>CM077231.1:2426167-2868667 GCA_039654775.1 Spinibarbus caldwelli
TCCGTTACTCTTTGACATTTCCCGCTCAAACACCAGCGAAACTCCTCAGACTGATGAATATTTGACTGCTAAGCGCGGGAGAGAGAGGTGTTTAGCGCATCATCAGCTGCGCCGCAGCATCTCTACACAAGCACTGCAGTTTCTCATGGATATTTGCACAATTATTTTTGCCAGCCAAGCAGGAGCTACCCGCTAATCACGCTGATTAGCATTTAAAAGAGCCCCATTTTTCAAATCCACCGGCTCAGGCCCCTTTGACTGCGACTGAACTCACGGACCCGACGCCGTTCAATTACGGCCGTAAATAGCGGCCGGGACAAAAGGCAGAAATGAAACTGTCGCGCGGAAAAGGAGAAGCTTTGAAACAACTGAAAGGCCTTTAATAACGCGAGCTGAGGCGAATGAATCACGCGCTGACAGACTCGAGCTGAACGCCGGCGTTTGCTGTTCGACTCGACAAAGACGCGGGAGAATCACCGGGAAAATTAACGAGGTCTCACCGGTTCCCCGCGGAAAGGTCAGAGCCGCTCGGCGTCAACCGAACTCTTCTGAACGCCGCGGGAGTTTCTGCGAAACACAAAGGTGTTCATGAGCGGGAAAACTTTCAGATCGTGCTGAAAGTCCACAAGAAACTCTTTGTTAGCATTATCTTGAACGTCACAGAAGCTAAGTTAAAGAAGTTAAGCTAAAGTTTCAAAAAAAGTAGTTAGCTACACTACTTTTATTGAATTAGCTCAAGCTAAAAGTCTTACATAACCTACATGAAAAAATACTATGATAATATCTAGTAAATGGTGTTTTTGAACCATACTATAGTAAAGTACTTGAATTAGTTTGTTGTGGTAATTCTATAGTTGCTATGGTAATATAACAACTATAGTAATATAAACAAATTACTTTACCCAATACTGTACTAAGTTTTCTACAACTATAGGGCATATTATACTATAATACATACAGTTTACTGTAGTAAAAACTAAAGTATACTACAGTATTACAGTTTATCAGTTCACTATAGTTAATACTACAGTATGCTGTAGCATTCATTAACAAAGTGTTGTAAATACTATACAGTATAATCCACTTTACTATAGTATGGTTCAAAAACACTATAGTATTTACTATAAATTACTATAGTATTTTTTTCATGTGGGAATGTATTTAAATATTTAAACATTCAGAATGAAACCTGAACGAGACGGATGGTCATGTGACCTTTAGGTTTCTCAGCCCAAACCGCAGGATCCTGACCATCAGATCGCTGTTTGCTAATCACTGACGTCTGACGCTCAACGAGAAACAACAATCCTGGAGAAAATACAGTAAATACAGAAGAAAATTAAGATAATTGTCAGAAAAAAACCATGAACTCAATATAAATGTAACTGAAATCAAACATTTCATGATCCTACAATCAACAACAAACTGATTAGACACAATGTTTTGACGGGAAAATGTAGCATAAAAGCTAATCAGACCTCATTTATACACAAGTGTTATTCTGAATCTACAGTTGCTTTATAAATTTATACACATAATTAGATTATTTCTTATATATTTAATTTTTTTTGTTGCTTCAAGTGTGAGTAAACAAAACCACATGCTAGCGCTCGTTTGAGCGACTTATCGCCATTAGCATTAGGTAAACAAATGGAAATTCAGTGTGCGAATCAGTAAGCACTTTCATTAAGCAAACTATAATAAAGAGAAATCAATATCAATCCATAGCTCAATCAAAGCCAATGGGAGCCATGACCTTTGACCTCTGGCGGCCTGATTTCCCATGAGCCTCTGGAATTTGATCACGTCGCGCTTTGATTTTCAATGTTTTTAGAGACATAATTGGGGCAAATTAACAGAACAAACACGTTGCATTTTGATTGCATTTAGGTTACATCACAACACAATATTAAAAAAAAAAACATATTAGAGACAACATTTTTATAATAAAACTGTTCACAATTTTTTTTTTTTTTTTTTGCCAATTCTGGCTCACTTAGTGCCCTAGATAAAATTAAATAAAATTAAATAAAATTAAATAAAGAGTAAACCCAAAATAAAACTAAACTAAAATAAAATAAAATAAAAAGAGTAAACCCAAAATAAAAATAAAACAAAAATAAAATCAATTAACATAAAATAAAATAAAATCAAATAAAAAATAAATAAAATAAACCCAAAATAAAATTAAACTAAAACAAATATAAAATAAAACAAAAAATAAATAAAACTAAACTAAAACAGAATAAAATAAATAAATAAAATACAGTCAAAATAAAACTAAATAAAATAAAAAATACAATAAATCAAAATTAAATAAAGTAAACCCAAAATAAAACTAAACATAAATAAACAAAAGAAAGAAAGAAAGAACTAAAATATTCATTTCTGTTCTGAATACATTTTAAAGATTTGTTGTGGCATGAGGGGAGCTAAAATGCATCTTTATAATGTTTATAAAAATATGGTTTAATTTACTGGTATTTCTGAGTGCAATAACACATCGAGACTTAAACGCGATGATGCCTGTCTGTGTTTTGGCTCTCAACAGTACAGTTTTGACCCGGTGCGATGTCTTTTCTGGAAACACGGTGAGCGTTTGTAGCGTGGAGTGACATAGGAGTGTGATGGAGCCGATGAAGAGCCAAACTCAGCGATTCTCCCACGTCTGACAGACGCAGCGCTTGGTGAGTCAGACCAGCTCGATCCAGACTGAACCACGTCAGACGGTCTGGGTCAGGAGAGCAGCTTCAGCTCAGACTGACAGACTGAGATATGTGAGTGATTACATTAAATGCCTGATCATCCCTACAAATAATCATGTGTTCAGGTTGGGCATGAGAAATCACATTTATATTCATCTCGATTTATTAATCGCAAATCGACATCTAATATAAAACATTAGCTTATTATTACCTTAACAATATATTAACATAATTTGAACATTTGGAAAATGTAACATTCAAATTGTACAGGCTATTTAATTATTCACGATTTATATTTATCATTTTAATATTTAAAAAAAAATGTTTTCCATATTTTACTCAAATTGTTAAGAAAAACCATAAATAAATAAAATAAAAAATAAAATGGACAAAAACATTAGACAAAAATACTAAACAAAATTATAAATATATATACAAATTAAATTTATTAATAACTTTATAATAAAACAAGACAAGGTATAATTAAAAAAAACTAATTGACTGATTTTTTTTTTTATATTTAAATTATAATCAGTAATCACAAATCCAAAAACTATTAAAACGTTTACATTAATTGAAATAAACATGAACTGAATTCAGATTTTTTTAAAAATCAAAAATTATATTATTTTACATCAATTACTTGCCTAGGCAACATGTCCAATTTACATATGGTATTAAAATTACTAAAACTAAAAAACAAAAAAAAACAAAATACACAACAAAATTACTGAAACTAAAATGAAAACTGAAAATATAGAAATTAAAACTAATTCAAAATATTAATACATACCAATAACACTGATTATATTTATTTTGAAAATAATCACATTTTAATAATAAAGCAAAACAAGGTATTTTAAGGTATTTTGCAACATTTCCAGTTGCAAGTGCTAAAATGAATAAAACAAATAATAAAATGGTCAAAAACAAAACTAAAATTAAAATTAAAACAGAATATATGATAATTAATTTAAAAAAGTAATAAATACTATATTACATACTAAAACACTAAAATAACAGATTATACTCAAAATATTAATGTTTTAATAAAGCAAAGCAAGATTTAAAAAAAAAAAAACTGTTAATTATTGTATTGTTTTAGTTGCCTTATTTTTAAGTATTAATGTACCAGTATTCTTGCCAACATTTTTTTCAAATAGTTTAAATTGACAACTAAAAATAATGTTTCAGTATAATAAAGAAAAATGTAAAAAAGAGTGTTGTTGTACTTTAGTTGCCCTATTTTTTCCACTTTCTAGTGTTTTAAAGCTGACTGCGTCTCTTTTTGTGCAATCGTTGCCCCTGTGAGAAAAGCTGAGCTTTCAAACAGAAGAACTCTCTTCTTTCACGCTTTCAGAGGAACGTATTTCCTGCTAAGAGCTCCTGTGAAAGCATATATACATTTCAAACACACAGCTATAGGCTACACGACACAAGAGAGGGAATATAATGAGAACCGGCACTTTGTGACTCGCGGCCCTCGCCATCAAAGCATTCCTCTGCGGATCCCGCAGGTGAGGAAATCTCCATTAGGAATTAAACATTCATGTTCTGACTAGCATTAGCGGCGTCCTGAAGTGCTTACGGTTTGTACTTTAAAGTTATGTCATTGTTTGGGTCTCCGTTTCAAGTTTTCGAACTAGCGCTAGCACCAAAACTGGCTAATATACTGTTTTATTTTGCAATTTTATACCGTTATAAGCCTTTGTTCTGCCACTGTGACAGTTACCTAAGTGACTAATGTTAGTGAAACAAAACTAAAGCTAAATAAAATGAATGCTTCATCTCAGAAGCTGATGTTTCGCGGTTAGCGCATATGCTACGACATCTTCGGCTTTGGTGCTGCTAATGTTAACATTTAAAGTTAAAATTATATTTATTAGCTTGCAGTAGGAAAACGAACAAATCAAGCAGCAACCGCTAACAGCACCACTAATGTCATTTTTAGGTGCTTTATCAAGATAAACCACAAATTACATGCATTTGTAATATATTTTTCCGTCTTTAAATTACTAGACAGACTCAGAATCCAAGAAATCACAAATCATGTTAGCACCCAAATATAATAATAATGATAACAACAATATATTTGTTTTAAATTAATTAATTAATTAAATTATTTGTTGGAGTAGATTACATACAAAGTCAATGCAAAAACACGAATAGACGCAAATTTGCGCTGATCAATGTAAATGATGCAAACTGGGCGACATGTTTGTTGCGAATGCGCGATATTTACCTCAATTGTGTCTCCTGCGCAAATTGAAAAATTTCAACTCGAGCGGAAAATTTGCGTGAAGTGTTGTCACGCAAGCCAATCAGTGAAGAGCTTATTGACGCATCTGGTTGTATCAGAAAATGATTTTTATTGTTTTTGCTTTCATTCGCATGATGCGAAAAACATCCCACAACTAATTTAGAGTGATTAACATGATGCAAATATTTGCTTCATTTTTGGTGTGAACACACCATAATAATAATAATAATAATAATAATAATAATAATAATAAATTTTATTATCTTAAAAACAACAACATACATTGAATTATATGATTAAAATTAAATTACAATTATTTGAATATTTTATATTATTTATAATAATAACAAAATTACATTTATAACAATAAACCATGTATTATTCTTATTTAAAGTGTTATTTATTTTAGCAATTAAATTATATAATTATTTTAAACTCTTTAATTTTATTATTAATACTACCACCACTACTAATTTATTTTATAAATGAAATTATATAAATTGTATTAAATAATTTTAATCATAAAAATAAACAATTTATTTATTATTTAGTAACTTAAATGTTATTAGTAACATTGTTTATTAATTATATAAGTACGTTTATTAAAATAATAAACAACAATAGTTGAAACAATTACATTAATAATAATAATCATAAAAACAATTTTGCTATTATGAGTTTTACTAATAATGCTGATTGTTTTTCAATTAAATTATATAAATTACATAAATCAATAAATAATTGTACATTTTATCATGTATTACTACTACTACTACTACTACTACTACTACTACTATTAATAATAATAATAATAATAATAAAAATAAAAATTTGTAAATCAGTAACAAAACCTAATTATTTTAAATTATTTGATTAATAAAAAGGACAGCGAAGAAAATATCACACGCCCCCCAAGCAAAACGCAACTGATAAAATCTGTTTATTAGCTTAAAAAAGGAAAGCATGTGCAACCAATAGCAATCACCGCTATTGTCACTTTAAATACGTTATCAAACTAAACAACCGACTACATGTGTTTTTACCTTCGTCTTTTTTTCACTTCTCACATGATATATTTAATAGCGTGAGCGAGGCGAGATGACAGGACTGTTTTAGCCCAGGTGCTGGAGAAGACAAACGTGTAAATATAAACAATAAGCAGCATGACAGGAAGGCAGTGGGCGTGACGGTCTGGAGTCCCTGAGAGCATTAGTAGCTAATACTAGCGCCGCAAGGAGACGGAGAGTATAAATTTAGAGCATCTCCAGTGTGTTAGTGTGAAATCGAGCCACTGGGTGGGTGTTGATATTCACACCCGTCGCTTTCATTTCCATCTAGCCGAGGCGTCAAGAGAGAGGAGGCTACTTCTGTTCCGTCATTATGACATGAAAGGCGGCCTAGCGGTTTGATTCGCCACGCTTTTATGCCACAACACAGAGAGACTGAAGATAAAAGACAGAGACTTAACAGGTGCCAAATCTTTCTTGGCTAATTAGGAAACGGTTTGCTCGTTCTGTGGTTTGGCGCGGGCTGATGGCGGACGCTAGCTAGCAATAATGGCTAGCAGCGGTGGATATCGGTGTCTCGGAGCCGATGACGATTCAACATTTTCTAGTTTATTTGAGCAGGAAACAAACTGCTGAATGTGAATCAACAGCACCACGATAATACAAAACAAATGCATATAAATATTATGAAGCATTTTTCAAAGATTGCCACAATCATATATTTAAATATAAATATTAATTTAAATTTAGAAATATGATTATTTAATAATAACAAAATGAAATGATAAACACTAATTATTATTATTATTAATATTAATATTATTATTAATAAGTATTATTCTTAATATTATTAATAAGTATTATTATTATTATTATTATTATTATTATTATTATTATTATTAATTAATAAAACTCAATAAATCAATTATAAATTATTTGATTTTTTTGTTGATGCAGTAATAATTTAATAAATTAAAACTGACAATAAATAGTTGCTAT
This sequence comes from Spinibarbus caldwelli, assembly GCA_039654775.1. Classification (NCBI taxonomy): domain Eukaryota; kingdom Metazoa; phylum Chordata; class Actinopteri; order Cypriniformes; family Cyprinidae; genus Spinibarbus; species Spinibarbus caldwelli. Next base: position 2,433,139 of record CM077231.1, read on the forward strand.
TTGTATTACGTTGACAACAACAACTTAATAAATGGCAAATTAATAAATCATTATTTGATTATTTAATTCAAAAATAATAAAACAATAAAATATGAATTTATTTATTATTATTATTATTATTATTATTATTATTATTATTATTATTAATTTTTGCCTCATACTTGCAGAAAATTCCTTGTTTGTTATGCACACCTGGCCAATAAATGTTGATTGATTGATGATTATTATTATAATTAATGACAACAACAATATGATAATGTTAATAAATTATATAAATAGAATTAATTATTAATTATAATTAATAATAACAAGTTAATTAATCAGATAAATTATATAAAAATATAAAGTTATTTTAATATTATTATAATTACAACTACTAATATAAATAGTTTTATTATTATTATTAACAATAACCATTTATTTAGTAATCATTTATATAATTAAATAATTTATAAATTATTTTTAAATTATTTTAATATTAATAAATATAAACAACTACAGTAACAAGCACACAGCAATTATAAATAACATAATTAATAAATAATTATAATATTTGATTAAATATGTTAAGAAGAAGAAATTTAGTATTGACGGTTTGGTGATGCCTTAATAACACATCAAGTATGTTTAATAGGAATGAACAGGTGAAATGCGGTCATGTCTATGTTCTTGCATAAAGTTGCATAAAGAATGATTCAAAGGTTGCATTCATATCCTTACGTGAACTCAATTCAATAACCCACCATTCAGTTCCATCTCAGTCGCACTCTGCGTTTTAAACACGCTACCCCGCATTAAGCAAACGTCACAACAAACAAAGTCATCACCGGTTCCATCCTCATCCCTAGACACAAACGCATCGCGTCTAAAGTCTTCCAGACAAAATCAATAGCGGGAGACAGCAGAAGGCTCTCCTCCTTCTACACCTGAGTCATTAAAATCACCCCATGCTGCAATCAGCTAGCAAAGTCATCGCGGTACATCTGGCCGCCGCAGACGTTATCAGCGATGCAGCCGCCCTCCTCCCCACATCCGCTGTTAATTGCACGTTTGGTAGGCCTCCAGAACGGCCGGAGATGTTTGATAAAGTGACCCTTTATGATGAAATATGGCGCAGCGGTTGTGGAACGCCCTCGCCGCACTGCAGACTATCAAAGCACGCTTGCGATTGAGCCTTTGAAGTAATTAAATGGAAAGAAGCAGGGCTGGAAATTAACAAGGGCTCGGGGCAAAAATATTATGAAAAAAAGTGGGGCCAAAAACATGCTGTAGGAATGAATTCCTCTGCTGTTTTCTTTGTTGTTTTTTGCTTTACTTAAAACGTTTAAACTAGATTATATTCTATGCCTAACTATACATGAATGTTGACATCAAAGAGACATTTGGGTCCTTTATACAAATGTAATTAATAATCCAGCAGCAGAAACTAATTTACTAACAGACAGACAGATACATAGAGAGAGAGATATACAGACAGACAGAGCGAAGGACGTAAGGATAGATAGATAGATAGATAGATAGATAGATAGATAGATAGATAGATAGATAGATAGATAGATAGATAGATAGATAGACCGAAGGATGTAAGGACAGATAGATAGATAGATAGATAGATAGATAGATAGATAGATAGATAGATAGATAGATAGATAGATAGATAGATAGATAGACAGACAGACAGAGCGAAGGACGTAAGGATAGATAGATAGATAGATGGATAGATAGATAGATAGATAGATAGATAGATAGATAGATAGATAGATAGATAGATAGATAGATAGATAGACAGACAGACAGACAGACAGATAGATAGATAGATAGATAGACCGAAGGATGTAAGGACAGATAGATAGATAGATAGATAGATAGATAGATAGATAGATAGATAGATAGATAGATAGATAGAGCGAAGGATGTAAAGACAGACAGATAGATAGATAGATAGATAGATAGACAGACAGACAGAGCGAAGGACGTAAGGACAGACAGATAGATAGATAGATAGATAGATAGATAGATAGATAGATAGATAGATAGATAGATAGATAGATAGATAGACCGAAGGATGAAAGGACAGATAGATAGATAGATAGATAGATAGATAGATAGATAGATAGATAGATAGATAGATAGATAGATAGATAGACCGAAGGATGAAAGGACAGATAGATAGATAGATAGATAGATAGAGACAGGTAGACACTTAGACACTTTTTTTCAAACAGAAAAACACATAGACCCATACTGTCTTCAGACAGACGGATCCTCTTTTTAGACAGACAGGGCAATCAAACCCTTCCCAGGAGTCAGTGTAGTGTGCACTAACAGCACGTGTTCCTGTGGCGTCTGTCTGAGCGTCTCTTTAACGCGTGTCAGCGCTCAGCTCAGTGATGTTCTGTTAAAAACACCCTGATGCTTGAGATGTGGACGGCGGCCGCTGTGAGATGACAGCGATGAGAGAGACGCAGACAGGTGGTGTGGCATACCTGAGCACCCAAACAGATGGTGCTGTTACTGCACTTTCCTCTCCAACTGAAGAGATAATCACAAACGCCAGGACCGAACCTCTGAAATAACATGCCAAACACACTCTAGAGAACCAGCTCATTTATTTCAATCAGACTCTAAAGAAACAAAATATTTATTTCATATTTGTATGATAATGAGGTTTTTCAGTGAAGCATGTTTCTGTAAAAAAATAAATAAATAAATAAAAATAATAATAATAATAATTTTCAAGTTTCCTAGTGAGGAACAGCATTACCCATAATCCCAAAGACAAATCCACCAATCAGAGTCACTCAAGTGACTGGCCACTCCCAAGATGCAATGCAACTGACAGACAGATACTTTTTCAGATGGACAGACAGGTGCTTTTTTCAGGAAGGTAAATAAATACTTTCTGCAACCAGAGAGATACTGTTTTTAGATGAATGGACAGACAGGCAGGCAGGGAGACAGATATTTATTCAGACAGTCAGACAGAAAAGACAGTTTTTTTTTCAGACAGACAGGTACTTTTTTTCAGACAGTTGAGCAGACAGACAAATAAACAGGTACTTTCTACAGGCGGACAGACAGATTTTCAGATGGACAGACAGACACTTTTTTTCAGACAGTCACTTTTTTTCCAGATGGACAGACAGCCAGAGAGATTTTTTTTTTTTTTTCAGATGGTCAGACGGACAGACAAAGAAACACCATTTTTAGACAATCACCTTTTTTTCCAGACAGACAGACAGACAGGTACTTTTTGCAGATGGACAGATAGACAAACAGACAGATTAATATTCTTTTTTAGATAAATGGATGGACAGATAGATACTTATTCCAAATGGACAGTCACAGAGAAACAGACACACACGGATACATTTTTCAGATAGACATACTCTTTTAAGACAAATGGATAGACAGACAGACCGACTGACACACATACACACTTTTTCAGATATGCAGACATACTTTTTTTCAGAGAGACTAATTTTTTTTCCAGACAGATGGTTTTAAGCGGTATTTTTTATTTTTATTTTTTTCAGATGGACAGAGACTGACACTTTTTTGGAGATGGACAGAGACAAATTGACATACGTTTTTTGGACAGAGACAGACAGACAGACAGACAGACAGACAGACAGATACTTTTTCAGACAGACAGAGACAGATACTTTTTTTAGAGAGACGGAGAGACGAATACTTTTTTCCAGACAGACAGATGGAGAGACAGACAGATACATTTTTTCAGACAGACACTTTTTTTCAGATGGACAGAGAGACCAATACTTTTATTAGAGAGACAGACAGACATACTTTTTTAGACAGAGAGACACTTTTTTTAGATAGAGAGACAGATGGACAGACAAAACTTTAGACAGATGAAGAGAGACAGATGGAGAGACAGAAATTTTTTTCAGACAGATGAAGAGATACTTTTTTTAGATGAATGGAGAGACTTGCACTTTTTTTTTTAGACAGATGCTTTTTTTTAGATGGACAGACAGATACTTATTTTTATACAGACGGAGAGACAGACAGACAGACACCTATTCAGACAGATAGACTTTTTTTCAGATGGACAAGTAGACAGAGAGACAGATACTTTTTTTTAGACAGACACTTTTCAGATGGACAGACAGGCTTATTTTTAGAAAGACAGAGACAGATACTTTTATTAGACAGACAGAGAGACAGACATATACTTTTTTTAGACAGAGACACTTTTTTATATAGACAGAGACAGAGATAATTTTTTCAGACATGAAGAGAAAGATACTTTTTTTTGACGGACGGAGAGACTTTTTTTTAGACAGACACTTATTCAGACAGACACTTTTTTCAGATGGACAGAGAGACAAATGGACAAACAGACTTATTTTTAGAAAGACAGAGAGAGACAGACAGACGGAGAGACAAATACTTTAGACAGACAGAAAGACATACTTTTTTTAGAGAGAGAGAATTTTTTTCAATAGACAGACATACTTTTTTTTTCAGACAGAGGGAGAGACACTTTTTTTGACCGAAGACAGACACTTCTTTCAGACGGAGACACTTTCAGACAGGCGCTTTTTTCAGATGGACAGACAGATACTTATTTTTTAGACAGACAGAGAGACAGACAGATATTTTTAATTTTTAATTTCAAACAAATCTGCCGAATTGAACACTTCCAGTAGCTGCTCTTTTTCTACACTCAAGTCAACATGAAATAAAAATGGACCTTTGTATTTTGTTTAAACACAAAATGAAATCAAAATGTAATAATTTGCTCCAAAACACTTTGCTTTTTGGCTGACGTCACCAATCCCTTTTATCGTGTCCATCCTGGTACGAAACGCCCCCTTTTCACCACCCAACCAATTACCAAAAGTCCAACTTTTTTTCAAATTAAATATCCTGATTCATACAGAAATAATCTGGGTTGCAGACGGCGTTTCACGCTGACAGTGATTTTCAGACTATCAGTTAGCAAAAAAACTTCTTGATGGAAAACATGGGTAATGAACTTGGAATTCTATCTTTGGCATGAAATGGGATCGGGGCCGGAAATATGAGCGAGGGCTTTAATCTTCTCATCCTCTGATGGATGTGAGCTCGCAAGTGAATAAAGCCGCCAACAGACAGAGATCGGAGAAGCGCTTAGTCAGATATTGGGTGTTAGATGTTTCCAGAAGCCTGTTTGTGGTGATGAGCCGGAGAAATGTTTGCCGGCCTCAGCTTTTCTTCCAGCGGTGTAACAACTGAGGAGGAACAACAGCCGAGAACAAAAACCACAGGAGACATTACTGAAGCGCAACAGAGCCGCCTTTGACGAGATGGGATTTCTTATTGCTTTGGCGGACTTTTGGAGACACTTCGGCAGGCACACAATAAACTGACAGTCGGTTTTGAAAGGATTTTTGGGATAGTTTAAGCTCACTGTTGCAGACTACTGACTTCATAAGAACGACTGGAGTTGGTCAGCGCTAATACTTTATTGAGCTCCTGTTCTTCCTGGCCTTCAGGTGAATGCTAGTTTTATCTGAATGTTTTGCTTAATATTTTTCTGATATTATAATCTGACATGATTTTCATGAGTTTCATGAGTTTATTACCATAATACAAGAAAGCTCATTTTATATATATATATATATATATATATATATACACACACACATACATGAAAAATTCTATATGATGGTTCATTTAGATTTAATAATTAAGTTGATTAAATATTTCATATATTTATGATGGAATATATAAATGTAAAAACATTTTATTAAATACTTAAATATTTATATTAAAAGTTTTAAAGAATATTTTTAAAATATTTTATTTTGATCATTTAGAATGTTGAATTTTATGTATGTGTGATAATTATATATTCCCTATATTTATGAAGTATAACAAAAAATGTAAAATATATTTTTGCTAAATATTTATAATATTTTAATGTGATATATAAATATAATTCTAAGTTATAAATACAAGACAAGTTATAAATATAAGAATTAAAAATATTTTTGTGTGTGATAATATTTATTTAGAATTTTTTAATGTAAATATTTAAATACATATTTAGATATATATTTAAAGAAAAAATAATCATTTAAAATATTAAAAATACGGTGCTATAACACTATTATATTTATTAGCATAAATATTAACATTTTATTTCATTTAACATTGTTTTTCTTTAAATGTAATTTCTTTTTTATAATTTTCAAGATTTTTAATGATAGTTTACAGTGTTTGACTTCCATAATGTGATGTATTTCTGTCAGATAAAAGTGTGAAATCTTACCAATGTTAATAAAATTTTACAATGGATTGCAATGGGAAAAAGTTTGTTTTGAATGAATTTAATGAGACGCTTGAGTTCATATGGAGATCTCTGGCATTGTGATAAATGAGCACAGTTTTAGACTTTTCTGAGATTCCTTTTCCCAGGAGAAACATCTGAGCACTTACGTATAATCTCACCGCTGTCTCAGAGATATGAGTGAGATCTTATTTGCGGGTCTGTTTGTTGTGATGGTGCTGTTTCCAGTTTTCCTTCTCCTCCGGTTCAGTGGCATCCTGTCAAATCCATAAATAAAGCGTGTGGCCATAAAGCAGCGGGGAAGCGCTGTTACCCTCCATGAGACGCGTCTCATTCATTCATTATAGATGTGTCTCGGCTCCGGCCGTCAAACACTCACCTGCTGGAAAAGAGAGAGAAAAATTAAACGCAGACACTGAAAACATACAGGTGAATCACAAAACCAAATTAACTTCTATAGCGCTTTTCACAATACACATTACTTCAAAGTGGATTTCTATAGAAGAATAAGTTGTGCTTTATATAAAGAAAATTAAGCTCAGGATCATGCATTCTGTTATATATCAATAATAAAAACTATATTTAATATTATAGACTTTTTAATGACTTAACATTTTAATTGTAATTACTTTTTATGAAGTTTGAAGTGTTTTTGGAAAAAACTAAGAAATAATATTTTATTGCACAATATTTAGGATTTTGACAATTTGATTTATTTTCAATTTAGTTTTTCACAATTTTACAAAGTTTACACAAAATTATTTATTATTAATTGCTTTAATAGTAATCACTTTTTAGAATCATGAAGATTTTTAGGAAAACGTGTGTGTATATATATGTTATATATATATATATATATATATATATATATATATATATATATATATATATATATATATATATACACACACACACACACACAGGTGCATCTCAAATTAGAATGTCGTGGAAAAGTTCATTTATTTCAGTAATTCAACTCAAATTGTGAAACTCGTGTATTAAATAAATTCAATGCACACAGACTGAAGTAGTTTAAGTCTTTGGTTCTTTTATTTGTGATGATTTTGGCTCACATTTAACAAAAACCCACCAATTCACTATCTCAACAAATTAGAATATGGTGACATGCCAATCAGCTAATAAGTTTCAAACATTATTTTTTAATATCATAAACAGGAAATAACTTGCATAGTACAGTTACAAATAACTATAAACAATTATATTACACAAGATTAATGTTTTTTTTTAAATGGTTAATGTCATTATATGCAAGTTATTTCCTGTATATATATATATATATATATATATATATATTTCATAATTTTTTTTTTTTTAAATATATGTTGTATAATTATGCATTATCTTAATGGTCATAAAAGTATGTTTTATAAAGCAATTATCAGGTTTTACTCGGTCGCAGCATCAGTGGGCGAGTGACTCTGGTTCAGGAGTATTTCGGTCAGCGTTTGGCTGTGAATCTACGGATCTACAGCTGACAGAGTGACTAATGCTGATCGTCTTCATCATCCTCCTCCTCCTCCTCTGCCTGCAAGAACACACGTATTTATAGATCACCAGCACCTGTTTTCATCATGTGGTGTGATATCAGTGAGTAAAAACCAGCACTGAACCACAATCTGTGAGCGGATATCCGAGGAAATTCGCCTTTTCTGGGACATGACACTAGAAAATGCAAACGAATACAAGACAGAGACATTTCAATAAGAATAAGCAGCAAAAAAAAAGTCGCAAAAAGTTTGGTTCATGTCAGTGAATCAGTTTAAATGGTCCAATTCAGTGAATTGTTGAATTGATACAGTAAATCAGTGAACCAATGAGTCGATTTAGTGAATCAGCAAATCAAGTTAATCAGTGAACTGATTCTGTTAATCAGTTAGTTGGTTCAGTGAATCAATGAGTTGGTTTACTGAACTGATTCAGTTCATCAATTGTGTGAATCACTTCTGGATTTTTAATATTTATTTTAATTTATTATATATATATATTTTTATTTATTTATTTTTAAGTGTTAATTATTGGATTTAAAAAAAAAGTAAATAGTATTTTTATTAATAAAAATAAATTATATAAATAATATTTTTATAAAAAAACAAATAAAATTATAAATTATATAATAAATGAAAAAAATATTAGAATAATATGAAATTATATAATAATATACTATTTGTATAATTTATAAATAAATATTTTATAAATAAAAATATAAGTGGTACATTTTTTTATAAATTTAAAGTTTCAAAATATTTACATAATTTAAAAATAAATATAAAAAGTTTAGTAGTAGTTTAAATAAATCATAAATAATATTTTAAATAAAAAAATAAAAACAAAAATGTATGTTTAAAATTAATAGAAAAGATTAAAGCTATTTAATAAATAAAAAAATTAAATAATACTTTTATAAATATGTTTAAAAATAATATTTCTAGAAATTACAACAAATCATAAATAACATTTTTATAAATATAAACTTTAAAACTATTTTTATAAATAAAAATATATAAGTAAACAGTATTTTATACATAAATAGTATTTTATAAATATAACATTTTTAAAAATATTTAAAAATATTTTATAAATATAAAATTTCAAAATTTCTAAAAAAAATTGATTAATAATATTTTGATAAACAGTTTAAAAAATAATATTTTAACCTAAATTTTGACTACAGTTTACTACTTGCTCTAAATCTTGTGAATTTTCTTGCTTTGGTTGAAATGATGGCACTTTGAATGCAACAAAAAAGTAATTAAAACTGAGATACACATCAAATACTGTCTTAAGGCTGAAAAATATTAATATTTTCCAGCTCTATCTCCTATTCCAGTAATGTTCTTTCTCTCCAGTCACACAATGCACAACAGATAAATAAACGCAGGGTAATAGCGTGTGCTGAAGAGTCTGAAGCGTGTGAGCTCGACGCTAGCGATATGCGGATGAAACAGTGAAATGCTAATTGCTATGGAGGACTGATCAGTCTGTAATGAGGATAATCCAGAAAATATTTAGCTGCACACATTAAGCCCATAACAGCCCTCATGTAGAGTCTGTAGGATGTGATTTCTGTAATGCGTATTGGCCGGGGATTTGCGGCTGTAGATTAGCTTAAAAGTGCCGCACCTCAGCAGCTTTTCACGTCAAAACCACCAAGTAACTGCTCAGAAGACCCTCGCTAATGTACAGTATAGCAATGCAGTAAAAGCTTTCAGAACACACTAGCTAGCACATAAGAACATGCTTAAAAAAAACACTAAAAAACACTGCAACCATGCATCAACACCAAAAATCACATCGAACGCATTGCAAAACACAACACTAAAAACACTCTTGCAACCATGCAGCAATGCGCTAAAAGCCAATCCAAACACCAAACAAATGTGCTATTTAAAAATATTTGTATAATAAGTGCTGTCAAATGATTAATTGCAATTAATCGCATCCAAAATAAAAGTTTTTGTTTACATAATATATGTATGTGTTTATTATGTATTTATAAATACACACAAACAGAATATATTTTGAAAATATTTACATGTATATATTTATATTCACATAATTTATATTATAAATAAATATATTTAATATATAAACAGTTTTTTTCTGAAATATATACATGCATGTGTGTGTATTTATATATACATAATAAATATACACAGTACACACACATATATTATGTAAACAAAAAACTTTTATTTTGGATGTGATTAATCGCGATTAATCGTTTGACAGAACTATTATTCATACAATAATTTATAAAAATGTATAACATTTGATTTTAATTTTTATTATTTTTAAAATTAGATCAATTAAATATCAAATAATACATAAGAATCTTAAAACTAAAAATAATAATTAAAAAAATAAACTAAAAATTAAATATAAAAACAGAACAATGATAAAATATTTAAAACATCTAACAAATAAAAATCTAAAAATTGTAAATAGTTTTTAAAATTTGAATAATAAATTATTTAAATATAAAAACAAAACAACAATAAAAAAAAAAACAATACAAGGAGTGAAAAAAAAAAAATCACATAAGTTTAACAGCAAACCAGGAAAAGTTTGATGTTTCATCTAAAGTTTCATTCAGTTTGATGGCTGATGTAATCCACTTAAACTCATGTACTTTTTCTTTCTGAAATTAATGTGTACTGGAATTGTGAGTGTATATATTAAAACTCCTCCAAAGTGCTTCATATTTTGAGAGTTGGGCCAAACTTCATCTGAGATCCGATTTAATTGTTGCTCCGTCTCAGGGCCGTGCACAGACATTTTGAGGGGCAGAGGCCCAAACCAAAAAAAGGGCACTAAAGGGGTGGGTGCTTGTTTACAAATTATCCAGTTGTTACAAATATACACTACCAGTCAAAAGTTTTTGAAGATTTTTAATGTTTTTTAAAGAAGCCTCTTCTGCTCACCAAGCCAGCATTTATTTGATCCAAAGTACAGCAAAAACAGCAAAATTTTGAAATAATTTTCCTATTTCGAATAACTGATTTCTATTTGAATATATTTTAAAATGTATTTTATTCTGGTCATCAAAGCTAAATTTTCAGCATCATTACTCTTCAGTGTCACATGATCCTTCAGAAATCATTCTAATATTCTGATTTCCTGCTCAAGAAACATTTGTTATTGTGTGTTATTATCAATATTTAAAACAGCCGAGTAGATTTTTTTCAGGATTATTTGATGAATATAAATATCCAAAGATCAGCATTTATACACTATAAACATTCAAAAGCTTGGAGTCAGTATATATGTATTAAGACATTATAGAAATTAGACCTAATACTATTATTTAGCAAGAATGCTTTAAATTGATCAAAAGTGATGATAAAGAGTTCATAATGAATGAAGAATAATGTTACAAAAGATTTCAATTTCAGATAAATGCTGTTCTTCTGAACTTTCTGTTCAAAACCTGAAAACAATTTTCCTCAGCTGTTTTCAACATAATACTAATAATAAATGTTTTTGAGCAGCAAATCAGAATATTAGAATGATTTCTGAAGGATCATGTGACTGGAGTAATGATGCTAAAAATTCAGCTTGAAATCACAGGAATAAATTACATTTTAAAATATATTCAAATAGAACATTAATAGCAAGAATTAAAGTGTGGCAAACTGCTAAATATTCTATATAATGATTTACCTGCTGGCTTGCTGGAGCTTTGAATTCATGTTTACGATGTTGAACTGCCTTTAGCAGCCTCCCTTTGCTCTTTCTCTTTCTCCTTTTTTGTGAAGGCATTTTTTTATTTATTTTTATTATTATTATTATTTACAAAGTGTGCCAACAACAGCAAATTTGGTGTTATTTATATTTGATCTGATCGGGTACAATAATTTGATAAGAACGTGGATATTCTGTACAAGTTGTTACGACTTTTAGAGCAAATCATTACCGACAGAAATACAAAAAACAAACTACCAAATTACTAATTCAGCGAATCATCCACTGGCCGCAGACATGGGAGTCAGATTAGAGCTGCGAAAATAAAAACCGAATCAGTTATTGCCACGGCGCTGTCATTATTCTCTTGTCAAAACAGATCAGAAAGGTTCCTGTGATAAATAATGAAGATTTTTCTTTGAAAGCAACATTGTGAAATGACAAGCCAAAACAAAACAAAGATTCCGGCGTGGAGATGAAAGTCAGCGGAGAGTCTCATCGGCGCGCCGGAGCCGCTTTGATCACCCGCCCATGAATTCGGAGAGTTTCGACACGAATCCAGCGAGCGCGACCATCATCGGAGTTCGCGACACAGAAAAACAGCCTTGATTTCTGCATAAGCGCTTCTCTAGAGATCCAACTTAACCCGTCTGCAACCTCAAAGCCAGCGGCGTGTCGTCTAACATCACAGGCCAGAGTCACTGCGTGAAACCACTGCAGATTTGGCTGAAAACGATGATTTTACGCTGTTTCTGAAAGATTTTAATCATGCTCTCATACAGAGAGTATTTAAACAGCAATGTGTCATTTCAAGCGAAATGAACTATAAAATGAAGGAGAGAAACGTGTTAGTACGGTTCTGTCCTGCTCTCATTATTATTCAAGAGTCAATCATATTATATTTATATTTTTCTCTCCAGTTTATAAGTTTTCTGTCTAATTTATTCAATGGGTGGATGTTATGCTTGATGGATCATGTTAAGTGTGAAAAAGCAATAATTTATGAATGTTAAATGAGAGCAGACCTTGCCAACTTTGAACCAAGAATCACTGGCAGACACATTTTTTATTTTAATTAAAATTAACGTTTTTTTAATAAATGCACACCAGTACACATTATGCCAACATCTGTTATATATATATATAATATATATTTAATATTTTAATTATTATTATTTATTTATTTATTTATTTATTTATTTTACGATTGGTTCTACATGTAAAAAAAAAAAAAGCATACATTTGAATAAATATTTAAGCTTGGGAAAAACAAAAAATCATTCAATTGGATTTATTGCGAGAAAATGCACTGGTTCTCCTTTCTTATGACTCATCAAATTTTCACCAAAAGGTTGGCAGACTGCAATCTTTGCAATCAACCACAATTCAAACACCTTAAATTCTTAATAATATGCTAAGGAACACTGCATGTTATTTAAAAAAAAAAAAAAAAAAAATCCTCCTAGAGACCACTTCCAAGCATGCAGACGCTAAAAAACCTTTCGAAGACATCAACTGCATAGTAATGTGCTAAAAACACTCAGAACAATATGTTAAAAAAGCAGCAAGGGGCTAAAAACTTGTCTTACCATCAAAAATTTCCTTGCAAAATACTAAATAACTCTCAAAACAAGCATGTAACGTGTTAAAAGCCAATCAAACACATGCATTAAAAACATTCAGAACAAACAAGCAACATGCTAAAAAAAACAGCAATGCACTAAAATTCTGTCCAAACATGTTAAAACTATTAAAAATGACCATCCAACATGCTAAAACCCACTCAAAATACCTTCAAAACCATTCGGCAATGGCTTTTAGCACAATCCAAACACCTTGAATACATAGCAAAATGTTAAAAACATTCAGAACAAATGTAGCAATGCTAAAATACAGCAATGTGTTAAAACCATTAAAAATGTCCAATCAACATGCTAAAAAAATACCTTCGCAACTATTCAACATGCTAAAATGCTAAAACACGCTAAAAAAAACCCACCATAATACCTTCGCAACAATTCAACATGCTAAAATGCTCAAACATGCTAAAAAAAACAAAAACAAAAAAAAAAACTGAAAATACCTTTGCAAATATATATATGCTAAAATACAGCAATGTGCTAAAACCATAAAAAAGTCCAATCAACATGTCAAAAATGCCTTCGCAACTATTCAACATGCTAAAATTGTAAAACATGCTAAAAAAAAATACCGTTGCAAATATTCAACAAGCTAAAATGTTAAAACATGCTTTAAAAAGCACCAAAAATACCTTCACAACTATGTAGCAATGTACAAAAATCCGATCTAAACACCTTGAATGCATAGCGATGTGCTAAAAAAAGTTCTGATAAAAAAAAAAAGCAATCGGTTACGAAAATTAACCTTGGTTTTATTACAGTAAAAGTGTGGTAACCATTTATTTTATATTTAATTTTTGTGTGTGTGTATTGATTACCATTTGTATAACCACAGTTTTGCTACAAATATCATGGTTTAACTATGGTTAATGCAAACCATTTTTAATTTGTGGTTGCCATGGCTTAACTATTTATTTATTTATTTATTTTTATTTATTTATTTATTCATTTTTTTAGTAAAACCATGGTTAATTTTCGTAAGGGATATGTTAAAAGTCTGTTCAAACATTAAGCAAACCCCCACAAATGACTGCAACATGCTACAAAACACTCAAAAATCAACAATGCATTAAAAATCTCTCCAAACATCGTAACCATAAGCCAATGCATTAAAACCATTACAAATGACCGTGCAACATGCTGAAAAAACACTCACAACTTTTACTTTACTTTTACTTTTAGTCATTTAGCAGACGCTTTTATCCAAAGTGACTTACAAATGAGGACAACAGAAACAATCAATTGTAGTATTAAAACAACTAAAACTGATCCAATACTAAAAGCTAAAACTTCATAAATAGTATATACAGGTGCATCTCAATAAATTAGAATATCGTGGAAAAGTTCATTTATTTCAGTAATTGAACTCAAATTGTGAAACTTGTGTATTAAATAAATTCAATGCACACAGACTGAATTAGTTTAAGTCTTTGGATCTTTTAATTGTGATGATTTTGGCTCACATTTAACAAAAACCTACCAATTCACTATCTCAACAAATTAGAATACTTCATAAGACCAATAAAAAAACATTTTTAGTGAATTGTTGGCCTTCTGGAAAGTATGTTCATTTACTGTATATGTACTCAATACTTGGTAGGGGCTCCTTTTGCTTTAATTACTGCCTCAATTCGGCGTGGCATGGAGGTGATCAGTTTGTGGCACTGCTGAGGTGGTATGGAAGCCCAGGTTTCTTTGACAGTGGCCTTCAGCTCATCTGCATTTTTTGGCCTCTTGTTTCTCATTTTCCTCTTGACAATACTCCATAGATTCTCTATGGGGTTCAGGTCTGGTGAGTTTGCTGGCCAGTCAAGCACACCAACACCATGGTTATTTAACCAACTTTTGGTGCTTTTGGCAGTGTGGGCAGGTGCCAAATCCTGCTGGAAAATGAAATCAGCATCTTTAAAAAGCTGGTCAGCAGAAGGAAGCATGAAGTGCTCCAAAATTTCTTGGTAAACGGGTGCAGTGACTTTGGTTTTCAAAAAACACAATGGACCAACACCAGCAGATGACATTGAACACCAAATCATCACAGACTGTGGAAACTTAGCAATGGACTTCAAGCAACTTGGGCTATGAGCTTCTCCACCCTTCCTCCAGACTCTAGGACCTTGGTTTCCAAATGAAATACAAAACTTGCTCTCATCTGAAAAGAGGACTTTGGACCACTGGGCAACAGTCCAGTTCTTCTTCTCCTTAGCCCAGGTAAGACGCCTCTGACGTTGTCTGTGGTTCAGGAGTGGCTTAACAAGAGGAATACGACAACTGTAGCCAAATTCCTTGACACGTCTGTGTGTGGTGGCTCTTGATGCCTTGACCTCAGCCTCAGTCCATTCCTTGTGAAGTTCACCCAACGAGGTCTGCCGCGGTATAATAACCTTTTTTATACCCGTCTAACAAAACACTAATTGAATTCAGCTGGACGCACTTTCCTGTTAATCACAATAAATGGCCACGCAAGTGCAGACACTAACAAGGTACGCCATACAGTATGAGACCAAACGCGATTTCAGCACGTCTCCACTCAGTAAACAAAATAAGCATTTCCTAGCAACGGTAACTGCACTAAACACTAATGAGACAAGTAAATACACTTACGAGCTACTTTTAACTTCCACTGATAGACTGCTTCTCTCAAAGACTATTTCTTACACCGTCTTCTGCTGGCGCTTGAACACACTTTCCTGTTAATCACAATAAATGGCCACGCAAGCGCAGACACTATCAAGGTACGCCATACAGTACGAGACCAAACCATTCAGCAATGTGCTAAAAGCCAATCGGAACACCTCAACCCCAGAGCAAAGCACTACAAAGTGGTGAATTTACGAAGAAACAACAAGCAGAGTGTCACTAGATCAGAAATAATACTTTAACTGAGGTTCAGGCCCACATGGCATCCAATTTCTGCAAAACTGGAGCACCAATCATTCATTTAGTTTATTAAACACTTGTAAAAACTACATCTAAATGGAATTTTATCAGAACATAATTCACATATTAGCCTATTCCTTTCATACGAATTCAGGACTACTTTTATAGCTGTTTTATCAGTTTCAGAGCTCAACAGCCATTGCAAATGTGTTTCCAGTAACTAATAAAGAGTCAAATCAGCTCAGAAGATGAGGAATGAGTCTGCAGATTACGTCACATGACTCAAAAATGTCGTTCACCAGCGGTCAGCTGAATGGAGGCCATTGATTGGCGTGTGTTTACCGCCGTATCATTTCATTACCATAAGGCCCGGGCAAAAGCTCTGTCATTGACGGAATTAACTGGAGTGTTTTCCGATTGTGGAGTGTGACTGAATGGCACACGCCGTCTAAACACAAGGACTTGCTTTCAAGAACATTACTTCTTTGTACACTCTCAATCAATTCCAGGAATAAATCGGCGAGGAAAGGCACAATGGAGAGGCGTCGGGGGTCTGTGCTCGTCAGAGGAAGATAAAAGCCCATTCAGCAGAGCGAAATACCGAGAATAGCCAACGTAAGGACAAGCCAAACAGAAGAAAGTATACGTTTGTTCTCAGCAGTGATGTTACTGTAAGATCATGCTGACTTACCTCAACATCGGGTTTCACGTCATTGGTTGTGCGTGATTAGGGCGTGAAAAGCTGCCGAACAATGTTGTGTTTTAGTTGAGGTTAGGTTGTCAAAACCAACACAATGTGCAAATGAGCCGGAAAACTACCAGCTTAAACCAGCAAAGGCCTTCAAACCACATTAGACTGGTTTGAACTGATTTTTTTCCCAGTTGGAAATGTAAACAAAATGTTTGGTATTTAAAAAATGTGCTTAACAAAAAGTTCATACTTTCAAAAAAGGGGGAAAAAAAAAAAAAAAAAAAAAAAATCACAACCTTTCCGAAATATTTTATTTTGGTTGTATATTAAAAACAATTCTTTAAAATATCTTAAAAATTATTATTATTATTATTATTTATGTAAATAAATTAAAAATTTGGTGTGGTTTCTAGACACATTTGTGCACGTTTCTACAACGCCATACCACAACATAACATTGCATTTTGATTGAGGATAGGTTGTCAAAATGACCACAATGTGCCAATGAGCCAGATAAATACCAGCAAAACCAGCTTAAACCAACAAAGGCCATCAAACAACCTTAGACTGGTTTAAATAGAAGGGAAACATAAAACTCCACAAATGTTGGATGGTTGTTATTTGGAAAGAAAGAAAGAAAGAAAGAAAGAAAGAAAGAAAGAAAGAAAGAAAAGAAAGAAAGAATTTTCATTTTGGTTATATTAAAACATTTGTTTAAAAATATTTTAAAATTATTACATTTTTTTTATTATTTAATGTTCTGAAACATTTTTGGTTGCAATGATCACAATGTGCCAAAGAGGCAGCTAAAAACCAGCTTGGACACCCACTAGACCAGCTTAAACTTCCTAAGTTTGCCTAAGTGGACAAAATAATTATTATTATTTTTTGTTTCCAAAACATTTTATTTTGGTTGTATAATATTAAAATGTTTATTTAAAAGCATTTAAAAGTTACTTTATTTATTAAAATAAATTTTTCAAATTGAATTAAATTTATTTTAAAAATTAATGTTTCTACGGCGCTATACTGCAACATAACATTGCATTTTGGTTGCAGTTAGATTGTCAAAATTATCTCATTGTATCAATGAGCCAGATGAAACCCAACCCGGATACCAGCTAGACCAACTTAAACCAGTATAGGCCAGCAAACCACCTCAGACTGGTTTAAAATGCTTTTTTTTCCCCCCCAGCAGGGAAACAAACAAACATACAAAAAATTCACAAAAAAAAATATTAAAATGTTTAAAAATATTTCAAAAATGTTATTTTTAATTTGGTGTGGTTTCTAGAAATCCTCTAGAACAGTGCTTCCCAAACCTGTCTGGAGGACCCCTAGCCCTGCACATTTTATATGTCTCCCTTATCTTAGGGAGACATACAAAATGTGTAGGGCTAGGGGTCCTCCAGGACAGGTTTGGGAAGCACTGTTCTAGAACATTTCTACAATGCCATACTGCAACATAACGTTACATTTTGATTGCAGTTAGGTTGTCAAAATTACCACAATGACAAAAACGAGAACCGGACAAGAACCAGTTTAGATACAAACTAGACCAGCTTAAACCAGCATAGACCAGCAAACCACTTTAGACTGGTAAGCCTTAGACCACCACTAGACTAATCTTTTTTCTCCCCCAGTAAATAAAACATTCCACAAATGTAGCATGACAAAAATAAAATAACATAAAAATGTCCTGTAAAAAATTATCACAAAATTATCACAACGTTTACAAAACATTTTATTTTGGTTCTACAATGTTAAAATAGGCTTAAAATTAAAATAATTGTATTTTATATGAATGTATTTTATTTTTAAAAATTGTTCTAGATTTTTTTCTGCTGCTTATTCACAGAATGAGTCACATCAATCGCAGAAGGTTTGTTAGCATTAGCACATTGTTGTTTCCTGAGTGAAGAGAGACATCCTATCACTATTGCAGGTTTGTAGAGCTCATCCAGCCACATTTACCTCCTTACATCTGACAAACATGCAGCTAGCATCTCTAAAAACAATGTGGTGGAGGTATAGCAAACAAACTAGCACAAGAAATTGGAGGGAAGGTTAAGCAGACGAAGAGTGTCAAGAGTCTTAACAGTTTTAACAGCAACTTCTGCTCAGGAGTTAGCAGTTTATTATTAGACCGCAGCACTGCATTGTGGGTAAAGGCGGCTAAGTCACATGTGACGGGTTAATTGACTGTGAGAAGATGTTAATAAGGTTTTCTTGCTAGCGTTCAGGTGGAGGAGTCTTGAGGTGTAATTATGGAATGAGACACAGAGCGAGAGTCGTGCCAGTAATAACCAGAAGATAATCCAAGGTCAGGAAGCCAATACTCGCTCGGCCGTAGCGCGCGCGAGTCACCCAAATGCGCAGAGCTAAGACGTGCGCCAATTTATTACATGTCAAAGAGACAAAGCTTAAAGAGGAGGAATATTAGAAGCAGATTCAAAATGACGAGGAGGTCAACAGAAAGCCTCGAATGTGAGCACGAGCTAAAATATGAAACGAAGCGCTAATACAAAAGTTTGTACAGGCACTGTCAAACTCTAAATGGTTAAGTACGGATTAGCATACTAGCATACTGCTCTTATGATTTCTGCCATATACAGATAGGACAGAAATGCTTTTGCTACATCAAAATACTATAGCTATATGCTCATTTGCCTTATAAATTAGAATATATACACAAACGCATGCTATGTATTTAAATGGTTATTGGTTGTATGATGTTAGCTTATGATTCTGTATGCTAACAGACAGTATTTCTAAAAGAAACAGAGATCCATTATAGTGTGATTACACCCCAATACATAATTCCCAAACGAACAAACTAGCCGTTTTAGCCATTAGCTTATGTTTGTGTAGGCTAAACCTTATTCTTATGGACACATGTAACTTTTAGAAAACTAGCCATTTTAAACATTAGCTTATGTTTCTGTATACTAACGACAGTATTTATAAAGGAAACTGACTTGTAAACTAGCAAACTAACCATTTTATCAGTTTGCCTGTTTCTGTATGCTAAAGATAGCATTTGTAAAGGAAATTGACTTGTAAACTAGCTATTTTAACCATTAGCCTATGTTTCTGTATGCTAACGACAGTATTCCTAAAAGAAACTGACTTGTAAACTAGTAAACTAATAATTTTAGCTGTTAACTCATATTCCCATATGCTAACCGAGTGTATTTCTGAAGGATACTAACTTGTAAACTAGCAAACTAGTAATTTTAACCGTTTCTGTATGCTAACCAACAATATTTCTAAAAGAAATTGACTTGTAACCTACTCATTTTAACGATTAGCCTACGTTTATTTATGCTAACGACAGTATTTCTGAAGGAAATTGACTTGTAAACTAGCTACTTTAACTGTTAGCCTGTTTCTGTATGCTAACAGCAGTATTTCTAAAGGAAATTGACTTGCAAACTAATAATTTTAACCGTTACTCTATGTTTCTGCATGCTAACTGACAGTATTTCAAAAGGAAACAGACTTGTAAACTAACAAACTGGCCATTTTAACTGTTAGCCTATGTTTTCGTATGCTAACTGACAGTAGCCTATGTCTAAAGGAAACACATTTATAAATTAGCAAACTAGCCTAACTATTTTAACCATTAGTTTATATTTCTGTATGGTAACCAACAGCATTTATAAAGGAAACTAACTTGCAAACTAGCGACTTTGACAATTAGCTTGCATTTCTGCATGTAAACCAACAATATTTCTAAAGGAATCAAACTTGTAAACTAGCAAACTAGCCATTTTAACCATTATACTGTTTTTCTCTATGCTAACTGACAGTATTTCTCCTGAAATTTAGCAAACTAGCCATTTTCGTCACCCGCTATCTCATGCTACGTCAACAAGCATTGATTATTCTGCTCCTGCAACAGCTCCCTCTCAAAAGTAAGTGACTCGACTCCACTGAGAAAATGTTTAATTCGGCCTCTTGAGTTTGACAAGCGATCTAATCTCCGCAATGAAGGTTGAATGACTTGCGCGATGTGTCCACAATAGCGAGACATTTAACGCAGGGATTAGAGGGCGTTCTGTCGTCGTACGGTCAATGAAGGGCCTCCGCCGTGCCGCTGCTGATAGCCTTCGACCCTCCCGATAGATTAGCACCTGCACAGTTATTATTCCATCATGCTGTCAATGAAATAGGTGCGGATCGTCGCGGCCTAATCGCAGCGCGCTGGACGACGTGTGCGCTTTCATTTCCACAGTGATCACAGATGTCAGCCGAAGCTGCTGAATGTGACACGACTGGAGCCGTTCACAAAGAGCACGAGGTCACGGCGGGAACACGAATGTTAAATGAACTCTCGTTGAATTTGATTTGAGCTTAACTCTTCAGGTAGTGATTTAACTGTATAGGACTGTTTTAACGCTAAAAGAAAGTGCTAGAATCTGAATTATAGTAATTTATATATTCATGCTGAAAAAAATACACTGAATCTGACATTTTCAATTCCAGACTATTACATATATATATATACACATATATATATATATATATATATATATCTTGACATTTTTTGCACAATTTTTTTAATGTGACAATTGTGACTTTTCTATGCATTTTTACTTCAAATAAATTATTTTAAATTACAAAAATGCTAAATATATTCTGTAAATGTAAAATATACAAAAAGGGAAATATATTTTTGCGCAATTTCACTTAATATTTAATCATTATTTAAAGTGACTAAAAATGTCAAATGTATTTTTCATTTTAAACTATATGAAGTCAAATTATGCAAAAATTTGAAAATTTATTTCATGTTTTTAAAGGTGTTAAAATCATATCTAACAGTCTAACGCTGGTTAAAATTATTTATAATGACATTAAAAATGCTGAATACATTTACTTTTTTTTTGCATAATTTCACTTCAGTTAAATGATTTAAAATTACAAAAAATGTTAAATATATTTAGGCTTTCTGCATACTTTCTCATCATTTTTAGTCATTTAAAATTGCTAAAATATTTTCTAAAAAAAATCATTTTAAATAAGTCAAATTACACAAAAATATAAAATATATTTCATGTTTTTTTTTAAGTGTTGACCATCTGACTTCAGTTAAAAAATTATTTAAAGTGCTATTAAAATTTTTAAATATTTTATTTTTTTGCATAGTTTTACTTCAGTTATATATGATGTTAAATAATTTTGATACGCGTTAAATATTGCCAGATTTTGCATAATTTCACTGCAGATAAATATGATTTTAAATAATTTGTTTTAAATGTGACATATTTTCACATTTTGCATAGGTTCATTTAAAATAAATTATTATAAATGATTAAAAAAAATGTAATATATATATATATATATATATATATATATATATATATATATATAAATCATTTATGAAACTGAAAATGTGAATATTCCCCTTTTTAAAGTCATTTTAATTTTTAGTTAAATATATATTTAATATATTTAGTTAAATATATTAAAGAAATAGTTTAATTTTTAAGTTGAATATATTTCTTTTTTGAATAATTTGACCAGTTTTTTTTTTAATAATAATATATATTATTAAAAATATGTCATATATTTTCACATTTTTTGCAGAATTTGACAAAATTAGATTTTAACTACAAATTATGCTCAGTAAATTATTCCTAAAAGAAAAAAAAAGTGATGTTTCTCCTTGAAGTCCACACGTTTCACATATTGAGTTAATCATTATTAATATGCTAATGGGGTACACACAAAAAAAAAAAAAAACCTTTTTCAGCACCTGACATTTAGCCATATAACTAAGTCTACATGATCTATGCATCCATTTCCCATAATCACCTCTGCTGCCATGAAGACCTTGCATCATGACCCTCAACGATGCCCCTTAATTTGCTGATGACACCAATAAGCGCATCAGCAGAAACAAGGACGCTGCCACTTTATCCAATTAGCTGTAATTGTCTGGGCGTTAGCGAGTGCCTTCCTGTCCGCTGCCCTTTCGGCCAGATGAAGTTACCCAATGTCAAATGCCAGAGCACCGGCATATTGGCTTTCTCTCCCAATTTCCCAGCTCCTGATGTCTGTATCGCAGCTTCCCACACGGATAAACGCGCATAAACAGTCTTATCAATCATAACATGACATTTATTATAATTAAACTGACAAAAAACACTGATAGTCGCGAGCTGAAGTCATAAACGCTTTACTAGGCCTTACTTTGCTAAACAGTTTCCTGAAAGTGTTGTACAAAAGCTCGTACATCTGTATTTCTTTGCGTTTTTGGGAAGCGCCAGGGTTCTGCGACTTATGCGGTATATGTTTGAATGAAATTTCAGGTTCTACATTTCACTGGAGTTTAATCACATCTGTGGCGCGTAAACAGCCTCGACACGTGTGAATTATATATGGATACATCACTGTAATGGCTTCACTGTCACTGCCGATGGCTCAGGCTTATTATTCGACTTACTATGCTGCTACGACGCTGAGAAATTAACTTTCATATCAGTCAGACTTGATTTTATAGATGGATTTCTGGGGAATCTCATGGTGCCACTGTGACGAAGAGCCAGTCGTTTTCTATAGACTGAAAACAAAAGCTTTGAAACGAGTGTGAATCTCACAGAAACCTGTCAAAAAAAATCTAGAAGGTATTTAAAAAATAATTATATAACATATTTTAATTTTTTTTTTATATAAAAATAATAATTTTATGATGCAAATTGTTATTTTTACAGAATTATTTTGTATAAATAATTTGGATAAAAAGTCCTGGAATTACATTATAAACAAATCTAAAAATATATTAATATTAATATAATATCAATATATTAAAAAAATAAACTATATATAAGATATAAAATGCACAAAAATGCATCAGTATTGATTGAGTTCAGTTACTTTATGGAGAGAATATATATATATATATATATATTATATCAGAATCAGAAACCGCTTTATTGCCAAGTATGTTTGCACATACAAGGAATTTGTTTTAGTGTCACAGCTTCCAGTACTCAGAAACAACAACAGCAACAACAACAACACACAGATAATAAAAATAAGATGTGAATAATATACACATAAATAAAAAAATAAATCATTTTTTGAATAATAATAATAATAATAATAATAATAATAATAATAAATTGTATGTACAGGTCTGCTATAGATATACTAGAATGTAGGGTGATAAATAAATATGAGGTTATTGCACATATTTTTATTGCACAGCGGGAGAACATTTAACTGTTCATGACAGAAACTGTTCTTGTGCCTGACTGTCCTGGTATTCGGTGCTCTGTAGCGCCGACCAGATGGCAAAAGTTCAAAAAGGAGATAGCATGGATGTGAGGGATATAGAGTGATTTTCTGAGCCCTTTTCCTTACTCTGGATGTATACAGTTGTTGGAGGGTGGGCAGGGGAGTACCAATAATCCTTTCAGCAGACCGAACTGTCCTCTGTAGTCTTTTGATTTCTTATTTTGTAGCCAAACCAGACAGTTATTGAAGTACACAGGACAGACTCAATGATGGCTGAGTAGAACTGTGTGAGCAACTCCTGTGGCAGGTTGAATTTCCTCAGCTGACGAAGGAAGTACAAACTTTGTTGGGCCTTTTTAGCAATGGAGTCTATGTGAGTGTCCCATTTCAGGTCCTGAGAGATGGTGGTGCCCAGGAACCTGAATGTCTCCACTGCAGTCACAGTGCTGTTCATGATGGTGAGTGGGAGGAGTGCAGGGGGGTTTCTCCTGCAGTCCACGATCATCTCCACCGTTTTGAGCGTGTTGAGCTCCAGGTTGTTATAACTGCACCAGATAGCCAGCTCTTTAACCTCCTGTCTGTAAGCAGACTCGTCGCCGTCCTAGATGAGACCGATGACTGTAGTGTCGTCCGCAAACTTCAGGAGCTTGACAGAGGGGTCTTTAGAGGTGCAGTCGTTGGTGTACAGGGAGAAGAGCAGTGGGGAGAGAACACAGCCCTGAGGGGCGCCAGTGCTGATGGTGCAGGAGTTGGATGTGAATTTACCAATTCTCACTAGCTGTTGCCTATCTGTCAGAAAGCTGCTGACAGATAGAGCTAGGGACAGAGAGCTGGGTTAGTTTGGTCTGGAGGAGTGTTGGGATGATGGTATTGAAAGCGGAGCTAAAGTCTACGAACAGGATCCTCACATAAGTCGCTTGTCTGTCAAGATGTTGAAGGATGAAGTGCAGTCCCATGTTGACTGCATATGGACCTGTTTGCTCGGTAAGCAAACTGCAGGGGGTCCAGTAAGGGACCAGTGATGTCCTTCATATAAGCCAACACCAACCTCTCAAAAGACTTCATGACCACAGACGTTAAAGCAACAGGACTGTAGTCATTAAGTCCTGTTATCTTGGGTTTCTTTGGGATGGGGATAATGGTGGAGCGTTTGAAGCAGGTAGGGACTTCGCACAGCTCCAGTGATCTGTTGAAGATCTGTGTGAAGATGGGGGCCAGCTGGTCAGCACAGGTTTTCAGACAGGCTGGTGTGACACCGTCTGGGCCTGGTGCCTTTCTTCTCTTGTTCTTTCTGAAGACCTGGCGCACATCATCTTCACTGATCTGCAGTGCAGGAGTGGGGGAGAGGGGGGTTGCTGGAGGTGTTAATGGTTGTGTGGAGAGATGTTCGGAGCGGGTGTGGGGTGTTAAACTGAGAGTTTCAAATCTACAGTAAAACTCATTCAGGTCTTCAGCAAGTTGTTGATTGGCCTCAGTGCTGGGGGATGGTGTCTTGTAGTTGGTGATGGCTTTCAGACCTTTCCACACTGAAGCTGGGTCATTGGAAGTGAACTGATCTTCCAAGTTTTTAGCGTAGCTCCTCTTAGCCGCTCTAATCTCCTTATTCAGTGTGTTCCTGGCCAGATTGTACAAGACTCTGTCCCCCTTCCTGTAGGTGCCCTCTTTGGCCTGACGAAGATGTCTGAGTTTTTCTGTGAACCATGGCTTGTCATTGTTGAATGTTAAGTGAGTCCTGGTAGCGATGCATATATCCTCACGGAAACTGATATATGAAGTTACAGTCTCTGTGAGCTCGTCCAGATTGTTGGTGGTAGCTTCAAAAACACTCCAATCGATGAGGTCGAAACAGGGTTGTAATGCACGCTCTGTTTCTTTGGTCCATCTCTTTACAGTCTTTACTGCAGGTTTAGCAGATTTAAGTTTTTGCCAGTATGTTGTTATAAGATGAACCAGGTAGTGATCAGAGAGCACCAAAGCTGCCCGTGGGACTGAGCGATATGCATTCTTTATTGGCGTGTAACAGTGATCCAATATATTACTGTCTCTGGTGGTACATGTAACATGCTGCCTGTATTTTGGCAGTTCACGGGAGAGATTTACTTTATTAATGTCCCTGAGAATGATAATAACAGAGTCCTGGTGTAGTTGTTCTGTCTCTGTGATTTGATCAGCGAGTTTCTGTAAAGCTGAGCTCACGTGCGCTTGCGGATGAATGTAAACACTCACGACAACGAACAAGCAAAACTCCCGCAGCGAATAGAATGGCTTACAGTTAATGAAAAGCGCTTTTAGATCTGGACAGCACATCTTCTTTAACACTGTAATGTCTGTACACCACCTTTCGTTGATATAGAAACATATCCCACTGCTGCGTGATTTCCCTGTTGATTCTGCATCGCGATCCGCTCTGAACAGCTGAAAGCCCAGCAGATGTAGCGCGCTGTCCGGAATGGCGTCATTCAGCCAGGTTTCCGTGAAACACAGAGCAACAGAGTGTAAGAAATGCTTATTTGTCCAGGAGAGCAGAAGGAGTTTGTCCGTTTTGTTGGGTAGAGAGTGGAGATTTGCGAGATGGATACTAGGCAGCGCCGTACTGAATCCGCGGTGTCTGAGCTTCATGCTAACAATTTGCTGAACAGCAGTCAAAAGTGTTTATGGCAGTGTTTTTTGAATAATTAAAAAAAAAAAAAAAATTACTTCGCTTCCCCCGTCTGCGCGTCCTGAAGCCTTTGATCAATGCTGCTGCACCGCCAACTACAACGTTCAGCAAAACGTCCGAATAAATGAAATCTGGTAGAAGACCGTGTGGTGTGTTCTGCCGAATGTTTAGCAGTTCACCCCTGGTAAAACTGATAGTGTTAGACAAACAAAAAAACAGGAAAAACTAACAAAAACAATACAAAAACTAGAGAGCAAGACACTGAGACTGCCGTCTGCAGCACTATCTTGTACACTAATATATATTAAAAATATAAATATAATTAAAAATATATGTTCAAACATAATTACTGTTAATAAAATACACAAAAATACATATACTGTACATTAATTTGAGGCGTAATATGACAGATTTCCTAAAGCAGGCTTCAATTATATTATTAAATATATAAAATACATACTTAAAAAAAAACTATACTGTATATGAAAATATAAAATGTACATAAATATACATTACGTGGGAAAATATGACTCTGACAGGTCCTAAAACAGGCTTCGCTTACTTTAAGTAATATATAAAATACATAAAAAACTATATATAAATATACACAAAATACATATATATTAATTTGGGGGTGCAATATGACTCTGACATGTCC
Organism: Spinibarbus caldwelli; assembly: GCA_039654775.1. Lineage (NCBI taxonomy): Eukaryota > Metazoa > Chordata > Actinopteri > Cypriniformes > Cyprinidae > Spinibarbus > Spinibarbus caldwelli. The sequence continues at coordinate 2,460,409 of CM077231.1, forward strand.
TAAAATAGTTTTCAATTACTTATGAAACTTGCTTATTTTGAAAAATACAAAAATACATAAACTATATGACACAGTATGACTGGGATGTCTCTACTTATGTAGTCCTTAAAACTGTTAATATATTCATGCATTCAGGCAGGGTTTATTTTCTTTGGAAACTAACAATTTGCTGAACAGCAGTCAAAAGTGTTTATGGCAGTGTTTTTTGAATAATTAAAGTATATATATAAAGAATAATTATAAGTGTGGAGTATAGGCTTGTAAAACACAGCAGACTTACAGCGCTTCAGGCCGCAGCAGATGTTCAGTCTTAAAGAGACAGTTCACCCAAAAAAGCAAGAAGTCTTCTGAAGTCACATGATAGCTTTGTGTGAAGAACAGACAGAGGTTTAATTAGTAAAATAAAGCAAACCAACACATTTTGAAAACATTGTGAAAATACATACATGATAGGTTTGCTTTAAATAACTTCAAAACATTCATATAAAACATTTTCACTGCCGAAAACAACACAAAACCAAATTGCAATGTTTGTGCAATGTTTACATTTGTAAGATTGTGCATTAAAATTTAATTGTGTTCAAAAACCAACAACAACAAAAATGTATTTACAACCCAAACACAACCAGGCCACACTACAACATTTATGGAACATTTTTAAAAAGTTATTTTAAAAATCTTACAAAAAAGAAATGTTTGTACTTTTTCAAAAGTAAATGTAATTTGTGCAGTAAAATTTGTGTCTTCACGTGACAAATTTAAATATATGCAAATGAGATTTACTAACTATGACATGGGAACATTTTTGTGTTCAAACGTTCTTGAAATTTCCATCCAAAACAAGACAAACCAAACTGCAATGTTTGCACAACGTTTGGATTTTAAAATATAATTTGTGCATTAATTTAATTGAAAACACAATGAAAATGCTTTAAAGGCATAGTTCACTCAAAATTAAATCAAACAGTTGACGGTAGCCACTGACAGTATGAAAAAAATACTTTGAACATTAGTCAAAACTTCTTTTGTGATCAACAGAAAAAAGAAACTGAATATGCAAATGAGATTTAAGAACTATGACATCGAAACATTTTTGTGCTTGAGCATTTTTTAACAAATTCCCATCAAAAAAGACAAACCATAACATTTGTACAACATTTACAATTTTTTTAAATAAATGTAATTTGCACAATCAAATCTCATTGTTTTCAAAAATCTCAGGGAACTTTAAAATGTTCAAAAACATATTTATGACCAAACTACAATCAGGCATACTAAAACATTTGTGGAACATTTTCCGAATATTGTTTTTAAAACATAACTGAAAAAAAAAAAAAAAAAAAAACACTAAAACAGTTGAATTCACAATCCGACATGAAATGTTTGTACGTTTAAAATTTGAAATGCAATTTGTGCATTACAATTTTAGAAAAACAATGAAAAAGCTTTACATTTCTGACGAAAATACATTTGTGGAATGTTTTGTTAAATCATACAAAAAAAGATTTCACAACCTTGCTTTCTCATATTCAAATATACCACATCAAATGCAAATGAGATTTAATATCTATGACATAGAAGCATTTTTAGTGCTTGAACATTCTTTAAAAAAAACAAACAACAAAAAAAAAAACATCCAAAACAAGACAAAAAACCAAACTGCAACATTTGCATTTTTAAAATATAAGTTGTGCATTAATTTCACTGAAAACACAATTAAAATGCTTTAAAGGGATAGTTCACCCAAAATTAAATCAAACAGCTGACGGTACCCACTGACTTCCATAGTATAAAAAAAAATACTATGTAAGTCAATGGGTACCGTCAACTATTTGATTACCAGCATTCTTCAAAATATCTTCTTTTGTGTTCAACAGAAAAAAGAAACTCATACAGGTTTGAAAAACCATGAGGGTGAGCAAATGATGACAATTTTCATTTTTTTGGTAAATTGTTTCTTCAAAAAATAATTTTTATGACCACAATACAACATTTGTGGAACATTTTGATTACGTTGTTTGTTAAAATTCAACTAAATTAAATTGTAACCATCAGTTTGCTACTTGGAAACATTTTTGTGCTTGAACGTCTTCGAAACATCCATTTTTGTGTTCCCAAATTTCTATTTTTGGTCAAAGTAACCTTTTAGTGTAAGTAAAGCTAATGGAATCCAGTGGAGGTTGTGTTTGATTTGATCTGGAGCTGCTGGAGAATTATGGGTCTCTAACAAGCTTGTAATTTCACCTGACGCATGGGCAGCAAATCATGAATCTCGCCCGTAATATTGAGCCTTCAGTCTTGGTTCAGAGCTCAAACATCGACTTAACGCGCTGGAAGGATTCCCGCCCAGGCAGCACAAAAGCATTCTGGGAGCTGCTCGGGCCGATACAATGGACCATGAATTACAGCGGCCCTCGCTGCGTCTCAGGCCTGCGGCGGGAAGTCGTGCTGCTGACATCGATTCACTGCTCATCAGTGGAGAAAAAGAGAAGCTCCAGATGCTATGGATTATTTCACGGTGTCCGCATCGACGGCTAGCCGACTGAACGCGGGACACGCGGAAAAGCACAGGTCACTGGACGTGTCTGTGTTTCAGCATCGATGGGAAGTCGTGGCCTAATGGTTAGAGAGTTGGGCTTGTAACCTGAAGGTTGCCGGTTCGATTCTCACACCGGCAGGAATTGAAGGTGGGGATTGTGAATGAACAGCACTCTCTCTGCCTTCGATACCATGACTGAGGTGCCCTTGAGCAAGGCACCGAACCCCCAATTGCTCCCCGGGCGCTAGAGCAATGGCTGCCCACTGCTCCGGGTGTGTGTTCACGGTGTGTGTGTGCGTGTTTGTTCACTATTCACTGCTGTGTGTGTGTGCACTTGGATGGGTTAAATGCAGAGCACCAATTTCGAGTATGGGTCACCGTACTTGACAATATGTCACGACTTTCACTTTCACTTTCTGGAAGGAGATACAGTAGGATTGATATCTGAGGTGCTTTCCCATGTATGATGTGAAGAAAAACAGACCATTCAGCAAAGAATTCATCTGAAACCTTCATTTTAAAATTTACTATGGTGGTTTGCTTACAATATGGACGAGGTTCTGTGAATATTACACCACAAAAAGACAACCAAAACAAAATTTTAAAAACTGCCACAGAAATACATTACTACTGCATATTAATCAATTCTCAAATTAATAATAAAAATAAAATTAAAACTTAAAGGAATAATCACAATTCTTCTTTTTTTAATTTTAACAGTAAACAAAATAATTTGACTGTTTAAAAAATAAAATTATGTTCACACCTCTCATTACCACTGCATTTGATGATAAATTTATATTAAATCATAAATCCAGAAAAAAAAAAAAACAGACAACACAGAATTTCTGAAAAACAAAAATTTCATAAGGCCCTACCATTTAAATAAATACATAAATAGTTGATATTTTATGAATTTAATCAATTAGATATGATTTTTGGCTATTAATGGAATCCAGAAAATTTTAATCTGAAAACATGGGATTTGGGAATCATAAACAGAATTTGGGAAATATGGGTGATGAATCCAGAAAAAAATAAGAACGGAATTTGGGAAAATATAATTACATTTCAGAGGACTCTAAAAAATGTATTTATTTATTTTTTACTTTTAATAAATTGTTCTTAAACTGTGTAGGTTTGATGATTTCGATTAATTATACATTTTGTGATTACTAAAATTTAATTTAAACATTAAAATGGAATCCAGAAAAATATAAACGGATATGAAATTTGGTAAAAATGAAACAGAATTTGGGAAACAAATTAAATGATTTCAGAGCCCTAAAATGTGATTTGTTAACTTTAAAAAAAAAAAAAAAAAATTGTTAAATTGTAAGCTCCATCATTTAATTACATTCTTTTTGATTAACTAACATTTAAACATTTAAACATTAAAATTTAAAAATGTAAACAATTTAAACATTAAAATGGAATTTTAAATAAAAATGAAAAAATAAAAATATAAATAAAAAAAACGAATCCTGAAAAAAAAAAACTCATAGGGCTCTAAAAAAATCTAATTTTTGTTCAACTTTTATAAATAACTGTTAAATTGCGTAAGCTTGATGATTTCAATTAATTAGACATGCTTTTTGATTATTAAAATTTCATTTAACCATTAAAATGGAATGCAGAAAAATTAAAACAGAATGAAAAAAAAATAAAAATAAAACTGATTTCATTAGGCCTTATTTGCTTGTCTTGGCTGGTTTAAGATGATTTAGTAATGATCTAGTCTTCCAGTCTGGGCAGAACCTCTGTAAAACCATCAGACCAGCTCGAGCCGGTCTGAGACCAGTGAACCCCTCAGGCTGGTTTAAGCTGTGTTTTACTCTCTCGCTAATCTTCAGAAGGCAGTTTCTTCATGAACTCCCGTCCTTGTAAATCTCTTCAAGTCCCTGTTGTACCTTCCCAGAGTTCATCTGTTTTCCGCTGACTCGACGGAAAGACAATTACTCATGTTCTGAAACCTTTCGCCGGCGTTAAGCAGAAAAATGTCTTTGTATTGCAGCCAGTTTGAATAAGATTTTCGTAGATTTTCTCTCGTTTGAGCTGGTGGCGTTCCTGCTAATCTAAGCTAATGGACTGAAGACCATCATTGTCTGATCTGGATGAGCTCCGTTGATTCATCTGGGCTTCGTTTGATGAATCGCTGTAGTTCTCATCTCTGAGCTCAGGAAACCTCACTTTATCTGGCTAATGCTTAAGACGACGCAAATGATCTTATGTATAGTCTGGACATGAAAATGAGTTTTACCAGGGTTCACACGGTCATGGAACACTCGGAAAAAACTTTTTTTGTTAAAGTACTGTAGTGATTTATTAGCGAAACATTGTTCAATTATTACAAATGACTCATGGAACTAATTTTAGCAATAGGTTCTGAGAAAGACTCCATGAATCAGTTCAAACTGTCGGTTCAAATGAATCTGTTTGAGTTTTTGATTAAAGATTCTTTTGTTTCATGACAATTTTTCAGGATCGGATCAGTGAATGAAAACTTTCAAGTTGGCACTTTTGAATGAACTGCAGTTCCCAAATCAATCTGAATGAATCATTAGCAAACTGATCTGATTTTTTAAAAATCCTATTCAGTAAAACCACAAATGACTGGAAAGGTGACAGAAATTTAATTTACAATAAAGTTAAATACTTTAAATACCATGAATCAATTCAAACTGTCCATTTCAATGAATCGATTCAAAAAACAGGTTTTCTAGTTCTAGTGCTCAATTCTAAATATAATCAAAATTTGTTCTTTTGAATTGGTTGTTTTGAATTTTAATCAAAATTACTTCTTTTGAATGATTTGAATCATTTCAAATCGGTCTAATTGATTTGTTAGTGAACTAAATATGAATGATCTGAAAAAAATCGATATATTCTATAATCACAAATCACTCAAATTCACAGTTTTTTCAGCATATTGTAATTTCAGTGATAGACTCTTAGCAAGTTTGATTCATCTCCATGAATCAGTTCAAACTGTTTCAATAATTCATTCTGATTAATGATTTGTTTGTATCGTGACAACTTTTCATAAAGTATTCAACTGAATTAGCGAGCGAAACCTTTTGAAGCAATTCTTTTGAATGAATTGTTGGAATCAGTTCCCAAATTGCTCTGAATGATTCATTGGCAAACTGATTTGACTTTGAAAGATTTTTAAAATCCTTGTTCAGTGAAATCACAAATAACTGGAAAGGTCAGAGAAATTTAAACAGACAGTTACACTTTTTGTAAGTCGATTTACTTTCATGAATGAATCGATTCAAAACACATTTTTCAAGTTCTAGTGCTCAATTCTAAATTTAATCACAACTGGTTCTTTTGAATTGGTTGTTTTGAATTTTAATCAAATTTTGTTCTTTTGAATGATTTGAATCAGTTCAAATCAGTCTAATTGATTTATTAACAAACTAAATATGAATGATCTGAAAAAAAAATCTATATTTGATAATCACAAATTATTCAAATTCAGTTTTTCTGGCCTATTTCAGCAATAGATTCTTAGTAAGTTTGATTCATCTCCATAAATCAGTTCAAACTGTTTCATTTGAGTAATGATTCATTTGTATCATGACATAACTGTGTGTTAAAAATGTAAAAGACTGGATGACCAATAATTTTCTCCTATTAAATTCAGATAAGACAGAGATATTACTTATTAGACGCAAAAACAGTACACAGAATCTCTTGGATTACAATTTGCATCTAGACAGATGTACTGTTACTTCCTCTACAGTCAACAATCTGGGTGTTATATTAGACAGCAACTTGTCTTTTGAAAATCATATTTCCCTTGTTACAAAAACAGCATTCTTCCATCTTAGAAACATTGCCAAGCTACGAAACATGTTACCTGTTTCTGATGCAGAAAAGCTAGTTCATGCATTCATGACCTCTAGACTGCACTATTGTAATGCACTGCTAGCTGGTTGTCCTGCATCTTCAATAAACAAGCTACAGGTAGTCCAAAATGCAGCGGCTAGAGTCCTTACCAGGTCAAGAAAATATGATCATATGACCCTAATTTTACAGTCTCTGCACTGGCTACCTATTAAGTTCCGTATCAGTTACAAAATATTATTACTTACCTATAAGGCCCTTAATGATTTAGCTCCTGCGTACCTAACTAGTCTTCTACCACGCTACAATCCATCACGCTCCCTAAGGTCGCAAAACTCTGGACTTTTGGTAGTACCTAGGATAACAAAGTCAACTAAAGGAGGTAGAGCCTTTTCACATGTGGCTCCCAAACTCTGGAATAGCCTTCCTGATAACGTTCGGGGTTCAGACACACTCTCTCTGTTTAAATCTAGATTAAAGACACATCTCTTTGGCCAAGCATTCACATAATGCATCTCATAATATTGTACTGCAGTTATATCTGATCAAACACACATTACTATTCTTTAGCTTGGGTTAAACAAATCAATTTTGCTTGGTTGGAACAGCAGCTACGCTAATTATGTCTCTATTTGTTTCTCTGTTTCTGAACCAGCATACAGAACTACCAAATCTTGCCATAAGTTTGATTTCAACATATAATAATTGCTGTTAATAGTGTTCATCATCTGTTTGATTACGTCTTTAATAGATTTTTCCGTACATTTCTGCCGTATGTACATTAACTGACATAGTCACCAATGATAAGATACTACTAAATATATTGTAGAAACTTAATCTTCTGTACAGCGCTTTGCAACGATTTGTATTGTGAAAAGCGCTATACAAATAAACTTGAATTGAATAACTTTTCATAAAATATTTAACTGAATTAGCCAACAAAACCTTTCAAAGCAATGGTTTTGAATTAATTACTGGAATCAGTTCCCAAATTACTCTCAATGATTCATTGGCAAACTGATCTGAATTTGCATGATTTTTTATTTATCTTTTTTTTTTTTTTTTTAATCCTTATTCAGTAAAATCACAAATAACTGGAAAGATAATGGAAAGTTACATTTTTGGTAAGTTGATTCACTCCCAAGAATCAATTCCTACTGACAAATGAATTGATTCAATACTGAAGTGACTCATTTGCATAATCAATTCTCTGTGATCGTTTTTAATATATTTTTAAAACATTTTAATATATACAGATAAATATTTCCGTTCATGACTGCGTATTGTTATATAAGTGCACATAAAAGACTCGATATGATTGCTTTTTTGTTCATTGTGTAAAACATATGGTCTAATGTGTGAATAAATATCCTGACGCGAGATTTTCATTACAGCACTTATTGAAACCCTCTTCTCTCTGCTTTCGCTCCTAATCTGTCTGTCTGCATTTCTGTCCTCGTTTAACATAAGAATGGCATTCTCACTCTCGGTTCGACTGATGAACTGACAGGCACATCCCCGTTAAACCTCAGCACCCCCCGCGGCCTCTGATCGATTTCATTATTTGTGGGCACTCAGTGGTCATTCTGCTGACCTTGGAGTGGATGGGAGTTCAGGCGACATAAACTAACACGACCCGCCTGACGCCTGATTGACCACAGTCACTTTTCTGGATGTTTGCAAACTCTTACCGATCTACAGTCCCGGGACACGCGGAGGATACTGGAGGTTCATGATGCACCTGGAAAAGGTTTGTGAGATTAATGATAGAGAATTGCAGCTCATATATGAGGGGAAAATTAAATAATTACAAAGAAAAATACATAAAATTAAACAAAAGTTATTTTAAACAAATAATACATTTTAAAAATGATATTTTAAAAATAATTATTATAATTATTTTTATTAAATAAAATGGCAAATTAAATTGTACAGTTATTATATATTATGTAAGACTATAATATATTATTATAAATTATTATTTAGATTTCATAGGTATTTAGATTTGATCAACTATACCAAATAATTTAAAATCACAGAAAAACTGGACAAGTGATGGAAATTTAAAGACAAGTTAAATTCCATGAATCAATTCCAACTGTCCATTTCTATTCTAAATTAAAGTGAATCATTTGTATAATCACTTCATTAATTTTTCATATATTTTTAATACATTATTTTAATATATGAAGGTAAATATTTCTGTTCACGAATACGAAATTAAAAATATATTATAAAAATATTCTATAATATAATATATTATATTATAAATCATTTAGATTTCATACATATTTAGATTTGATAATGTCAAATAAGCTTTTAAATTATTGTTGATTAAAATATATATAGCTATTAATTTATTTGTGGAAAAACACGTAATTTTAAATAAAATGTAAATAAAACACTGAAAATCAAAAAACATTTACTTCAACTTATTTCTAATATAATTTATATTTTATATAAATTACAAATTAATATATACATATATTTAATACTAATAAACGCATATATAGTGAACAGATTAATAGATATATAGCTTTTTTTAAAAAAATATATCATTTTTATTTATATTTACATAATTTTCACTTTTTATTTAAAATAAATTCACTTTAAAAAAAAAATGTAAACAAAACAGCCAACATTGTCAAGAACAACCAAAGTGAATAATTTCAGTCATAAAGATTTAGCTGACCGTCCGCTCGTACCACGCTGCGTTTTTTAAAATCATAAGACATAAATAACCCATTGGGTTGGAGGGCGGGATAATTGTATATTGATTGTAAATAATAGAGCGGCCCCTGCACGTACGTCACAATAAAGAGCCCACTGCAGCAATTTCACAGACGCGGGGGCCCGAGGCCTTTGGCCGTGAAGGAAACGCATCTGCAGTCCTTTCACACAAAACTATTGTGCTGTCCCAGCATGCCATTCTGCAAAGAGAAGCAGTTATTACACAGCATCCCCTCATCTAAAGAGCCGAAGCGTCATCATGTGACCTGCGATAAGAGTCTGCGCTTCTTCAACGTCGATAAAAGTTAACGCATCCCTCCTGCCAAATGCTGTGTTATGAATAATTATCTGACGTAGACGTCTGAGAGGCATTGAATGACAGCTCGGAGAGACGAGGAAAGAGCATCAGAAATCCACACCTTCTTCAAGATGCTGTCTCCATCTGTTTAAATGTGCAGTTTCGCAAGAAAATGCGTCACTTTTTGGCATCAAAATGGGTTGTGAAAGTCGCTTTGTGTTGACTTTGAACTCAAACACCAAAATATTGATTTGAAGGACCTGTACATGCAACATCAAGCGCTTTTTAATCCAAAACACCATTTAGCAACTCAAAAATACAGTTTTTGAAGGTTCTTTAATCCCAAATACAGCAAATAATCGTATTTTTTAAAGACTGAAAGACATTCTTCCATATTTAGAAGGCTTCAGTCAAATATTAAGGAGCTTTCTGTGAAGAATGCCCATGACTCGTTTCTCATAGTATGTCTAGGGCATGCAAAGTCTGCTTTACATCTCTCTGACTGACATCAGCTCACACTCTTCACGCATTCACCTCTGACAGCCCTACATACAATCCTCAGTTCCTCGCATTTCTTTGTTCTGGGCGATGTAGGTGCTTTGGAGGATCTTCAGTCACGTCGCACAACCCCTAGAGCCCTGGAGAAAGTCTGAGAGCGAGGAAAAGACGGAACAGAAATTATGCATGTGTTTACGCGCATTAAACATGCGTCAAATTGCGTTAAAGGTGTCAGTACAGTGCAGGGATGTCTTTAAGTAAACAAAGGAGGTGTGGGACCATTGTGAGCATCATTATTTTGAGTGTCAGACGAACAGCTGAAAAATGCGTTAATAACTGCGTCGCATCACAAGGGAATGCGAGTTTGTTCCTGCACTAAAACAAAGCATTCTGATTGATGGTATGAAGGGACGTTTGCTTTCATCATACATGGGGATCGTCTCTTCGTGTGATTGATAAGAAAACTCGTTTGTGGTTATAGTCAAGCAACGTCGCAACTTTTTGCGTTTTGCGATGCTGAGCTGGTGTCAGATTAAGGTGGTGCTTTAGAGGATCTTCAGTTACACTGAACAACCCCTAGAGCCCTGGAGAAAGTCTGAGAGCGAGGAGAAGACACAGAACAGAAAATATGCGTGACACACATTAAAGTTAAGCAATGTCGCAACTTTTTGCCCTTTGCAATGCTGCGCTGGTGTCAGATTAAAGAAATGCTTTGGAAGATCTTCAGTCACGTCGCACAACCTCTAAAGCCCTGGAGAAAGTCTGAAAGAGAAAGACACAGAACAGAAAATGTACATGCGTCAACTCGTATTAAGCATGCGAACTGCGTCCAAGGTATCAGTACAGTATGGGGACATCTTCAAGTGCATAGAGGAGGTGTGGGACTATCTTGCACATCATTATTCAGAGAAAAACGCATTAATAATTGCATTGGAATGTGAGGAAATAAGTGTTTGTTCCTTTAGTGAACGCAAAGCATGCATTTTGAACAGAGGGACTACCACTATTATCATGCATGGGGATCTTTTCTTTGCATGGTAGATAATAAGTCAAACAATGTCGCAACATAGCGCAAAAATCCAGAAATTGTCTTGGGTGATGCTGCACTGGTGCCAGATTAAGGAGACACTTTGGAGAATCTTCAGTCACGTCTCACAACCTCTAGAGCCCTTGAGAAAGTATGAGAGAGAAAGATACAGAACAGAAAATGTACATGCGTCTGCGCGCATTAAGCATGCGAACTGCGTCCAAGGCATCAGTACAGTATGGGGATGTTTTCAAGTGCATAGAGGAGGTGTGGGACTATCTTGCACATCATTATTCTGAGAGTCAGAGGAACAACTGAAAAATGTGTTGTTAATTGCGTTGCAGTGTGAGCGAAAGCATGTTTGCAGCTGCACTAAACGTAAAGCGCTCTGATTGATGGTTGAACGCATTTTGAATGGAGGAGCATCTGCAATCATCATGCATGGGGATCCTCTCTTTGCATAATAGATAAGAAAAGTCTTGTCTGCAGTTATAGTTAAACAATGACGCAACTTTGAGCAAAAATCCAGATAGTGTCTTTCGTGATGCTACGCTGGTGTCAGATTAAGGACATGCTTTGGAGGATCTTCAGTCATGTCGCACAACCCCTAGAGCCCTGGAGAAAGTCTGCATCTTCTTGCACACCATTATTCAGAGTGGCAGATGAACCACTGAAAAACACGTTAATAATTGCGTTGGACTTTGAAGCAATGCATGTTTATTTGTTCCTGCACTAAAGCACTCTGATTGATAGTTGGACGAGTATCTGCTATCATCATGCATGGTAGATAATACGAATATTACATTGTTTGCAAAAACGTAGCAACTTAGCGCAACAATTCAGATACTGTCTTTTGCAATCCTGCACTGGTGCTAAATTAAGCAGATGCTTTGGAGGATCTTCAGTCACATCACAGAACCCCTTGAGCCTTGGAGAATGTCTGAGAGAAAGAAAAAGTCAGAGCTCTGAGACAGAGAACCCAAAGAGACACAGAACAAAAAATATGCATGCGTCGACTCGCATTAAGCATGCAAGCTGTGTTGAAGGCGTCAGTACATAGTACATGGAGGAGGTGTGGGACCATTTTGCGCATCATTTTGAGTGTCAGATGAACAACTGAAAAAATGTGCTGTTAATTGCGTTGCAGCGTGAGCGGATGCGTGTTTGTTCCCACACTAAACGCAAAACACTCTGAACCCATTTTGAATGGAGAAGCATCTGCTCGATCATGCATGTATCAACTTAGCACAAAAAAAAAAAAACAGATACTATCTTTTGCAATGCTGCAATGGTGCTAGATTAAGGAGATGTGTTGGAGGACCTTCTGTCTCATTGCATAATCTCTAGAGCGCTGGAGAAAGTCTGAGAGAGAGAAAAAGACAGAACAGAAAATATGCATGCGTCAACTCGTATTAAGCATGCAAACTGCGTCCGAAGCATCAGTACAGTACAGGAATGTCTTCAAGTGCATGGAGGAGGTGTGGGACCATCTTGTGCATCATTATTCAGAGCGTTCAGAGGAACAGCTGAAAAATGCGTTAATAATTGCATTGCAGCATGAGGGAATACATGTTTGTTTTTCCTGCAGCACTCTGAAAGATGATTGAATGCATTTTGAACAGAGGAGGGGCGTCTGCTGGCATCATGCGGGGGATCTTCTGGTTTTGCATGGCAGATAGTAAAACGACTAGGTTGTTTAGGGTTCAAATGAAGCGATGTTGCAACTTAGCGCAGAAATCCAGATTCTTCTTATGCGACGCTGCACTAGTGCCACATTATCAAACAGATGTTTTAAGTTGTTCCAAGAGAAAAACAATTATGTTGTGGTATATATATATATATCATTACCGTGACATAAAATGACTCAGAACTTGAAAAAATGCAACTTGAAAAAAAAAAAAAAAACACCCAAAAAATGCAACATGCACAAGCTCACTTTAAATCCTCTCTTAAACTCCCTTGAATCATGATTTTGGAGTCTCATTCACTCAATCCTTCCTCTTTTCTTTCAGACATCACTTCACCCTCCCTTCACTTCTTACCTCAGCCAGAAATATCGCCGTGCTGCTCAGTTTTAGACCTGAATCATGCATCTTCCCCTCGCTCTGGCATTAACATTTTCAAAAAAATAACCCCTGCTTCATTAAAGTCATAAATAAGGAGCTCGCTGATTGTCATGAGCTCAGTCAAAGCAAACACTGCCCCCTGATGGCCACTGTCTCTCATCTGAAGAGATCATTCACTCAGAATAAAGCTTCTGTCATCATTTACAAACCTGAATGACTTCTGGAGAATATTTGACAAATAAACAGAGGTGGACAGTAAATTTACTTGAGTATTGTACTTAAGTACACTTTTTGAGTATCTGTACTTTACTTGAGTATTATTTTTTTCTGGAAACTTGCGACTTTAACTTCACTACATTTGAAAGACAAATATCGTACTTTTTACTCAGCTACATTTATATAAAGGTCCCCAAGTAGAAAGTCGTTATATATAGCAGTTTTTTTTTTACAGTGTGTGCATTTTCAGATTCACTGAACCCTTTTTTTCTGCGAAAATCCGGAAACCTTCCTGTGTTGCCAGGTCTTACAGTATTTCTAATCCTGCAGTTTTCCGCCTAGCTTTGAATGGACATTTGGCTGATTTTTTTACGCAACTCTGGCAACCTCGGGATCTTCCCACTAAACTAATGTAAATGTCCGCGCTACTGCAGCGCTAAAAGCGCTCTAAAAAGGCATGTGTTAACTCACTAAAGCCCTTTGGAAAATTAACCATGTTTTTACTATAGTAACCATTACTATGGTATTTGCAGTAAAATCACAGTATCCACAAATTTACTATCATCTCACTATAGTAACCATAATTATGCTATTTGTAGTAAAACTTCAGTAACCACAAATTTACCATAGTTTCATTGTAACTATAGTCTAATTTTTGTAGTTAAACTATGGCAATACAAATGGTAGGCTGATATATCTGTCACAAATGGCTTCCCTCACTTTACCATATAATATATATATATATATTAGGCCTACTGGTAAACTGCTGCTAAAAACTGGTCAGGGACGTATATAAATCTGAACATTATTGTATTGTCAAAACACTACACATAAATACTTTTTCTTTTTTTTTTGCAAACAAATGATCAAAAAGTAGGGTAAATGAAAACTTCAGAATCTAAACTGGGAATCGATAAGAATTGAAATCAATGAGCAGAATCAGAATCTGAATGGATAAAATTCAAACAATACCCAACTCTACCCACATGTTGTGAAGTTCACTGATTTCTGAGTATTTTATGATCACTGATCAGTTGATGGCAAAATTGAAAAAGACGGTTCTTTGGTGCGACGTGCACACCCATGGCCATACTGAGAGAGTATGTTCCAGTTTTCATATAGACCATATCATAGACTTCAATATCTCTTTGAAAAAGAACTTTCTAACTTTTAGACAAGTATTAAAATGAGTTCAATGTAGTTGTAGGAGTGTTAAATAAAATAATTAAGATTATTGTCTTAATTCAGTTGTTCCATTTCAGTAGGTTTTGTAACATAAAAGCTCGTAATTCCAAAGATAATACAAGCTAATCAGTGTATTCAGTAGGTTGCCTTAGTAGCATAAGGTACTGTAAGTATACAACAATGAATTTACTTTTTACTTTTGATACTTAAGTACTTTTAAAAACATGTACTTCCTTACTTTTACTTAAGTAAAAATCTGTCTTTACAACTTTCACTTTTAGTGGAGTAGTATTTGACTAGTAGTATCTGTGCTTTCACTCAAGTAAGGAAGTTGTGTACTTTGTCCGCCTCTGCAAATAAATCAGCTGCTCTTTTATATATAATCAAATTGGAGTGTTTGCGGGCAAATGACTCGTGTGTTAAGTCACGTGTCATTTACATAAATACACAAATATTACGAAAGTGTCACAAAACACTGTTTTAGAGCTTTTGATAAAATATAGAAGAGTTAAAACAAAAAAGTATTTTTACCAACATCACATTATTTACATTTTTTTTTACATTAATTGCATACACAAATATTACAAATATATCACAAAAGATCGTTTTGGAGCTTTTCGTTTAAAAAAAAAATGTAGAGTTAAAAATCCTTTTACCACAAAAAAAAATAAAATAAAATAAATAATAATAATAATAATAATAATAATAATAATAATAATAATAATAATAATAATAATAATGATGATGATGATAATTAAATAAAATAAATAAATAAAAATGTTACAAAAATAAAGTAAAAAAAATTTACGTAATTAAATTTGTAAAAAAAAATCACTTCAATCATCATTCACATAAAAAAAAAATCACATAATTTATAACTAATACACAAATATTATAAATATCACAAGACCGTTTTTGAGCTTTTATAAATATAAATATAAATAAAAAGTCACATTATTTACATTTTAAAAATCACATTAATTACATAACTACTACACAAATATTATAAATATATCACAAAAGACCATTTTGGAGCTTTTCATTTTAAACAGAAAAGTTAAAGTTAAAAAGTGCTTTCACAAAAAATAAATAAATAAAACAAAACAAAACAAACAAATAAATAAACATTTAAGAAAAATAAAAAATGTCAAAAAAAATTAAAGTAATTAAACTTGTAAAAAAAATTTGCATAACTAATACACAAATATTACAAATATATCACAAAGGACAGTTTTGGAGCTTTTGAATGTTAAAGTAAACAACTTTTACCACAAAAAAGATCAAATTATTATTTTTTAAATTAATTAATGTAATTAAATAAATGCGTAAAAAGTCATATTATTTAGATTTTAAAAATCACATTTATGTAACTAATAAATATTACAAATATATCACAAAAGATTAGATTTTTAAAAACTAGATTAAAAATATAAAATTAATTGATTAAAAATAAAAAAGTGCTAAGTAAAAATAAAAAAGTAAAAAAAATGAAAATTAATTACAAATAAATGAAAATAAGAATTAAAAATGCATTTTAAAAATTAAAAAATAAAAATATTAAAAATAATACATACAAATTAAGGTATGTCTTGTCATATTGTGTATTTTGCCTGGCAGACATAACTACTAGTAAAACATACATAAATGATAAAATAAAAATATAAAATTAGTTGAAGCAGTGAAACAAAACCATCGAAAATGTCTCAAATACACTGATCTCCCTGAATGTCAATCTATAATTCGTTCAGTATATTAAAGCACCATACAGAGAAAAACCACAGTCAATGCACGTTAACATCCTGCTGATCTGCATATCTGAACATGATTCTCGGCTCTCAGAGGTTTTAAATGTGAGATCTGGAGCTGTTCAGTCAGTCAGTCAGTCGTATATTTCAATGAGAGCAGCTCAGCAGAGAAATCCAATCAAAACCAATGTGTCAGTCCAGATCTACCACACCTCCACTGATGCTTTTAACTAGCGCTTCTAACTAGTACCTCTGAGGACTCACTCTGATGTGTCAATCATTTAAACAGCGCTGTGTCAACACGGATGTTCAATATTATAAACACACTGGAAAAAATCAGTGTACTTTAAAGCCATCAGAAGATCTGCCAGGCTCTGTCTATCCATCACGGAGAAGTTTATTGCAGAGGAATATTTAAAAGTTAATTAACATGAAAGTTTGAGCATTTTTTGCCACTGCATTGACCATTTCATCTTCTCCAGTGAAAGACAGACATTTCAAGTAATGCAAGATAGGGCCTAAGTGCTGCGGTTTAACTGGGAAATATCAATCCCGCTTGAGAGATATATTGAAGCGTGTGCTGTATCAGGTCGACGCAGGGGGAACTCAAAAAGGTCAGAGGCTGACATTTAAGAGCAAAACCAGATTAACCCCAAACCAGAACTGACCGGCTACACCAGAGGAGTCGCCGCAACAAACACAACATGCTCACGCCGAGACACTTCATCATTACAGAGCAAAACACACGGCATTTGTGCTGGTTTTTAGGGTTCTTACATCCTTTTAGATGAGTGGATATAAAATAATCAAAAAATATCTTACATTTTTTAAATTTCATTTATTTTTTATTTAATTTGTTTATTTTTAAATTTGATGAACGTGTTGCTATGCGGTTGCTAGGGTGCACTGAGTGGTTAGGGCTTGTTCAAATCACTAACCCTAAATGGATTATTATATTATAGTTAATAAATAAATAAATACATAAATACATACATACATACATACATAAATATTTTCATTAAAATAAACATTACCTAAAATAAAATATTTTAAAAAGATACACAATTACTTTATTTCAGCTAATTAGCAAGGCAACATTTCTCATTTTTGTGATGTACTAAAATTTTTATAAAACTAGACATTTAAAATAAATAAATAAATAAATACAGAAACATAAACGAGTGTTATTATAGTTAAACTAAATCCATTATTTTTTTTATTTTTATTATTTTATTTATTTATTTTTATAAAATAAATGTTAACTGAAATAAAATATATAACAAACCTACTTTATTTCAGCTAGCTGCCAAGGCAACATTTCTCATTTTCTTTTAACTTGATGTACTAAAATAACTAAACCTGAAATTAATTATATAGACATTTAAAAACAATAAAGAAATATATAAATCGAGAAACCTAAATCAGGGTCATAGTTACAGGGTTAAAACTAAAACCATTATAAAAACTATGTTTGTTACTTGCATAAAATTAAAATGAACTGAAATTAAATACCATTTTTAATAAAAACAAACTTTCTTAATTTCAGCTAGTTGCCAATTCAACATTTTTCATTTTCGTTCAACTTGATGTACTAAAATTACTAAAACTACTACAAAAATGTACTAAATTAAAGTCCATAAAACTATTCATAAATTCATAAAAATTCATAAAACTATAGACATGACACACACACACACACATACATATACATTATATATATATATATATATATATATATATATATATATGAAGTGGAATTTAGTGCTGCATCCAAAATAAAAGTTTTGTTTACATAATATATGTGTGTATGTGTGTAATACTGTGTATATTTATTATGTATATATGAATACACACACATACAGTATATATTTTGAAAATATTTTCATGTATTTACATGTATATATTTATATTCATATAATTTATATCATATATAAATATATTTAACATAAAAACAACATTTTTTCTTAAAAATATACATGAATGTGTGTGCATTTATATATACATAATAAATATACACAGTATATTACACAATATATATATATATATATATATATATATATATATATATGCACTCACAGTTGCACAGTTCTAAAAATTTAACTATGAATGAATGAAAACTGAAAATATAAATAGAAAACTGAAAATATAAATAGAAAACTGAAAATATAAATAGAAAACACCAATTAAATACAAATGAAACCTCTAATATCATCTCACTGATACTATAATAGCACTGCCCTAAATATGAACAACAGTAAAGTGATGCTTGACTTAAACGACACTAATAAACACATCCAACATCCGGGGTTGAGTGTTCCCGCGCATTACTGTTGTACTAAGAAGTGCGACTTGCTTAATTAACAGGTGTGACAAATGCGTTTCCACTTCAGATTAATAAACGCGGCGCTACCGACACTCTACAAAGCTGCAATTTACAGCAAAAACAACCTCTCTCTCTTTCATGACTTCATGTGTCAGTGTTATGAAGCGAGTGTGATCTATGCTGAGGCCTTTTCTCCACATAAAGCAGTGCCTGCTCTCTGCGGCCTCCTGAGGTGCTCTATCGTCTCCGCCGCAGCGGGAACCGCATTAAGAGTGCAGGGAACACGGCTCTGAACTAACCTGACGTCTGATCCGCGGGGTCAGGAGAGGACGAGCCCGCAGGACTCACGACCTGAACCAATTAGCTTGTGCTAGCAAAGAGCCGCCTCTCGAGCACCCACACAGAAATAGCCAGAAAGATGAACAAGCGCTGAAGCACCTCAGGCAAGAGTGCATAGCCACGGGAACGTATTTTGAATGGAGGGGCTGAGAATGATGCGAGAACACTGACACTGATATGATGGCTGATCCAAAAGCTCAACTTTTGTTGTTAAAAGTTTAATTTCTTCATTTACAAAATAAGCATTTGTTTTAAACAACGGAAAAAAAACAAAACCTTATTTATTTGGGTTACAACGCAAGAATTACAACATTACAAGTATTACAATGCAAGGCAATATTCATCTTATTCATCTTCTTAGCGCAGCTGGAAGAGTTATACAAAAGAGAAAAGAAAAGAGGACTGGATTAAAACTATAGGGCTGCCCTGACCAGGGGTGCGTTTCCCAAAAGCAGCTATGGTCGCAAGTTCCGTCGTTACCAATAGAGTTCAATGGGACTTACCACCATAGTTAGCTAACGATGCTTTTGGGAAACGCACCCCTGAGCAAGTAATTACCATGAATGTGTCGGTGGGGAAATAGTAAGGAGATATTTTAATTGTTTATTAATAAACTTGTGTTTTCTGAGTCAGTTTAGCAAAGATGAAGTTGACTTGCCATCTCCTCACTGGACGCTTTTAGAGAGAAATGCATCTTTAAGGATTACATAATGAAAGAGTTTTTGTTTTCGAATTATTTGAATTATTTTGTGTAAAAGTAATTTAAAGTTTTCTATAGATATCATGTCTGTGAAGCAAATATTCGCTGAGTTTCGGTTAATTTTTGTGAAGCGCTCGTATTCAAGACCGAGACAGCAGAAAGCGCATCCTGTTTTTTTTTCTTTATTTTACAAATGTGCACACAAATAAAAGCAGACCTTTTACAGTTTAGAATGATTTATTACTGTTATGAGCAAAAATGATGGCACATTTTAAGTTGTTTCCACTGTTATTAAGAAAAAAAAAATGCAAGTGATCGCACTGGCATCTCCATGTCCTGCAAACCATGCTTTAGCTTCCACTCTCTGCACGAACAATTGGATATGCCTCTAATAGCGCACATTTATCTAAGTTAAACGTTTAAAATAACATTGTGATATGCTTGAAGTGTTTTATATCTATAGATTTTATCTTAGCCATGTCTTGATGATTTGAGAAGGTTAAATTGATCAAACATAGGCTACCGCTGACCGCTTGGTCGTTACTTTAAAAAATAAAAAACTTGAATTTAACAAACAAAAAAATGTTCCAAACATATTTCTAATTAACTTGATAAAGAAACTAAAAGAAATATAACTACTTTTGCCATTAAAAATAAAACTGAACTATTTTAATGGCTGCAACAGCAGCTTTGTAATGGGGAAGAGAGAGAGAGAGAGAAAATAAAGACACGGGCTCCAGTCAGATTCGGGCCGAGAATTCTGCTGTCGGACCTAGATTTGAGGCTTGTGCAGGGCTCTACATTATTTATTTGTGTTACAACATGGGTAAAACATATTATCCTTATTTATTTTGTTAGGCTAATTAAAGTTCAAAGTTTAATATAAGTGAATATGTCATTGCAGCTATTTTTATTGAATAGTCTATGTTTTTTTCATTAATAATAGCCTAATGAGCCACAAACTAAGCATTCGTTTGAAGTAAGGGGAAAATCCAAAAACATTTTTATTTATTTGTGTTACAATGCGGGTATACGTCAGTCTTATTCGTTCTGTTCATAAAAGTTTTGTGTTTCATATAAGCGACTTTGTCATTATAGTCTATTGCTGATGTTGACTGTGGGATGTTTTTTTCATTAAGAGTAATGAATCAACTTTAAGCATTAATTTTGTTCCAAGAACCAACATAAGCGCTACAGATCTGAGAACTCGATCTTGCTGCTGAAGCAGCTGTCGCTATATGCTATCTCTTTGCAATGGTTGTAGAAATGGTCGTTAATTCTTAAAATGGGTATGGCACAGACATGTTACAGTTAGGCCTAATAATGATCAAAAAAGTCATGGCAACAAATGATTTTTTTTTAAGTCAGTTTAATAAGTTGAATGACTTTCACAGTCAATTTGATTCAACTTAACTCTTGCTTATTATCATTATAGGCTTAGGCTAATTTTTCAATGAATTTAAATGAATATATGAAATAATAAAATGAATTTTATTTCATTCATTTATTTTTAACAATGTTTTGGCACGGTTTTGTGCCGTAACAGAAACTGATCATTCAAACTTGAGCATATCACGCGTTCTGTCCCGCTGATTCATCTTTACTACTACAACAATAGCATGAGAAAACATTCATGAATGTCAGAAATTTTGTTGAAATGTACAGTAAAACGTACAGATATGTATTATCTAATTACACAGTCAGTTTAAACCACAGTAAAAGAGCTTTTAAACAACTTAATGTTGCCTTATACTTACCTCAGGTAAGTTCTCCAGTGTTTATTGGTCAAGGCTAAACATGAACTATAGAAAAGAGCATATCGCCACAAATTTAAATGAATATTACCCGTTAAATGTTTTTGGTGCAGTTTTGTGGTGTGACAAAAATAACTGCTCATTCAGAAGGGAACTTCCTTAAACAGCGCAAGAAAAAGGTTTTTGGAGAAACGCGATTTATAAATAAATGTCAAATAGCATTTTTTAAACTACATTTAAGTTTACAGATTGTCAAATTCATCAGGAAACTCAAACAGTAAGTGTTATTTTGGCACAGTTTAGTGGTATGACAGAAATAACTGCTTATTTAAACGTTTGTTGAAATGTACAGTAAAAATGGCTTAAATGTATTACCTCGCACATAAATCGCCCAGTTGACTTAAACAACAGTAAAAGGGTTAGGGTTACCTCAGTTCAGGTAGCTAAAAGTTCATGTTACCTCAGGTAAGTTATCCAATGTTTATCGGACTAAAAATGAACTCTACAAATGTAAATGAACATAAACTGGTGCGCATTCCCGAGCAACACTAATTGCTGTTTTTGAACTAAACAGTTAGAATGAATGATTCAATGACTCAATGAATCAAAGACTTCTTTCGTACCTGAATGAATGATTCAATGACTGACCCGGCCCTGAATGAATTAACAAATTGGTTCAATGAAAATGACTTTAAATAAAAGTGTTAAATATATCAACTTAGCCAAGGTTATATTTCTCATTTTCATTTAGTCTGTAGTTACTAAGCCGAAATACTACAATAACTCAAATTAAATAAAACTAAAACTTGAGTACTGCACAAATATCTTTTTTTTAATTAAATAAACTGACAAAAACACAAAATTAACAAAACTTGAAATAAAAATATAAAAATACAAATGTAATTCAAACTATTAACAAAAAACAATATTAATATCATTTGATACTAAAACAACACTGCATCAAGCGTCAACTATTGTTATTTTTCATAGCATAAGTGATTTGAACACAGTAACTAAACTTAAGTGAGGTTCAGAAATTTTATTCCAATTTTTATAAAGCATTATAGAAAAAAAGATACAACTAGCATATCCAAGCAACACTAGTGGCGTTCCTGAATGAATCTGTGTTTTTAAATGAATCAGATTGAATAAATGATTCAATGACTCACCCATAAAAGATTTGTTTCTGCCTCAAATGAATCAGTATTTTTGAACAAATCAGACTGAATGAATGATTCAATGACTCACTCGGTCCTAAATTAAAGATTTAATAGCTTACAAGACATTTTCATATCGACACCCACTGGCATATCAATAGAAATGACAGAAAAAAGACAACTGGAAGTATTTTCACTGTAGGTGTGATCAGTATGAGTCAGACAGCACATCCAAAACCAACAAACTGTACTCTAAACACTCCATGGCATACAAAACAGCCTGACAGAAATCAGGAAGTACGAGTGGCTTGTCGAGCCCAGAGCGATGACAACGAGTATGAAGCACGAAACCCAGAGGCTCTTCCCCTAGAGGCTGAAAACACGTCAAGAAATCAGTTCTTGACTCTCACTGAGCCAAACCACAATTCCCACGAGCTCTAAGCCTCTTATTCTGATTTGTGTTTTTTCCTTCGCCTCTCCAGAGGAAACAGGCTGTTGACCGGAGTGGGAAAGTGCCTGGGCAGTTTAGCCAAGCATGGTGGCAGATAGTGCTGTACACAGAGCAAAAATTGCTGAAAAATTAATCAAATCGAAAGAGGGACTGAAGCACCGAGGGGGGAAACAGCGGCCGGGTATGACGAGCGCTCAGGACACGGCAAATAAAAAAAGGGGGGAAACACAATCACTCTGAAGCAATCACTGCATTCGCGAAGACGCCCACGGACATGAACGCGGAGGAGCTGGTCTCAGTTCTGTCCACTGGACTGTAAACTCTGGAGACAAGGAGCTGATCTTCACGTTTGATTCTGCAAAGCCATTTTATACTTTTTTAGACGCATTTATTGGCCTGTGATTCAGAGGACGTCAAAGGTTGTAGGGTCTTATTTGTTGAATTTATTCTTTGTGTTATATAAGGAATAAAGTCTGAAATATTTCAGTAACGACTAAAGTTTGATTATAGTCGAAATTTGTAATTTTAAAGAATATATAACACAAAAAAATTTAAGTTACTTGCTTAAATTGTTAAATAGTTGACATTCTACCTTCTACTTTTTCTATTCCCTTTTTTATGTAAGTGAATTAAAAATTATTAATACAACAACATAAAATAAAAACAGTGTATACTTGTATCCTGGTTGCAAGTAATTAAAAATTAATGAAACATAAAATAAAATATCATTTTTATACTTGTATATTTTGTGCAATTAATAATGATTAATAAAACTGAAATGTATTAATTATAAAATGAAAGTCAATTTTATACTTGTACATTGTTCAAATAATTTAAAATTATTAAAATAATTACATTATAAAATAAAAATATATATATATATTTATATTGTGTGGAAATTAAATTATAAATGAAATGACAAAATTAGTTAAAATAAGAAAATAAAATAAGTGTTTTATACTTGTATATTTTGCACAATTAAAAAATATTACTAAAATTAAAAATGTATTAATTAAAAATAAAATTAAAAAATAAGTCAAATTTATCATGTACATTGTGCAAATAATTAAAAATGATTAATAAAATTAAAAATGTCTTTATTAGTCAGATTTACACTTGTGCACTTTGCAAATAATTAAAAATGATTGATATAACTACATTCTAAAATAGTTTTATTGTTGAATATTGTAAATTAATTACTAATAAAATCTTTATGAAATAAGTCAGATTTATACTTAAGCAAATAATGAACGATTATCGAAAGTAATTTAATTATAAAATAAAACCTAATTTTATACCTATATACATTGTGCAGATAATTAAAAATGAATAAATTCATTACAAAATAACTGGATACTAAAATAAAATAAAAGCCAGACTTATGTTCGTAAATGTTTTGCAAACAATTAAAATTAATAAATAAAAAAAAAAACATTATAAGTGATTATATATAAAATAAAATTATTCAAAAAATTTAGAAAAAAGGAATTAATTCTGTGTTGTTTATATTAAGTCACACGTTACTCTGACTGGTCACATGATTTTTGCTTTATAACATTTATCTTCAACACAACCAACTAAAGGTGTGAGTGCGACAATCAGGATCCCTGAAAAATACTTACAGATATTCAAAAACCTGAACCGTTAAGTTGGTTTGCATTTTAAATGGTTTTAAAATGCAAACTGCAAAAACACAAGCCAAAAAACATAAAAAAGAGTAAAAACAACGGCTTACACCAACATCGGACCTGATAGTCCCTCTCCATCCTCAAGTGGGACAGCGTCCAAACGGCAGGCCCTGTCACCACAAATAACATTACTCGGTGGATTTTAAACCAACTGCGGCATCATAAATCCCGCCCAACAATTATTGATTAAATGCTTTCTCCCAATAATGAAAGGTATAAATCTCCCTCTTTCAAAAGACATGCTATATAATCTAATAAACGAGTTACATGCCCAAACCTCCGAGAGGAAGCTTAAGAGACCGAGCTTCATTATACGACCTCAACGTGGGTGAAGGAGAGAGAGGAAGGTCGGCTGAAAACACACAGCTTGCATCTGAAAGCTGCAATAGAATTAGTTATCAGAAGGTCCAATACTCAGAAGCAGGTATTGATTACATGTTTGCTTTGGTTGACTCTGTTATTTAAGTGAGAATGCCAGTCATGGGTTTAAACTTTCATATGAGTGTTTCTACAGAAAGATCTCAAGGAAAATGACTTCTGCTCCAATGATGGGTTAAACTTGATGCAGAAATATGGAGTTTTTCTTTCTGGGCTTCTGTTTAGGAAGGGAATGAGCCAAAAATTTCCACAAGGCTCTTGGTTGGAGCACCATCCAGTTATTGGCCTCTTCTTCATGGTGTTAGTGTATGAAGGACTATCAATGCCTGGAGATGAGATATGAGAAACTTTGATGAAGAATGAGAAAACTATCAAAAAAAAAAAAAAAAAACCTGTTGAGTAGCCAGGATGAAAAACCAGATGTCGCCTTGAGGCATGAAGATAATCAATGATTGGAAACCATGACGAGATATGAGGAAATTTGATGAAGAAGAACTAAAAAAAAAAAAAAAAAAAAAAAAAGTGAAGATGAGAAAAAATGAAGAGGAAAACAGTTTAGGAACCAGGATGGAAGCCTTGAGGAACCATCATAGTCCATGATGGGAAACCATGACAAGACATGAGGAACTTTGAAGAACAAGAAATGAGAAAACTATGAAGATGTGAAACTATGAAGAGGAAAACTGTTGAGAAACCAGGATGAAAAACTAGACATCTTGAGGAACCATGATGATAATCCATGATGAGAAACCATGACAAGATATGAGGAACTCTGAAGAAGAAGAATGAAAAACAACAACAACAAAAAAAAGCGTGAAGATGAGAAACTACGAAGAGGAAAACTGTTGAGGAACAAGGATGCAAAAAACCTTGAGGAACCATGATGATAATCTATGTTGGGAAACCATGATGAGATATGAGAAGAACTTTGATGAAGAAAAATTAGAAAACTATGAAGATGAGAAACTATTTAGAGGAAAACAGTTGAGGAACCAGGTTGAAAAATTAGAAGGAGATGTCTTGAGAAACCATGATGAGAAACCATGCTGAGATATGAGGAACTTTGAAGAACAAGAAACGTCTCGGTTACGTATGTAACCCTCGTTCCCTGAAGGAGGGAACGGAGACGTCACGTCGGATGACCGACGAAATTGGGATCTCGCCAGAGAGACCAATCCACTTCGAGTGTAACTAAACGAGCCAATGGACATTGGCATGCGATTATTGCATCCAGCTGCCGCTGATCACAGCGTGAGCATAAGAGGCAGCTGATGCACCGCATCAATTATGTTTTCGCTGAGGAGCCGAGCCGGCGACCCGGCAGCTCAGCGGTGGTACAGCGACTGTGGCGACGGGACGTGACGTCTCCGTTCCCTCCTTCAGGGAACGAGGGTTACATACGTAACCGAGACGTTCCCCTTTCAGTCGGTCACTCCGAGTCACGTCGGATGACCGACGAAATTGGGATCCCTACCAAAGCGCCACAGGAGCTGCCCCTTCCAGTGCCCTGTGTAGGGCTCCTGACCCTTCCTATAAGGCAGACGATAGGACCGGGCTCTACACAGAGAAGGTCAACTACTGGTGTTCCTTGAGCAACCCAAACAGTAGGACTAGGATAACACTGGGAAGCATGCCCTTCCACTTGGAAGAGGCACACTGCGGAGTCACCTCCTCCCAAAGGGGGTTTAAGTGACATTCAAACATGTGAAGTAACCCAGAGGGCCCTTTTGCACATGGAAGTCTCTGAGATGGCTCAGGCTGCATCTTTAGAGATGGCAGAACGTGGTCCGCCAGGGGAAACACGGCTCTAATAAGAATACCGTGGAATACACATATGGGATCCCGACAGGGTCTCTCATATGGGCACTAGCCTCGCACCAGTTTTCAAGAATTCATTGGCTGAAGGCCTGGCGCCGGACGCTCCGCCGTGTCCGGACGCCGGAGTGCTGGAGGACTCAACAGGGTTTGCCTGGTTAAGGAACTCTCTGGAGAATTAGGCGTAAGGACGCCGCAAGCCGACTCTGAGCCGGCCCTCTCAGTGCCACTACCCGTTTGAGGTGAGAACACAGGAGGAAACCGGTTCGACACGTAGGCTATAAAACCTAGCGAACGTGTTGGGAGTCGCCCAACCCGCAGCTCTACAGATGTCTGCTAGCGAGGCACCACGAGCCAGCGCCCAGGACGATGCGACACCCCTAGTGGAGTGAGCACGCAACCTGAGCGGGCAGGGCACACCTTGTGCTTCGTAGGCCAAGGTGATGGCATCCACTATCCAGTGGGCCATCCTCTGCTTGGAGACAGCCTTCCCCTTCTGCTGTCCTCCGTAACAGACAAAGAGCTGTTCTGAGGTCCTGAAGCTCTGAGTTCTATCCACGTACTGACGCAGTGCGCGTACAGGACAGAGCAAAGCTAGGGCTGGGTCTGCCTCCTCCAGGGGCAGCGCTTGCAGGCTCACTACCTGGTCCCTGAAGGGCGTGGTAGGAACCTTGGGCACATAGCCGGGCCGGGGCCTCAGTGTTGCACTGGAGTCAGCCGGCCCAAACTCAAGGCACGATTCGTCGACCGAAAATGCCTGCAGGTCCCCCACCCTCTTGATTGAGGCCAATGCAGTCAGGAGTAGGGTTTTCATAGAAAGAAACTTCAACTCGACTGACTGCAATGGCTCAAAGGGGGCAGTTTGTAGGGCTCTTAGCACCAAAGCCAAATCCCAAGAGGGAAGGGAGGGAGGCCTCGGAGGATTTAACCTCCTGGCCCCCCTAAGAAACCTGACGACCAGATCGTGCTTCCCCACCGACCTCCCCTCTATGGGGTCGTGGTGGGCAGAAATAGCAGCAACATACCTTAAGGGTGGAGGGGGACAGCCTACGCTCCAACCCTTGTTGCAAAAAGGAAAGCACGGCTCTGATCGAACATCTCCGGGGGTCCTCCTGGTAAGAGGAACACCATTCGACGAACAGGTTCCACTTCAGCGCATAGGCCCGTCTTGTGGACGGTGCTCGTGCTGAAGCGATAGTGAGCGCTACCTCCTGGGGCAGGTCACCTAGAACCTCCGCGTCCCGTCCAGGGACCACACATGAAGTTTCCACAAGTCTGGACGCGGGTGCCAGAGGGTGCCCCGTCTCTGAGAAAGCAGATCCTTCCTCAGAGGAATCGGCCAGGGAGGGGCTGTCGCGAGGAGCATGAGTTCCGGGAACCAGGTCCTGTTGGGCCAATATGGAGCCACTAACAGGACCTGCTCCTCGTCCTCCCTGATCTTGCACAATGTCTGTGCTAGCAGGCTCACTGGGGGAAACGCATACTTGCGCAAGCCCTGGGGCCAGCTGTGTGCCAGTGCATCCGTGCCGAGCGTTGCCTCGGACAGGGAGTAGAACCACTGGCAGTGGGTGGTTTCTGGAGATGCAAACAGGTCTACCTGAGCAACTCCGAACCGACTCCAATCAGCTGGACCGCCTGGGGATGGAGTCTCCACTCCCCAGGAAGTGCCGCTCGAGACAGCTCGTCGGCCGCCTGATTGAACACTCCTGGGATGTGGATGGCACGAAGGGACCTCAGATGCTTCTGACTCCAGAGGAGGAGGTGGCGGGCGAGTTGCGACATGCGACGGGAGCGCAAACCGCCTTGCCGGTTGATATAGGCAACGGTCGCAGTGTTGTCCGTACGGACCAGAACGTCCCTGCCCCAAAGGCGCCCTCTGAGGCGGCACAGGGCAAGGCGTACTGCCAGCAACTCGAGGCAATTGATATGCCAACGCAGAAGGGGGCCCGTCCAACCCCTGATACTGCGTGCCCGTTGTACGTGGCACCCCAGCCGGTGGCCGAGGCATCCGTGAATACCACAGCATGCCTGGATACCTGCTCCAGGGGCACTCCTGCCCGAAGGAACGAAGGATCTGACCACGGGCTGAAGGTCTTGCGGCAGGCCGGTGTAATCTGAACCCGGTGAGTACCGCGTTTCCACGCCCACCTCGGGATTCGATCATGGAGCCAGTGCTGAAGCGGTCTCATATGGAGCAGACCGAGCGGAACTATGGCCGCAGCTGCAGCCATATGCCCCAGGAGCCTCTGAAAGAGTTTCAGTGGGACCGCTGTCCTGCCTGATAAGTCTTGAGGCAGTTCAGCACCGACTGAGCACGTTCCTGGGTGAGGCGTGCTGTCTGGTTGACCGAATCCAACTCCATGCCGAGAAAAGAGATCCTCTGCACTGGCACGAGTTGCTCTTTTCCCAACTGACCCGAAGGCCCAACTGGCTGAGGTGCCTGAGCACCAGGTCCCTGTGTGCGCACAACAGCTCTCGAGACTGTGCAAGTATGAGCCAGTCGTAGAGGTAGTTGAGAATGCGCACACCCCGTTGTCTCAGGGGAACAAGGGGCCGCCTCTGCGACTTTGGTGAAGACACGAGGCGAAAAGGGACAGCCGGAAGGGCAGGACCTTGTACTGATATGCCCGACCGTCGAACGCGAATCGCAGGAATGGCCTGTCTCGCGGGAGAATCGAAACATGAAAGTACGCGTCCTTCAGGTCGATTGCTGCAAACCAATCTAGGGGACGGACGCATCCAAGAATGCGTTTCTGCGTCAACATCTTGAACGGCATCTTGTGAAGTGCACGGTTCAAAACTCGCAGATCCAAGATCGGTCGTAACCCACCGCTTTTCTTGGGCACAATGAAGTAAGGGCTGTAAAACCCCGACCTCATATCGGCTGGAGGGACCGGCTCTATTGCATCCTTCGCCAGTAGGACTGCAATCTCCGCGATCAAGACAGGGGCATCGACGGCTTTGACTGAAGTGTACCGGATGCCCCTGAACTTGGGGGGGACGCCGGGCGAACTGAATCGCATAGCCGAGTCTGATGGTCCGCAGGAGCCACCGGGACGGGCTGGGGAGCGCTAACCAGGCTCCGAGAGACCGCACCAGCGGGGCCAACGGGCCCACCGACATGCCCGCGGTGGGGCAGCGAGGTGGAACACAGGGACCGGCCCCAGGGCCTGTGACGGCCTGGCCTGTGACGGCAGGGGGCGGGGTCTGGGTGTGTAGTGTAGCACTCACCTGATTTCTCCTCGCATGGGAGGAGACACAGGAACCCGGCTTGAGGCTTGTGACAGCCCGGCGTTTGACGACTTGAAGCGGGGACTGGAGTGCTACTGCCCTTACCTGGTTCCACGAATGGGCAGGAGGGGTGCTCTTGGGCAACCACCCGCTGCCTGCTGGCGAGAGAGGAGGAGGGAAGTGATCCTGTGATGCACGGATCACCACTCTCCTCCTCTTGAGACCCGGAGATTGAGGAGACCGCTCTTTACTGATGTTTTGGGTACCGCTGGCTGCTGGGCCAGCGGTGGAACAAAATGAACAAAAGATACTCCACCCGGCCCTCCTCCGGGGGAGGGAGTGGTGCAGTCACCATCTCCCGATGAGCAGTCTCCTCCATCTCTGGGTCGACCGTCCCAGGGCCTCTTGCACTTGCGCTTGCCGCCAGGTTTGGCGGGGGCCTGGACGGGCTGGGCGTCCTGCCTGCGACCGGCTCCACGACGCTGCCTGGTGAAGGCTGCTGCGGCTGCGCGGGAGCGGGGACGGCCGCAGGGGGCGCCCACGGCGACGAGCAGGCTGAGTGGCTGCAGCCGGGGTGGAAGCAGCAGGTTTCCTCCGGCGCATGATGTGTTTGCCTCAGTCTGCTTCTGGGCTGCCGAGAACTGCTGGGCAAAGCTCTCGACAGCGTCGCCGAAAGGGCCGGTCTGTGACACGGGAGTACCTTCTCCTGCCCCGTCATGTCAGCGAGACACAGCCAGAGATGGCGCTCCTGGACATCGCACAACCCAGAGACTGTGCGGTCACCTTCGTCACTCGTAGCGCGAGGTCCGTCGCAGCACGCAGCTCATGTAGAACCGCCAGGTCGTGACCACCCTCGTGCAGGTCTTTCAGTGCTTTGGCCTGGTGGACCTGCAGCAACGCCATAGCGTGGAGGGCGGAAGCCGCCTCCCCACAGGCTCTACAAGCACTGCCAGTTAGACCTGACGAATACTTAGAGGCCCGTGAGGGGAGACACGGATCACCCCGCAGGGTGGAAGCGGCTGTTGGACACAGTTGCATGGCCACAGACCGTTCCACCGAGGGGATGCCCGCATACCCCAAAGCGGCTCCACCATCGAGGGTGGTGAGAGCGGAAGAACTACAAGATGTGTTTCGGGCAGTGAAAGGTGCCCTCCACAATCTTGTCAGCTCCTCATGCACTTCCGGAAAGAATGGCACCGGAGGGGGGCGCTGAGAACCAGCGCCACCCCCACCGAGGAACCACTCGCCCAGCCTCGAAGGATCGGGACACGGTGGCTTTTTAGGATTCCACACGAGCCCGACATTCTCGGCGGCCCGGGAAAGCATAGCCGTCATCTCTGGGTCTGGCACGGACAACGCTACCACACCCGAAGGGGGCAACGCAGCCGGGTCGTCATCCCCGGAGAGAGAGGGCCGCCCTCCGATGCGGTGATCGACATCTGGTCGTCAGAGGGGGCACCGAAGGAAACGCGTGGCCAGCGCGCTCCTTCGGCAGCTCCACCGGCTGCGGAGTGCTTGAGGGGTGAGGAGCTCCACTTGGGGAAGCCCTCACCGTAATCCTCAAATCACCTCTAACTCCACCGGATCCAGTGTGCACGCCGGATCACGGCAGGCAGAGGGACTCTGCCATGTTTGACATAGCAGAGTCGCACTCCGAGATGGTCATGTCCCCGCAAGAAGAACATGAACCATCCACGAAAGCCACCTCAGCGTGCTGAATGCCCAGACACGTGAGGAAGCGATCGTGACCGTCCTGAGGCGCCAGGAAACGACCACACCCAGAAACGCACGGGTGAAAAGACATCTTTAAAAAGACGCGATCACCCGTGTTGCTCTTTTAGAGAAATTGCTCTTTCAGAGAAATGCTCTTTTAGTGCTGAAGCACGCAGGGGAGCTGGCCACCGCACACTCCTAGTGTGGCTGTCAGCAGGAAGACGATCTTTCTCTCCCGGACACCGTGACCACCGCTGCCGCGCCGTAACGCCCGCACTCGCTCGCAGAACACTCTCTTGGAAGGGAGAGCAGTAGCTTTAACCACTACCGCTCGGCTCCGAAGCGAAAGGATAATTGATGCGGTGCATCAGCTGCCTCTTATGCTCACGCTGTGATCAGCGGCAGCTGGATGCAATAATCGCATGCCAATGTCCATTGGCTCGTTTAGTTACACTCGAAGTGGATTGGTCTCTCTGGCGAGATCCCAATTTCGTCGGTCATCCGACGTGACTCGGAGTGACCGACTGAAAGGGGAACAAGAAAACTATGACGATGAGAAACTACGAAGAGGAAAACTGTTGAGGAACAAGGATAGAAACCTTGAGGAACCATGGTGATAATCTATGATGAGAAACCATGATGAGATATGAGGAACTTTGAAGAAGAAGAATGAGAAGCGAAAAAAGTGTGAAGATGAAAAATTATAAAGATGGAAACTTTGAGGAACCATGAAGACAATTCATGATAGGAAACCATGATGAGATATGAGGAACTTCGAAGAGCAAGAAATGAGAAAACTATGAAGATGAGAAACTATGAAGAGGAACACTTTTGAGGAACCAGGATGAAAAACCAGAAGGAGATGTCTTGAGGAAACATGATGATAATCCATGATGTGAAACCATGGTGAGATATGAGGAACTTTGAAGAAGAGCCAGAAATGAGAAGAAAACTACGAAGATGAGAAACTATGAAATGGAAAACTGTCAAGGAACCTAAATGTCTTGATGATAATCCACGAGGAGGAGCCAAAGTTTGTTTGCTTATTCACCGTCACACCATGAGGAACCAGATCCTAAAGTCCTGTCGTCTGTTTGATAGTTTAGACTTTTTAGCAGTTTAAAAGACATTTTAGTATAAATGTACAAACATCCACCTTCAGCTCGTGGTTCATGTGTCTTTCTCCTGTATCTTCTATACTGTTATAAAGATCCCTGATTTACAAGTATCAGAATTTCATCACTTTCTGATCATATAAATATCAGTCTCTGTAGCAAATTGCATAATTTTTTGCCATATTTTCACTATATTATACTACCTTATATAAGCCATAAAAACCTGATGTAGGGCCCTATGATTTTTATGATGCTGAAAATGCAGACGGAATCACGGAATCCAGTCATAAAAATGGAATTTAGAGTATAACGCAGATTGTCAAGGAATTTGGAAAATTTTGGATGGATACACCAAATGTAGATCAGTACACCTAAATCAAAACGCAATATGGACTAGTGACTGTGAATATTAAGCAGCTAAAATAGCATTTTAATATGAATCCTGCATGTTCTGCGTGTCTCTTTGAATGAATGGCGCAGACGCACGGTTTCGTTTACTACACACATATTGAAGAGTATGTGACGCTCGCGGTGTTTTCATCCTCTGCTGCATAAACACATGAACATAATTTCTATAACTGCTCTGAGAGTCACTTCATGACCATTTTACCCTTTCTTTAAAACTATCGTCATATCACATACAAACAGAAACTTAAGGTCTTCACAGTAACCCGTCAAAATAAAATTTCTGTTTAACTTGAAGAAACTGTGATAGAAATATTACTTAATGTAATGACAGTACTACTAATAATAATAAAATTAGTATTAAAACATTATTTTTAAAGGAATATTTACCAGAAAAATAATTTACCAGAATTTGAATACACACAGTATTTATGGAAAAAAAGGAAAGAAATAAAATAATAATTAGTATTTCTTTATATAAAATCAATTAATTAGAGATATTTTTCATTAAATTATTGATATTTAATGAAATCATTCAAATGGAATCCAGAAAAAAAGAATGGAAAACAGAAAATAAAAAAAAATAAAATATATTTCATAGGTCCTAAACTTTTAATAAATTGCTCTTTAATATTGTAAGTTTCATGATTTCAAAAATGTAAAATTTAATTTAACCATTAAAATAGAGTCTAGAAAAATTAAAAGGGGAAAAAAAAAGGAATTCAGGAAAATTAAAATGGAAAAAATAAATAAATAAAATGGAATTTGGGAAAAAATAAAACATACATATTTCATAGGGCCCTACTGATGGATCAAATATGATGGTCTAAAAGCCTAAAAAAACTGATCCAGTTAAAAATAAATAAATAAATAAATAAATAAATTTAAAATAAAAAATTTAATTAAATTTAGATTTTTATGACTATTATTTCATATGTCAGGATTTATAGGGTTACATTCATTGGTAAAAAAAAAAAAGAAAACGAAGAGTTGCAGGTGTAAAGAGGGTCTTGGTTGAAGCATCTTGAGAAACCATGATATATGAGAAGATACCAATACAAAATGTCATAATGAGAAATAAAGGTGACAAACCATGTCTACAAACCAAGATAAGAGGAACTAAGATGAGAAACCATGATAAGGAACTGCGATTTCGCACAAGGACCATGAAGAACCATGATGAGGAACCTGCAGTCAAATAACACAAGTGCTTTTATTTATTTCATTGGTCAAAAACAAATGAAGAAGAGGTAAAGATGGTAAGAAAAGCTGTAAAGATGGTAAAAGCATCTCCAGAAAAGCTTGTAAGAGCAGAAGAAAATAAACACAAGGTCAATACAGTTTCCCAGAAGGCTGCAGGTGGACTCGATTCAGCGGGAACATCCGTAATCTGCTCTCAAGAGTCTGTTTCCATCTGTAGTCAGAAGATCTTGAGTTCAGCCGCGACAGCAGAGACTGTTTATGACAGAGATGCAGCAGGTGGTCGAGCGCTCCAATCAATAAACTTGGCCCAGATGAACAAGATCGTAGGCGACAGAAACGTGACGCGCTGAAGAAGCCCAGAACCTTCCATTCCACTACAAAAGAGGAAGAAGAGCCCACATGGGTGGCGTGAAAAACATCCGTTCTCTCTGGAGAAAAAAAGAGGCAGGAAAGGGCCGCTAATACCGGCGGGATTTGGCACGGCTCTCCGTGATAATATGATTTGTAGGATCCGAGGGAAGAAACCCGTATCAATAAGACTGACCTCTTCCAGAGGCTTTATTGAGCCCTCGGAGCCGTAAGGATTGATGGAGAGAGATTGAAAACCAGAGAGAGAGAAAGACGGGGACTTTTGCCTTTATCTGAGGGGAAACTAAAAGGATTTTTCCCCCTCATTCAATTTAAAATCCTTCCCGACTGCTTTGAGACGTGACACGGTGTGGCGTATCGCACCTGGACATTATGAGTAAAATATGAGTTTACATGCTCACCCTGCAGATGTACATTACTTAAACTCATTGTGGATTTCATTACTTGTATCTAACTGTAGAGTTTGCCAACTTTTTACCTTCCTTAAGCTTATAAATACAGTTTTAGGATCTGAAAACCTTGAACAATGAATAGCAATCATATGGAATTAAGAAATATTTCAGATTTGAGTGCTCTTTTTACTTCAGATTTGTGACAAGTGTTATTTTAGCATTATTTACATGTAATTTATTTATATTAAAAATTCATATTTTATATTGCTTATATTTATTTGTTCTATTTGAATCACTATTTTGCATTAGTTTTTATTTCTAGTTAAATTTTAGAAATTTTATAATGAAATGACCTAATGTATTTATATAAAAATTATTTATACTGTTTATAAATATTTATTTTTAATTTTTATTACTACCATTATTACATTTATTTTATTACTTTTATTTCTAGTTAAATTTGAGAAATTTTATGATGAAATAACTTATAATTTATTTAATTTATTTATTTAATTTATTTTTTATAATTTATTTATTTAATTAAAATGATCATTTATATTGTTGATATTTATTTATAGTTTTATTTGTATTAATATTTTGTATTAGCTTTTATTTCTAGTTAAATTTGAGAAATTTTATGATGAAATGAATGATGCTGTTATCAAACTGAAAATGTATTTTATAATTTAAATTATAAATCAAATTATATTTACATAATTATTATATTTAATTAATCTAATTATATTTACATACACAAAATGATTAATGAATATTATATATATTCATTAATTCCCCCCCCCCAGTTTATTTATACTTACCTTTAATTTTAGTGCTTTAACAAACTAAATTACAAATATTTTTGCATAAGTTTTTTTCCCTAATATTTACAACATTTGTACGTGAAATAAGTTTTTCATCTAATATTTATATTTTATTTCAGCTTTATTTCAATTAACAAAAAGGTTTTAATAGTTTTCACTCGCAATAATATCCCTGTTCGTGACCTTATGCTCTCGTTCTTGAACTTGAATCAATATTTAGTAAAAGAAATTCCCACAAAACAAAATTTTTGGTTTTATTTCCCAGAATATCAAAAAAATCATTAAAACAAGACAACATTGCATGAGTATATAAAACTTTAAGATGGTATCTTGAAAGTTTTTTAACTTGTGTAGCAAATAAAAAAAATTTAAAAAATAAAAAAAAAATCTGCCAGTGCAGTTAAACAAAATATCCAGTGAAAAAACGCAACATAATGGTCTATTAAACACCATTTCAATGTAGAATTTACATATTTTTGACAAAAGACTGTGTGTGCTGATTCTGGATTTCATTTCAAGATTCAAGATTTTTATTTTGTCACATATACGATTATATAAAGAATATATAACCAGCAGTGAAATGTGAGTAACATTTATAACAAGATGTGACAGTAAACGTCCTGTTTAGCCAAAAAAAAAACAGACGTCTTGGCTAATAGGAAGTGTTTGGCAACTCCAGTCAGAAGAAGGGAAAGAAAAAAGCAGCGCAAACCAGACCAACTGTTGGCGCTGACTTTCATGAGATGACTGTACTGAGGCTAGGCTTGCTAATTAGCAGTCCCACAAGCACCTAACACTTTCATACTGATGAATATTTGATTAGACGCTGCGCTCGGATAGCACACTGTATGTGTGTGTTTGTGTGTGTGTGCGCGAGACATAATGAGCGCTTCTCTCCTGCGTTTATGGTGGCTCTCGTCCTGAAAAATGGCTTATTATGGCTGTTAACACAAAGGGAACAAAAGCATGTTCTGGCGACAGATGCACAGCTCTGTGCAAACAATCAGTGTGGATAAATGCAAACAATTCAACACACAAACAAACAAACTGCAAAGCTATTTAAAGAAACTCAAATCAGAGGTTTTGTTCGTGTCTTGGAAACACAGGTGACAGAAATATTCTGATATTCTCAACTAGATGTTTTTCTCTCTGGTGCTTTTATGTACTGAATGTTCAACTTTAAACATATAAAAACAATAAATATGTCCAAAATATTCTTTTTGGTATTTTACAGTGGTATACGAGTGTATTTTGTCTTACTGCACTAGATCGTTCACTTGTTTTACGTATTAAGTGTTGAAAATAAAATATATATATATATAGAAAAAGGCTTGCATTGTATTAAACTATAACAAGCTGTAATATCCTATACAGTGTTGCTTCTCTAGTATGTTTTACTTAAACTGGAAAATGAGTCAAAGAAGACTCATTAAAATCTCATTAAGATGGTATTTTTGCAGTGTAAACACCATATTTAATTTGATGCAAATGGAAACGAGGCTTAAATAAATGTAGTCTGTTTGGTAGTTTGTACTTGTGTACTTTTCTGTTGACTGGCTAACCAAAAACAAAATAATAATAATAAAAAAAATAAAATAATAATAATAATAATAATAATAATAATATACAAATATTAAATTATTTATTTATTTATTTTAATAAAAAATATATTTTATATAGAAAACACAGCAGAACAGTTAACTTTTAACTAGTTATACTATCAACATAATTATAATATTTAATGCATATTATAATATTGAAATAACATTTAAATTATAAAAATATGAATATAATATTTAATACATAATTATAACAATTTTATATTATTTTTATAAATATATACCGTAAATAACAATAAATTATATTATAATTATGGTTAAATAAAACTCCTAAACAAAACATTTTTGTTAATTGAAATTAAAGCAAAAATAAAATAATTAAAAAGACTTTATTTAAAAAATTAAACTAAATGAAAAATAGAAATGTTATCATGGCAACAAATTGAAATAAGGTTAAGTTTAAGCACTAAAATTATTAACTGAAATAAAATAAATTATATCTAAATAGGACTATTGAAAAATAAAGTGATAAAGACACAAAATTAAAATAAAAAAACTAAAATTAATTACAATGAAAATATTAAAAATAAAAGCTACTTCAAATACTAATAAAAACTATAATAGTTTATGAATTATACTAAAATAACACCGGAATAAAGATGCAAAGATGGACATTATACCCCTTTTTATAAAGATGAAAGTTAATACTTTCTGAGAAAAAAAGTGCTTATAAATGTGCATTTATTCACAAATAATAATATATACAAAAACGTTAATTTCTATAATATATCAACAATATAGATCTTATTCATATAGATAAATGAATAAATATATTTAAAGTAAACTAATTAATATATATATATATATATATATATATATATATATATATATATATATATATATATATATATATAAAATCCATGCAAGCTAGTGAAGTGCAGTATGGTCTGTGTTCCCAGCATGCTGTGCATGTGGTGTGATTGGCGTGGTAATGGGCCCCTGCTACATTATGATAAGGTCAAATTAGAATTAATCACTGTGTTTCTTCTGTCTCTCTCCCTCTGGGCTAAATGAATAAACATGACTTGGCTGAAGTGCTCGACTCTGAGGCTAGTTAAACAATGACACACTGATGCTGATAAGGGCGGGATTTCACACACACACAGAGAGAGAGAGAGAGAGAGAGAGAGAGAGAGAGAGAGAGAGAGAGAGAGAGAGAGAACCAGCGAACGCCTTATGGATGTTCGGCCAATTAAGATTCTTTAAATGCGTCATGTTCCGGAAGGAAATCCGATAAGTTTATCCGTGGAATTTGTAGTTTAAGGAAGGCCAAACATTTGCAGAGCATTACGGCTAATTTAGGAAATTAGCTTTCAGTCAATACAAAATGAGTGGCTTGATAAGAGCCGTGTGTTTGGCTAAATAAAGCTGTGTTTAACACATTTCACCACGTTCATTACTAATATGTCACTTTCCCTGCAAAACCAGTACATAAAACGCATGATACGCCAAAAACAAGACAATATGATAGAAATACTAATAAACATGATAAATACTAATATGGTAAATAAACATTGTAAATAAATACTAATAAACATGATAAATACTAATATGATAAAAAGAGTAAATAAAAACTAATAAACATGACAAACACTAATATGGTGAATAAAGATTGCAAATAAATACTAATAAACACGATAAGCTGCATTTAACACATTTCACCACGTTTATTACCAATACGCCACTTTCCCTGCAAAACCAGTACATCAAATGCATATGTCATGTCAAAAACAAGACAATATGATATAAATACTAATAAACATGAAAAATAAATACTAGTATGATAAACATGTTAAATAAATACTTTTAAATTTAATAAATACTAATATGGAAAAAAACACATCTTACATAAATACTAATAAACATGATAAATACTAATATGGTAAACAAACATTGTAAATAAATACTAATAAACATGATAAATACTAATAAGGTATATAAATATCGTAAATAAATACTAATAAACATGATAAATACTAATCTGATAAACAATAAATAAATACTAATAAACATGACAAACACTAAAATGGTGAATAAACATGGCCTAAATAAATACTAATAAACATGATAAATATAATATGGTAAATAAACATTAATAAACATGATAAATACTAATAAGGTATATAAACACGGTAAATAAATACTAATAAACATGACAAACACTAAAATGGTGAACAGACATGGTAAATACTAATAAACATGATAAATATAATATGGTAAATATACATGCTAAATAAACATAATAAACACGATAAATACTAGTAAGGTATATAAACTAATAAACATGATTAATACTAATATGATAAACATGGTAAATAAAAATTAATAAACACGATAAATACTAATAGGGTGTTTAAACATGGTAAATAAATATTAATAAACATGATACCTATAATACGGTAAATAAACATGGTAAATAATTACTAATAAACACGATAATAATAAGGTATATAAACATAGTAAATAAATGCTAATAAACAAATAATAATAAGGTAAACAAACCTGGTAAATAAATACTAATTATCACAATAAATACTAATAATGAGAAATAAACACTAAAAATAGATGAATACTAATATGATAAATATGCTAAATAAATACTAATAATTGAACAAATGAAATGAACATAAAAATAAAAGCTAATTTAAAACACTAACTAAAAATAACACCGGGACAAAGATGCAAAGACAGATAAATACTCCTTTTCGAAAACCATAAATCGATAAGTTCCTGGTCAAAATAAAATAAATGATAAATTAAATCATGATAAATTAATGAGAGAGCGAGAGAGAGTGTGTGTGTGTGTGTGTGTGTAAATATATGAATTAAACTGATGTACAACCACAATTAAGTGCACAACAGCTATTTGACACATCAGATCTGGATCTATATAATCTATAAAACCTATTTGTTAATGGAAAGCGCATTATATTTGACTCTTCAGCCACACTGACGTTTCAAAAGAGCCCGGCTGTGTTGTTTCTCTTCAGGAAGAGGCTTCAAACACACGGCGTGAGGCGAGGACACGTTTGTTGTCGTATCTGCAGGTGTACGTCGCTCTAAAACAAACACCCGCCATGTCCACGGCCCACAACAAATGCCTGCAATATATTTAATGCGCTTGAACATGGCCCGCAGCACGAACACATCTCTCACAAGGGCTTATGGGACGGACACAAATAAATAAATAAATCAATATCAAAGGAGCCCCGCGTAATGCTTTACTGGGTAATAAAACACGCGGCCGTCAGTGCGGCGGGCGGCCCTGATTCCCAGAGGGCTCTGGGGTGGACGAGCACCACGGCCAAGGAGAGCGCATACATAAATTTAACAGCAAATGAAGTCCATTTCGCCAGGCTGAACGGGAAAAAGGTCACGCAGACCATCAGTCTGAGGCTTCCAGCCTGATCTGGGATCAGACCCAGATAACACACGTACCTCTGCAAGATGTCTGTTAAAGATCTCTTGATCTGCAAAGCATCTGCTGTCTACAAACGTCTGACAGACGTCTTTCAGAAGTCAGTTTTACATACAGTACATTCTAAATCATAAACATCTTAAAGACATCTAATAGACGTTTATTTGACATCTAAAAAGAACCCTAAAAAATACGTCTTGCAGATGTAAAAGCAGACATCAAATAGACATCTCCGAGATGTACATGTGCTATCAGAGGATGGACACTCGAGGCGGTGCAAGGTGACATGGGATATTAACCTAGCAGTAAACAGCCATTCACACATCTGTAATGCTTATGGACAATTTGATCTTGCGGCCATTATGATACGTTAAAATACAGGCACATTGTTTAGTGATAAAGGAAATTTGAGATATAGCCTATACGGTTCACTTACAAATAGCAGAGTATAGTACAATTATATTAATATTATAATATTAATATTTATTTATAAAGCTCTTTGCCACGACGATAAGGTCCAAAACATGGTATCATCATGGTAAATGTCAAACAACATGGCACTAACATCTTGATATAGCCCTAAACATGATATTACTGTTGTACATGACAAAAACATGGCATTACCATCATCAAAACATTGTATTACCATGGTAAATGTGAAAAAAAAACAAAAAAAAACAATGGATTACCATAATAATATTATCAAAAACATGGTAGAATCATGGTAAATGAAAAGAATATGGCATTAACATCATGTTAATGTTGATGTTAATGTTAATCATGTTAGTCCAAAATATGATATTATCACTGTAAATGTAAGAAAAAAATGGCATTAACATCATGAAGTCCAAAACATTGTATTCCCATAGTAAATGTCAAAAAACAATGCATGACCCTCATGATATCATCCAAAACATGGTATCACCATTGTGAACAACAAAACAACATGGCATTAACATCATGATATAAAACATTGTATTATAATGTTAAATGTTATTTAAAAATATTATGGTTTAACCATCATAATAATGTCCTAAACATGGTAATATTATGGTAAATGTCAAAAAACATGCCATTACCATTATGATATGTTTCAGAATATGGTATTATGATGGTAATTGTCAAAAAACATGACCTTAACATCATGATGTGGTCCAAAACATGGTATTATTGTGGTAAATGTCAAAAAACATGGCATTAATATCATTATATGGTCTAAAACATGGTATTGTTGTGGTAAACAAAAAAAAAACATGGCATTAACATCATGATGTGCTCCAAAACATGGTAATACCATGGTAAATGTCAAAAACAGGGCATTTGTTAAGGTCCAAAAACAGGCCATTATCATAAAGTCCAAAACACCATATTACTATAATATACTAACAACTTATATTTTAGCCACAATATTGCCAGCTAATTTCTGTTTTTGCTGCACCAGCAAAAATATTTCCAAAAGAAGCAACAACAGAAACTGCCGTGCAAACCCACAAACAACAACAGTAGTGGCGTTCCTCAATGAATCGCTGCTTTTGAACAAATCGCTTGAGTGAATGATTCAACGACTCACTCATAAAGAGTTAATGAATTAATCAGTGTGTTTGAATTATAATGAACATTTTGATTCACTGCTATGTTTATGAATAAATCAG
This sequence comes from Spinibarbus caldwelli, assembly GCA_039654775.1. NCBI lineage: Eukaryota > Metazoa > Chordata > Actinopteri > Cypriniformes > Cyprinidae > Spinibarbus > Spinibarbus caldwelli. The sequence continues at coordinate 2,503,108 of CM077231.1, forward strand.
TGTTTTAAATCCTTTAAGTGAAAGGTTTAGCATTTTGAAACAAATCGGCTGAATGAATGCCTCAAAGACAATAATTTGCCCAACAACTAATTATATTGAAATTATACAAATTAAACGCCAAAAATAATTTAAAATCGGTTAAAAAAAAAAAAAAAAAAAAAAAAAAAAAAAAGTTCATACAACATTTAGTTTGACCTCAAATTAAAGTAATATTTGACATCATATTTTAAAAGCCCATTTTCTACAGGCCTAGAAACCAGCATGCTAATCTGATGAATCTAATGGACACATGAAGTATTTTAAGAGCTAAAAATGGATCTTCATAAGAGATTTCTTTGCTGACCTTAAATGTCACAAACCTTAAATGCCCATAAAATGAACCGTATACTTTATTTTTACGAGTGCAGACCTTTCAGTGAACATTTCTGTCTCCTCAGAGATGGAAAAAAAAACTAGCATGAGGAGGTGACTTCATTCCAGAAGCGAGATCAGACTGTGAGAGTTGAGTTCAGACAGGCCAGGAACATCAAAGCATTCGCTGTCCTGAATGCCGGCCGTCGCCAGCCAAATGACTCACCGCACGGCATGTTTGACATCCCTGCCTCCGACCAAGAGATTTTTCTATTCCGAGTATTACAAGTCAAGCTGATGTGGAACCGGGAAAGCAGAACCTGCTGGGATTTGGAGCTGGAGAACTGCCAATTATTATTCTGAAAGCATATATCCGAGTAATCCATAGTTAAATATGTAACACCACCTGACATTTACCGAGAGAGCTACTCAGAAAATATGAATTCTCAGTTGGGTTTTTGGGGCGTATGAGGGGAAACAGATCTGGCTGAAAATAAGTGTGCGCGCGCTTCTGCATTCATTTATGCGCGGCTACAAATCTCCAAATGAACATATGCAAAATGAATCATGCCGAACGCACCCAATCGGAAGCAATAAGCTTCAAACCCATGAGAGCGTCGCCAGACGGATGTTTATTATTACTCTGAATGGTACTGTCGACACTCAAAACAAAATATACATATATTTGGAAGAGTTACGTAACAAAAAGGAGGTTTAAAGTGGTGGCGGCACATGGATTCAACACATTAGCGGAACAAAAACTAGCCGTTTACCTGTGGGTATAAATACCAAAGACTATAGAAATACAAAGACAGTTCACTCCTTTACTTATGAATGGGAGAAAGTGCAACGCGCAATATGGCGGGATAGTCCCGCCTTCTAAATGAAAGAGCCAGTTGTTGATCGGTAAAGTCATTGCGTCACTGCAGCGGCCGTTAGAAGCTCCGGTTCCCATAGAAACCTGGGCATGCGCATACGCATGCTGCATAAGCATGCTGCATAAGCGTGTTGGAGCTACGCATGCGCATTGGCTGGTCTAGCCTGAAAAATGAGCTTTTTAAACGCTATTTGAGCATAAGAAACAACATTCATGGGGCAGTTCATTTCAGATTTTATTGCTGATTTGAAATATGTAATTTAATCGTGAGTTCAGCGAGCCGTTTTTGAGATTTCAGGATTCCCCCATTTATTTAGATAGGACTTGGTCTTGTCTGAGCTGCCCGGAGGCGTTGCAAATATGGCGGCCAAGTGAACGGACTTTCCTTAAAAGGGACTTTGTAAATACTCCTAGTTGATCCCAGGTTAGAAATAGCGATTGAATTATAATAAAGATTTCGCACGGGTTGCTAAGAAAAACCGAAGCGGATCGATGAGTTCTCAAGAGGCTAGACACTAAAACGGGATCTAACGTTCACCGGCGCGCGCCGTATCAACATCAACCGATCAATACCAATTACTGCCACTTTTTACAACGGCAAAGAGACCCCAGAATAAAGTCTTTAGAAAACATTCATTCACTGAAAATGTTATCAGCCATTTTTAAAGAAATAAGGCTGACAGGAATTGTTACATTCAAAAATACAGTTTTACCATGGTACATGTCCAAAAAAAGACACATTTTTTGTTAATGTAGGCTATTATTTAAAAATGGTACAACCATGTTTTTTGATAATATACCATGGTATTCTTTGAAGCACCCTGGAATACCATTGTTAATACACATCTTTCAGTAACATGGTAAATTTCAAAGTACTATAGTACCGATGTACAGCAATATTTCTTTGTAAGGAATGGCGTAGTGATATTATCAGATGATAATACTATGGTAAACTCATCTATACCAAGATACTAATTACTACCATATTCAAATACCATGTTCCCCTTTCAGTCGGTCACTCCGAGTCACGTCGGATGACCGACGAAATTGGGATATCGCCAGAGAGACCAATCCACTTCGAGTGTAACTAAACGAGCCAATGGACATTGGCATGCGATTATTGCATCCAGCTGCCGCTGATCACAGCGTGAGCATAAGAGGCAGCTGATGCACCGCATCAATTATCCTTTCGCTTCGGAGCCGAGCGGTAGTGGTTAAAGCTACTGCTCTCCCTTCCAAGAGAGTGTTCTGCGAGCGAGTGCGGGCGTTACGGCGCGGCAGCGGTGGTCACGGTGTCCGGGAGAGAAAGATCGTCTTCCTGCTGACAGACACACTAGGAGTGTGCGGTGGCCAGCTCCCCTGCGTGCTTCAGCACTAAAAGAGCATTTCTCTGAAAGAGCAATTTCTCTAAAAGAGCAACACGGGTGATCGCGTCTTTTTAAAGATGTCTTTTCACCCGTGCGTTCTGGGTGTGGTCGTTTCCTGGCGCCTCAGGACGGTCACGATCGCTTCCTCACGTGTCTGGGCATTCAGCACGCTGAGGTGGCTTTCGTGGATGGTTCATGTTCTTCTTGCGGGGACATGACCATCTCGGAGTGCGACTCTGCTATGTCAAACATGGCAGAGTCCCTCTGCCTGCCGTGATCCGGCGTGCACACTGGATCCGGTGGAGTCAGAGGTGATTGAGGATTACGGTGAGGGCTTCCCCAAGTGGAGCTCCTCACCCCTCAAGCACTCCGCAGCCGGTGGAGCTGCCGAAGGAGCGCGCTGGCCACGCGTTTCCTTCGGTGCCCCCTCTGACGACCAGATGTCGATCACTGCATCGGAGGGTGGGCCCTCTCTCTCCGGGGATGATGACCCGGCTGCGTTGCCCCCTTCGGGTGTGGTAGCGTTGTCCGTGCCAGACCCAGAGATGACGGCTATGCTTTCCCGGGCCGCTGAGAATGTCGGGCTCGTGTGGAATCCTAAAAAGCCACCGTGTCCCGATCCTTCGAGGCTGGGCGAGTGGTTCCTCGGTGGGGGTGGCGCTGGTTCTCAGCGCCCCCCTCCGGTGCCATTCTTTCCGGAAGTGCATGAGGAGCTGACAAGATCGTGGAGGGCACCTTTCACTGCCCGAAACACATCTTGTAGTTCTTCCGCTCTCACCACCCTCGATGGTGGAGCCGCTTTGGGGTATGCGGGCATCCCCTCGGTGGAACGGTCTGTGGCCATGCAACTGTGTCCAACAGCCGCTTCCACCCTGCGGGGTGATCCGTGTCTCCCCTCACGGGCCTCTAGGTATTCGTCAGGTCTAACTGGCAGTGCTTATAGAGCCTGTGGGGAGGCGGCTTCCACCCTCCACGCTATGGCGTTGCTGCAGGTCCACCAGGCCAAAGCACTGAAAGACCTGCACGAGGGTGGTCACGACCTGACGGTTCTACATGAGCTGCGTGCTGCGACGGACCTCGCGCTATGAGTGACGAAGGTGACCGCACAGTCTCTGGGTCGTGCGATGTCCAGGAGCGCCATCTCTGGCTGTGTCTCGCTGACATGAAGGAGCAGGAGAAGGTACAGTTCCTGAATGCTCCCGTGTCACAGACCGGCCCTTTCGGCGACGCTGTCGAGAGCTTAGCCCAGCAGTTCTCGGCAGCCCAGAAGCAGACTGAGGCAAACACATGCGCCGGAGGAAACCTGCTGCTTCCACTCCGGCTGCAGCCACTCAGCCTGCTCGTCGCCGTGGGCGCCCCCCTGCGGCCGCCCCCGCTCCCGCGCAGCCGCAGCAGCCTTTCACCAGGCAGCGTCGTGGAGCCGGTCGCAGGCAGGACGCCCAGCCCGTCCAGGCCCCCACCAAACCTGGCGGCAAGCGCAAGTGCAAGAGGCCCTGGGACGGTCGACCCAGAGATGGAGGAGACTGCTCATCGGGAGATGGTGACTGCACCACTCCCTCCCCCGGAGGAGGGCCGGGTGGAGTATCTTTTGTTCATTTTGTTCCGCCTCTGGCCCAGCAGCCAGCGGTACCCAAAACATCAGTAAAGAGCGGTCTCCTCAATCTCCGGGTCTCAAGAGGAGGAGAGTGGTGATCCGTGCATCACAGGATCGCTTCCCTCCTCCTCTCTCGCCAGCAGGCAGCGGGTGGTTGCCCAAGAGCACCTCTCCTGCCCATTCGTGGAACCAGGTAAGGGCAGTAGCACTCCAGTCCCCGCTTCAAGTCGTCAAACGCCGGGCTGTCACAAGCCTCAAGCCGGGTTCCTGTGTCTCCTCCCACGCGAGGAGAAATCAGGTGAGTGCTACACTACACACCCAGACCCCGCCCCCTGCCGTCACAGGCCAGGCCGTCACAGGCCCTGGGGCCGGTCCCTGTGTTCCACCTCGCTGCCCCACCGCGGGCATGTCGGTGGGCCCGTTGGCCCCGCTGGTGCGGTCTCTCGGAGCCTGGTTAGCGCTCCCCAGCCCGTCCCGGTGGCTCCTGCGGACCATCAGACTCGGCTATGCGATTCAGTTCGCCCGGGGTCCCCCCCAAGTTCAGGGGCATCCGGTTCACTTCAGTCAAAGCCGTCGATGCCCCTGTCTTGCTCGCGGAGATTGCAGTCCTACTGGCGAAGGATGCAATAGAGCCGGTCCCTCCAGCCGATATGAGGTCGGGGTTTTACAGCCCTTACTTCATTGTGCCCAAGAAAAGCGGTGGGTTACGACCGATCTTGGATCTGCGAGTTTTGAACCGTGCACTTCACAAGATGCCGTTCAAGATGTTGACGCAGAAACGCATTTTTGGATGCGTCCGTCCCCTAGATTGGTTTGCAGCAATCGACCTGAAGGACGCGTACTTTCATGTTTCGATTCTCCCGCGACACAGGCCATTCCTGCGATTCGCGTTCGACGGTCGGGCATATCAGTACAAGGTCCTGCCCTTCGGGCTGTCCCTTTTCACCTCGTGTCTTCACCAAAGTCGCAGAGGCGGCCCCTTGTTCCCTTGAGAGAACGGGGTGTGCGCATTCTCAACTACCTCTACGACTGGCTCATACTTGCACAGTCTCGAGAGCTGTTGTGCGCACACAGGGACCTGGTGCTCAGGCACCTCAGCCAGTTGGGCCTTCGGGTCAATTGGGAAAAGAGCAACTCGTGCCAGTGCAGAGGATCTCTTTTCTCGGCATGGAGTTGGATTCGGTCAACCAGACAGCACGCCTCACCCAGGAACGTGCTCAGTCGGTGCTGAACTGCCTCAAGACTTTATCAGGCAGGACAGCGGTCCCACTGAAACTCTTTCAGAGGCTCCTGGGGCATATGGCTGCAGCTGCGGCCATAGTTCCGCTCGGTCTGCTCCATATGAGACCGCTTCAGCACTGGCTCCATGGTCGAATCCCGAGGTGGGCGTGGAAACGCGGTACTCACCGGGTTCAGATTACACCGGCCTGCCGCAAGACCTTCAGCCCGTGGTCAGATCCTTCGTTCCTTCGGGCAGGAGTGCCCCTGGAGCAGGTATCCAGGCATGCTGTGGTATTCACGGATGCCTCGACCACCGGCTGGGGTGCCACGTACAACGGGCACGCAGTATCAGGGGTTTGGACGGGCCCCCTTCTGCGTTGGCATATCAATTGCCTCGAGTTGCTGGCAGTACGCCTTGCCCTGTGCCGCCTCAGAGGGCGCCTTCGGGGCAGGGACGTTCTGGTCCGTACGGACAACACTGCGACCGTTGCCTATATCAACCGGCAAGGCGGTTTGCGCTCCCGTCGCATGTCGCAACTCGCCCGCCACCTCCTCCTCTGGAGTCAGAAGCATCTGAGGTCCCTTCGTGCCATCCACATCCCAGGAGTGTTCAATCAGGCGGCCGACGAGCTGTCTCGAGCGGCACTTCCTGGGGAGTGGAGACTCCATCCCCAGGCGGTCCAGCTGATTTGGAGTCGGTTCGGAGTTGCTCAGGTAGACCTGTTTGCATCTCCAGAAACCACCCACTGCCAGTGGTTCTACTCCCTGTCCGAGGCAACGCTCGGCACGGATGCACTGGCACACAGCTGGCCCCAGGGCTTGCGCAAGTATGCGTTTTCCCCAGTGAGCCTGCTAGCACAGACATTGTGCAAGATCAGGGAGGACGAGGAGCAGGTCCTGTTAGTGGCTCCATATTGGCCCAACAGGACCTGGTTCCCGGAACTCATGCTCCTCGCGACAGCCCCTCCCTGGCCGATTCCTCTGAGGAAGGATCTGCTTTCTCAGAGACGGGGCACCCTCTGGCACCCGCGTCCAGACTTGTGGAAACTTCATGTGTGGTCCCTGGACGGGACGCGGAGGTTCTAGGTGACCTGCCCCAGGAGGTAGCGCTCACTATCGCTTCAGCACGAGCACCGTCCACAAGACGGGCCTATGCGCTGAAGTGGAACCTGTTCGTCGAATGGTGTTCCTCTTACCAGGAGGACCCCCGGAGATGTTCGATCAGAGCCGTGCTTTCCTTTTTGCAACAAGGGTTGGAGCGTAGGCTGTTCCCCTCCACCCTTAAGGTATATGTTGCTGCTATTTCTGCCCACCACGACCCCATAGAGGGGAGGTCGGTGGGGAAGCACGATCTGGTCGTCAGGTTTCTTAGGGGGGCCAGGAGGTTAAATCCTCCGAGGCCTCCCTCCCTTCCCTCTTGGGATTTGGCTTGGTGCTAAGAGCCCTACAAACTGCCCCCTTTGAGCCGTTGCAGTCAGTCGAGTTGAAGTTTCTTTCTATGAAAACCCTACTCCTGACTGCATTGGCCTCAATCAAGAGGGTGGGGGACCTGCAGGCATTTTCGGTCGACGAGTCGTGCCTTGAGTTTGGGCCGGCTGACTCCAGTGCAACACTGAGGCCCCGGCCCGGCTATGTGCCCAAGGTTCCTACCACGCCCTTCAGGGACCAGGTAGTGAGCCTGCAAACGCTGCCCCTGGAGGAGGCAGACCCAGCCCTAGCTTTGCTCTGTCCTGTACGCGCACTGCGTCAGTACGTGGATAGAACTCAGAGCTTCAGGACCTCAGAACAGCTCTTTGTCTGTTACGGAGGACAGCAGAAGGGGAAGGCTGTCTCCAAGCAGAGGATGGCCCACTGGATAGTGGATGCCATCACCTTGGCCTACGAAGCACAAGGTGTGCCCTGCCCACTCAGGTTGCGTGCTCACTCCACTAGGGGTGTCGCATCGTCCTGGGCGCTGGCTCGTGGTGCCTCGCTAGCAGACATCTGTAGAGCTGCGGGTTGGGCGACTCCCAACACGTTCGCTAGGTTTTATAGCCTACGTGTCGAACCGGTTTCCTCCTGTGTTCTCACCTCAAACGGGTAGTGGCACTGAGAGGGCCGGCTCAGAGTCGGCTTGCGGCGTCCTTACGCCTAATTCTCCAGAGAGTTCCTTAACCAGGCAAACCCTGTTGAGTCCTCCAGCACTCCGGCGTCCAGACGCGGCGGGGCGTCCGGCGCCAGGCCTTCAGCCAATGAATTCTTGAAATCTGGTGCGAGGCTAGTGCCCATATGAGAGACCCTGTCGGGATCCCATATGTGTATTCCACGGTATTCTTATTAGAGCCATGTTTCCCCTGGCGGACCACGTTCTGCCATCTCTAAAGATGCAGCCTGAGCCATCTCAGAGACTTCCATGTGCAATAGGGCCCTTCGGGGTTACTTCACATGTTTGAATGTCACTTAACCCCCTCTGGGAGGAGGTGACTCCGCAGTGTGCCTCTTCCAAGTGGAAGGGCACGCTTCCCAGTGTTATCCGAGTCCTACTGTTTGGGTTGTTTAAGGAACACCAGTAGTTGACCTTCTCTGTGTAGAGCCCGGTCCTATCGTCTGCCTTATAGGAAGGGTCAGGAGCCCTACACAGGGCACTGGAAGGGGCAGCTCCTGTGGCGCTTTGGTAGGGATCCCAATTTCGTCGGTCATCCGACGTGACTCGGAGTGACCGACTGAAAGGGGAACGTCTCGGTTACGTATGTAACCCTCGTTCCCTGAAGGAGGGAACGGAGACGTCACGTCCCGTCGCCACAGTCGCTGTACCACCGCTGAGCTGCCGGGTCGCCGGCTCGGCTCCTCAGCGAAAACATAATTGATGCAGTGCATCAGCTGCCTCTTATGCTCACGCTGTGATCAGCGGCAGCTGGATGCAATAATCGCATGCCAATGTCCATTGGCTCGTTTAGTTACACTCGAAGTGGATTGGTCTCTCTGGCGATATCCCAATTTCGTCGGTCATCCGACGTGACGTCTCCGTTCCCTCCTTCAGGGAACGAGGGTTACATACGTAACCGAGACGATTTTACCATAGTACATGCCCAACAGACAAATAGTAATGATAAAATAAAATAAATAACAAATAATCTCTCTTTAAAATACTACATTAAATAAAATATTAAATTAATATATTTTAAATATATATAATATATTCTAAACAAAGAAAACAAACTTTTTTAATTTTTTTGCTGTTGTCGTTTTAAATCTGTGGAAATTCTTAAGAAATTTTTACACAATCAAAAAAACAAAAAACTACTGCTGTATACCTTTATTTAGTGGTTTATCAGAGCAATACCATGGTATTTTTTGTGCCATCATTTACCATAATATTTAAACAATATTATAAAGTATAATAAAAGTGTTACTATATATATATATATATATATATATATATATATGTGTGTGTGTGTGTGTGTGTGTGTGTGCGCACATATACAGAGAGAGAGCGAGAGAGAGAGAAAAAGAGAGAATATGTATTAAATTACTTTAAATTATGATTTAAAATAATTTATTTAAAATGAATTTTCATAATCACTTTATTTTTTATATATATATATATATATATATATATATATATATTATTTATTTATTTATTTATTTATTTATTTTTAAATATACAATATATTTCTTTTTTGGTAGTAATGGTACATTTTTGTGCTAATATTGCAGTCTTTGTAATACTGATCTTGGCCTTGTAGTATGATGATAAATCCAACCTAAACCATCACCTAAAAAAAAAAAAACAGTTTCTCAGCAACAAGAAATGCCATCATTTTTGCAAACCTGCCATTCAAAACACAAGAGTGAAAAGCGGTAACACATTAGAGTATCAGCTGACCTCAGATCAGTTACCGCTCACACACACACACACTGTTGAAGCTGAACGGAGCCATTTCCATTTTGATATGATAAGATCCCTGGGAAGTGCTGGAGAAAGTGGGTCGCTCTATCATCGACAGCTGAATTGGAGTCGGAGTGTGACTCTTATCGTGAGTGGTAATCTCGTCAGGAAGCTGCTATACTCACAGTGTAATCCACGCATTATGCTTTCAGGATTAGATTATATTGTGGTAAAGCACAAGGGAGCTGTAAACCTAAAGAGACTCCAGTCGCATCTGAGATTCACAGGTGTTTCTTCAACTGACGACTCATAGAAACACTCTAAAAACACTTCTCATACTCGCACTAATTTACTTTATCTACTAACACTGAATAAACAGGCATCAATTTCAAAGAATTTACCTTTTTCTGAAATAATAAAATGTCATTTCCACTGCATCTTTATTAATTATATATTTTGTTTGATAAGATTCTGTTGTAGAAATGACATTAAACATTTGTCTAAGTTTAACTTCATCACAGGTAAATTTTTATCTGAAATACATATAGTTAAACAATATTGTCACACTTTTTGCATAATTTTGCCAAATTCCAGCTTGACGTAATGACACTCAAAAATATTTGTCTTGGAAGAGACATTTACCTTGATTTAACTTTGTTTTCTTCACACATCTAATATGTAATATTAATATCACTTAACCAGAAACACAAACTTTTGGGAAAACTTTATTAGTAGCAAAAATTGTTGTATGTTGTGGAAATGACACCAAAACTTAGGAAGAGTTGTAAACTGCATAAACATTTAAATGTCTGATTTTAAATTTTGCTAAATTTTCATACAATACATGTACAGGTGCATCTCAATAAATTAGAATGTCGTGGAAAAGTTTTTATTTCAGTAATTCAACTCAAATTGTGAAACTCGTGTATTAAATAAATTCAATGCATACAGACTGAAGTAGTTTAAGTCTTTGGTTCTTTTAATTGTGACTTGATGAAGTCTTTTGTACTTTTCTGTGCTTTGACCGTGTAATTTACTTGGCAGTCAATGGGACAGTCACAAGCCTCCCGTTTTTCATCTAAAATATCTTAAATTGTGTTCCGAAGACAAACTAAGCTTTTACGGGTTTGGAACGACATGGGGGTAAGTGATTAATGATGAAATTTAAATTTTGGGGTGGAGTAACCCTTTAACATTAGTTTATGACTATTAGGTCCGGTTTCACAGACAGGGCTTAGAGTAAGCCAGGATTAGGCCATATTTCAATTAGGACATTTAAGTAATTTTTATAAACATGCTTAGAAAAAATCATTACTGGGGTGCATCTTGAGACAAAACAAAGGCACTGATTTATTTTAAGATCAGTCAGTGCAAGTTTATTTCAGTTGAAACAGCTCAGACTTCCATTTTAGTCTAGGACTAGGCTTAAACCTTGTCTGTGAAACCGAGGATTAAACTTTTAGAGGGAAAAAAAACCTTTATTAGTAGCCAAAATTGTTGTAGGCCCTATGTTGTAGAAATGACGACAAAACTTAGAGTCATAATTTGCGTAAACATTTAAATGTTTAATTTTAAATTCACAAAATTATTTTCACACAATACATATATTATACATTAAATATAAAACTTTTAGAATTACAAAAATAGTAGCCAAAATGGTTGTATGTTGTGGAAATGTCAATGTCAAAACTTAGGAACAGTCGTAATTTGTGTTAGCATTTAAATGTTCGGTTTTAAATTTGCAGAGTTATTTTCACACTATATATTAAGAAGGTTTATCATTATTAAACTTGTTTTGTGTGTGGGGGGAGGGGTTAAAAACTTGTATGTTGTGATGTCAAAACGTAGGCCGTAAATAGTGTAAACAATTAGATTTTTAATTTAAAACTTGAGAAATATTTTCATCCAATATATACTGAGATGGTTTATGATTTTTTCATTTTTTGTTTAGATTATCATAGTTTTAAAACTCAAAATCGTATTTTCATAGTTTTAACTGAAAAGATATTGAATATTTGAGTGTCATTACCAGTCAAGCTGTGATTTTGTGAAATAAATGAAATAGTGTGACAATATCACTTAACAGTGTGTATTTCAGATATAAGTTAACCTGTGATGAAATTAGCCTTAGCAAGACAAAGGAGTCGGCTGTATTTTATTGTTGTGGAAATGATTTCAAAACTTAGGAACTTTTCGTAATTTGTGTAAACATTTAAATTTTAATGTAAAAATAATTGATTGTTGATTAATTGATTAATATCATTATGTTGAAATGGTTTTCATTATTTCACTTTTTGTTTACATTATCATATAGTTTCAAAATGTAAAATGATATTTGTAATACACGTAAACGCTGACAAGATATTTTCGGCTGAATATTTTTGAGTGTCATTGTAATTTTTGCGAAATAATGTGAATAATGTAAATATAATTTATTTGCACATATTTCAGATGTAAAAAAAAAAAAAAGTAAATAAACAAATAACCTTAATGAAATTATCCAAGTCAGCTGTTTTATTGCAAAAAAAAAAGATTAAAGCTGTTTCCGCAAAAAAATAAATAAATAAATAAACAAATAAATTACTACAGTTAAAAGTTTCCAAGTCAGTTTCAATGTGACTTTCGGCTAACAAATAAAACCTGAAATCTGTTAGTTTGAGTAAAAATCAATCTCTGAGACATTAAAAGTGGCAGTAGTTGAAGAAACATCCATACGTCGAGCTCTACTAAAAAACGTCTTTGTGCGAGAGTCAAAACATTCTGTAAACGAAGCACTCCACGAAAATGCTTTCTGAAAGCAGGACTCGCAGGGCTTTTGTACGATGTATATTTACCTGTGCTATTTTATGTGCCTTTGATGCAGCAACCATTTGTCCTTTTCTTCCTGCTCACACTTGTTTGATGGACAAATAAATTCATAAGTGAGGGCTTTCTGCGCGTGGGGATCGATGCATCAATCTGAGCTTTTACTGAGAGCGCCGTTCAGCCCCAGCTTGTTTTTATACCTCTAGATGAGCACCGGTGAACGCAGCAGGAGAGCCAATCATTAATCAATGCATCTCACAACCAGCCACCACAACAAAACACTGAGAGACGAGCAGCAACGAGCCACTGGACACACCTGATTATTACAACTTTAAAACAACAGCGCATCCACTAAAAAATATAGATATAATAAAAAATAAATATAAAAAAAAACATGATTTTATGGTGCATATATGAAGACATGACTAGGGCAGGTGTCATTTATGACTGGCGTATGGACATAAAGTGCATATTCCCTGAGGTAAAATGAAAGGTTAAATAAACGTAGACTTAATTTTCTCTCTTTTTTTTTTAACCCTCTGACAGCTTCTTAAATCAATATCTCTTATCACTTGTAACTAATAGCTTTTAATGCGGTCAAGCAGTACAGCACTGATTAAAGCAGCAAACCCTGAGACAACGTTACACTTCTTTTACCTTGTTTAATGGGTATTATTATTTATTACCAACAAAGCAACACAGGCTGACTAAAATACACTTAAAATAATTAAATAAAAATAATAAAATATATTTAAAAAGTTTATTTAAAAAAATACGTTTAATAGTAATAATGATCAAAATAAAGCATTTTAAATATTATAAACTACTGAAAATGATCAGTTTAAAAAGAGTCATTCCTGAAGTGGACTAAAATTTACTTAGAAGAGTAAAAAATACTTTAGTAATAATGATCTAATAATGAAAAAAAAAAACAAAAAAAAAAACACACATTCTAAACCATCATTTGTATCAAAAAATCTAAATGAGTCATTACTTAATTACATAAAAAAAAAAAAAAAAAAAAAGTAATAATAATGGAAATAATAAAAAAAATAAAAAAAATAAATCCAAAAATTGCATATAATAAATATTCTTATTCTAAATGAATACTTAATTATATACATTATGTATCCATATTAAACATACATAAACATACTTTGTCTACAGAATGATGTCCCCACAAATTTTAAATATATAAAAATGTATAAGTAAATAGTAATAGTAGTAGTAGTAATTATTATTAATAATAATAAATAAAAGACAGACAGACAGACAGATAGATAGATAAATATAAAATAAAAATGAATAAATAGGTAAAATATATCTAACAATTAATCATAATAAATTATTATTATTATTATTATTATTAGCAGTAATATTAGTTTTAGTATTATTAATAATATGAATTATTATAAATCACTATACCTAGTTTTATGTTGACTGCAGAATGCCTTTGACAAAACCACATTAATATTAATTAAAACGATACATAATGACTAATAGATAATATAAAAATGAAAAAATAATAGGAAATAAAGAATAGAATAAAGAAACCGAACAAAGAAATAGAGAAATAGGACAAGTAATAATTATTAAAATTAAAAATTATTATTATTATTATTATTATTATTATTATTATTATTATTATTATTATGCAAAATAAATATTAATAAACGCAAGCACATTACAAATTAAATTTTATTTTGTAATATATAAAAGTATGTGAGCCTACATTAGGTTGTAGTTAGTATTAGCAGTCTTATTAAGTAGCACAATTTAGCTTTCCTATCTACAGTACGTCAATGTACTAGAACACTGCTTTACCGCGGTAACGTCGCTGTAATCTACAGACTGAAGCGGCATGTTGCTTGTACAGTGTAAACCCATTTTATAGTAAGTTTTTAACTCTTAAAAGCCAAACTAATGTAGAAAACTATGATTGTATTGGACATTTTCATTGAGGCTGGATCCAGCAGAGGCTCTGGAAGCTGAAGCAGGAGAGCAGCTCTTCTTCTGTTGAGGTTTGGTTGCGTCAGTGCTGCTGACAGCGTGAGGACTACAGCCGTCCCGGGACACACACTAATGATGAGAGGAGGAACCAGAGGAGATCAGAGGAGCAGCGCTGGATCTGTCACGCTCTCGCTGGGAAAGAGCGGCCTGCAGGGAGTTACGGGTCAGCAGACTTCATCCAGACCACATCGCACTGACAACCTGCTCTCACACCGGCCGTAATCAAAACATATCCCACAATGCACTGAGACAGAGCTCAGGAACATGTCAAATACATATGGTAGGTTACTTATTTATAGAAATATACATTTTTATAAATAACTAGTATCACTAAAGACTAAACTGCTAAATAATATAAAAATTAAAATGAACAAAATTAAGACGCTGAATCATCATCAAATATTTTACAGAGATATATATATATTATATATATATATATATATATATATATATATATATATATATAACAAATTAAGGAAAAGAATCCCAGATGAATTATTGATTAAAATATTATTATATTATTATTATTATTATTATTATTATTATTATTATTATTATTATTATTATTATTATTATTATTATTATTAAGTACATGAGTATAACTTAAAATAATAATATAAATTAAAATATTACTTAAAAATGCAATTTTATAAATAATATTATGGTTAGTTTTTTGTATTTGAAGCAGATATTTCATAAAAATATAATGTGGAAAAAAATCCAAAGATTAATTAGTATTTAAAATATTGGAAAAACAAGAGAATAAATTAAAATAATATTACTTAAAATATTAAGAATACAATATTCAAAATATTATAATTTGTTTGACGCAAATATTTAATAAAAATACACTAAGGAAAAGAATTTTGAGATTACTTTCTAATTAAAAATGTATTATAAATGCAAGAATATAAATTACAATAATAATGTTAATTAAAATATTATTCAAGAAAACCGTATTATAAATGATTTTTTTTCCCTATTTGCAGCAAACATTTAATAAAAATATACTGAGGAAAAGAATCCGAAGACTAATTTCTATTTAAAATATTATTATAAGTGCAAGAGTATAAATGTAAATAATAGTGTTAATTAAAATATTCTTTAAAAAATACATTATTATTAAAAAAAAATAAATAAATAAAAAAAAAGAGGTTTGGTTTTAATCTTTGAAGTAATTTATTTTATATATATATATATATATATATATATATATATATATATATATATATATATATATATATATATATATATATATATATATATATAATAATATCATTTTTGTTAAAAAAAAAAAAAATTAAAAAAAATGATATTAAGATTTTCTTTTCCCTTCTTGAAGCAAAAACACACTAAGGAAAATAATCCAAAGATTTCTAATTAAAACATTATAAATACAAAAGTATTAATTAAAATAATAATATTTGTTTAAAAATAAAAAAATGCAATATTATAACTAAGTCTATGAATTAAACAAAAAAGAAAAATATGATTTAAAAATACAATATAATCAATATTAATACAGAGACTTCTGTCTTTACATGTTTTTACCCCATTAGTAAACAGCTTAAGTTTCGAAGAGGTTCTTCTGTTTTTCTTTTTTTCTTTAAGTACAAACATCACAAAATTTTATGCAATCAATAAAAAAAAAAAAAATTAAATATGTCTCGTCTGTGGATGTCTTGATCTTTTACTGGAAAACGAGCACAAAATAAAGATTGAGAAAATGCACCAGTGCACTAAATCACATGCTAGAACGACAAATACATTTCAATTAAAGCAAACAGATTGATCTAATTCACCCTGGGCCTGCAGGTTTGTAAACGCCCCGTCTGAGGAGCGAGATATTAAAAACAAATGTGACGGGGGGAAAATATGGAAACATCAGGCTCTGCAAATCTCTCTCTCAGATGAGCCTCAAAGCAACAGGAGAGATTTCACACAACATCGACTCCATAAACACAGATTCATCTGGAGAGATTCACAAATCTGAGCTAACATCGTCTTATTTTACCAGGTGCGTTCACCAACCCCTCCGAGACGGATAAAGCCGACGTTTACAACAATAACCTTAAGAAAGCACGGCTGATTCTGCTTCAAAACTGAAGAAACAGCCTGATAAACGAAGAGAAACTGAACAGAAACATCTTTAAATGATTGAGACGCGGCGTCCAGGGTTTGAATGACAGCTCCACTCTGCTCTGCCATTTACTATTGATCAGTGGAGAAAATAATGAAGTCCTCAAACCACAAGAAAACCCCCACTCGTTATTTATTTGGCCCTTTTTACCTTTGAAAAAGAAGAAAACAACATATTCTAACTATCTCCAACCTGTCAGTGTTGTTTTACATAATCTGTTATATAATCTGCATAATATTTATATCACATACTGTTGGAATATAAAAGGAAAGAGTGGAAGAAACTTAATTAATCTTTAATTAGGCAACTAAAAAATACAAATCCAAGCACACTGAGATGTGATGCTCCAGTAATTCCTCTGATAATTTGGCTTGCGCTCTCTACACTGTAAAAAAATATTATTTTTATCCAAGACATAAATAAAACAAAGACTAGTGGAGTACAATTTTACGAGAAAATACTTCAGTTTTTCTACTTGAAAATTTCATGTTTAATTCAATATTTTTTACTCACTGTTTCTTTGTGAAACTTACTAGCAATTTATGTGTTTCTACATCAGTGTACTGCTACTACAAAGTGGCAAAAAGTGGTTTGTTGCTAATAAAATGTACAAATTTAATAATATTTATATTAATGTTAAATAATTATTAATAATTTATAAATTTATTTTAAATTGATAATTTATATTCAATTTTCAATTTAATATAATGTAAATATATAATTACTTTTTAAAATGGGAAATAAATGTAACATTTTGTTAACAAATGTAATAAGATGAACAACCACACTAACCGCAAAGTATGAGTAATTCCCTTAGCAAATAACACTAATCATTAATTGCTTGCTTGCATGACAGAATCAACTAATCCCCCCCCCCCAAAAACAGACAAAATGCAAGAAACAGCTAAAAACAAAAGATAAAAAGTAAAACAAAAATATTATCAGTTTTTCAAATTGTAATATTTTGTTTACTATAATTATTAAAACATAATAATAATAATAATAATAATAATAATAATAATAATAATAATTATTATTATTATTATTATTATTACAACAACAACATTAATAATAATAATAATAATAATAATAAAAATATTTAAAAAATAAAATAAGAACCACGCTAACCCCATGTATGAGTAATTCCATTCGCAAATAACACTAATCATTAAAGGGGTGGTTGACTTGTTTTTTCTAGGCTTGATTGTGTTTATGGGGTGCAATCTAACATGTGTTAATGCTTTATTAACATTCATTTTCACATAATTTACCTTTATTTCACACCGCTCTGTCCCTTCTCTGATAAACGCACTGATCATTTCCTGCTTTTATGAAGCCCCTCCCTCAGAAATACACGATGGGCTCTGATTGGTTAGCTGGCCCAATGTGTTGTGATTGGCTAAACCGCCTCTAGAGAGCGTCTGAACGTCCCGCCCCATGCAGTCAGCGGCATGTGCTCCGGTTGTATTGTAAACAATGGCGTGGTCTATATTGCTTATCATTTTGAGCCCGATTGAGATGCAGAGGATATTAGTGAAGACGATCGCGCAGAACCTGTGCAAGCACGGCTCTTAATGGTAGGACTAAGTTTTTTGTTTGTTGTTGTCTCATACTTTTAGATACGCTGCTATTTTTAAATGCTACTGCTTCTGTTACCTTTTAAGATACGGTTTTATTCTGATTAAAGCTTTAATACTGTACAGCAACCGCATACACGTCCATGTATAACGCTTCTCATAGCTACAGTATGTGAAAAATAAGTGTATTCACTGAGCTGATGATCTGAATGAGAGAGAGAGAGAGAGAGAGAGAGAGATGCAGAGCGTGTGCAGAGCAGGACGACACGAGCAACAGTATTAAAAACCGCTGCTTTTGAACATAGGTTTTGAAACTTGTGAATCCATTGGAATCGTTAGAAGACAGAATCGCGATTCATATATGAATAGATTTTTACGTGCACTCCTAGTTTTCTTTTCCTCTTCTCTAAAGCAGCACAGCATGGCCTCGCCCCCTTTGCTGCATGTTCCTGGGGGCGGGGTTTATGTTAAATTCTGGGTTCTTGACATAACGGACCCGTGAAGTAACTCGCTGTAGTCCCTTACCAGTCGTTTTTGTAGGCATTAAACTGACGATATCTCCGTTTGCATTGAACTTTCAGCTTCATAACTTTGCAGATATTGTTTATGCTCAAACAGCAACATTACACACTAACTAATGTTAAAAAAGTGAAATCGCAATCAACCACCCCTTTAATAGCTTGCTTTTATCACAGAAACAACTTTTCCATGTGCCTTGCTCTCCATTAGTCCCTTGGGAACCCCCCCCCCAAAAAAAACACTCACGTTTCATTGTGTTATGGAGCCGACGAGACGAGAGGCATGCGGATCCATTTGCAGACTTTTATTTGACAGAGACGTGGTCATAACAGGCATGGTTCAAACTGTGGCACACAGGTATAACACGGGAAAGACAGTATTCCTAGGACAAACGTGGGTCTTCGATCGGCGAACAGTATCCAACAGGACAAGGCAAAGAGAGATAATTCAGGTACACGGCAATAATCCAGGCAGGGGAAAACACAATCCAAAATAGGTAAGGCAAGACTAAGACTATGAAAACTACAAAAGGCTCTGTAAGGTAGCTATCGGCTAGGGTAGCGATAAGTGCCAGCAATACTCAGCGAACTAGAACAGGATCTGAGTGTTTTTATATGGTGTGTGTAATAGCTTTCAGGTGAGTGTGTGATTGGTGAGAGCTGTGTGTGTCGTCAGTGCAATGGTTGATGGGAATTGTAGTCTGGGGTAATGTGACAGTCTGTGCAATGTGTCAATGTGATGGAGGAGTGACCTCTGGTGGCGAGCAAATGGAAGTCCATGGACCGGATTCGTGACACATTGGGTATTACTTGCCATTTTGTTGTAACCGTTTCTGAAATTTACTAGCAATTTCTGAGTGAAAATTGTTTTGACACTAAAATGTTTCTAGTATATTACTACTACTATAAAGTGGCAAAAAGTGGTGTATACCTACCTTTTATAACTATAATACAATGTAAAACTGAAAATGTATATATTAATTAATATTTATAATATCAATTGTTAATTATTCAATGTATACATTTAGTTTTGTAATATATATAGAATTCATTTTAACGTAAATAGTTTTTTAAATTAAAAATACATTAAACATTTGTAAATATATTTTGTTAACAAATATTTTAAAATATAAAATATAAAAAATATATAAAATATAAATTATTTTATATTTTAAAATATAAAAATAAGCACCACACTAACCAAGAAGGAGTAATTCCCTTAGCAAACAACACTAATCATTAATAGCTTGCTTGCTTTTATCACAGAAACAACTTTTCAATGTGCCTTGCTCTCCATTAGTCCCTTAGGAACCCAAAAAACCAGACAAAAACAGACAAAACAGTTTTGTTGTAATCATTTCTGAAATTTACTTGCCATCCCTGAATGAAAATTGTTTCAACACCAAAAGATTTTTATTATATATTACTACTACTATGAAGTGGCACAAAGTGGTTTGTTGCTACCTTTTATAAAAATAACTATAATAAAATGTAAAAACTGAAAATGTATATTAATTAATATTTATAATATAAATTATTCAATGTACACATTTTCATTTTTAATGTAAATATATGGTTACTTTTTAAAATTAAAAATGTAACATTTCTAAATAGTTTGTTAACAAATATTATTACCAAAATGTAATAATAATAATTATTGTTATTATTATTAAAATATAAAAATAAACACCACACTAACCAAGAATGAGTAATTTCCTTAGCAAACAACACTAATCATTAATAGCTTGCTTGATTTTATCACAGAAACAACTTTTTCGTGTGCCTTGCTCTCCATTAGTCCCTTAGGAACCCAAAAAAACAAACAAAAAAAATACAAAACAGTTTTGTTGTAATCATTTCTGAAATTTACAAGCAATCCCTGAATGAAAATTGTTTCAACACCAAAATATTTTTAGTATATATTACTACTACTATAAAGTCGCAAAAAGTGGTTTGTTGGTACCTTTTATAAAAATAACTGTAATAAAATGTAAAAACTGAAAATGTATATTAATTAATATTTATAATATAAAGTATTCAATGTATACATTTTAATTTTTAATGTAAATATAATTACTTTTCAAAATTAAAAATGTAACATTTCTACATATTTTTGTTAACAAATATAATTATCAAAATGTAATAATAATAATTATTATTATTATTATGTTTAAAATATAAAAATAAGCACCACACTAACCAAGAATGAGTAATTTCCTTAGCAAACAACACTAATCTTTAATAGCTTGCTTGCTTTTATCACAGAAACACCTTTTCCGTGTGCCTTGTTCTCCAGTAGTCCCTTGGGAGCCCAAAAACCAGACAATAGGCAAGAAATGGCTCAAAAAAAAAAAAAAAACAGACAATTACCAACACCTACAGAAACAAAAAGCAAAAGCAAAGGGAAATGAAGGAGTGAGAAATGCATCCGGCGGTCTCGGGCATGAAAGTGCAGCAGTAAGACCTGGCATAAGGGCTTTTTCAGCCACGCTCCCCAGAGACGCACGCTGTGCTGTTTGGACTTTCATTGGAAAACTGCTGCCTGCTCTTTAATGAAAACTATATTTCACACCATGGGGGATGAAAGGCGCTCTTACTTTCCTCTCTCGGCCTGACAGCTCCCAATTCCTTCGGCGTGTGCCAAGCGTTTGATTAGACGCTGTGAGAGGCTGAGCTAGATGCATGATAACCTTACACTTAACTTCATTCGTTCACCATGTTACCCGTCATTCACACCCTCGGCAATACAAAAACAAGTAATAACAGCTTTCTGTGCCGTATCGCCGCTCTCGCTTTAATCAGCTAGCAACAGGCCAAAGGGCAGGAGGAACAAAACAGAAAAACACAGCGGTGACCAGTAAAGACTAGCTTCTGCTGGATGCCTACCGAATGTTGGTAAAGTGAATGTCAAGAGGTTGAAAACTACATTGTTTGAATTGACACTGATTGCTGGGAAAAGATTTTACAGGTGTGATACATTTGCAGCACGTTTGCAGTGTACGTTTACAACAACTATTTTTTGCGGTACTTTAGTGAGTACTGCAAAACTGAAATTTGCCAATGAAATGTCTAGTCTCAAAATTAGGCACAAAACAAAGACGTCTTAAGCAATGCAAGCTTGATTTCATGTGTTGTACACTAATCATTAATAGCTTGCTTGCATTTGTAACAGAAAAAAACTTTTCCTTGTGCCTTGCTCTCCATTTGTGCCTTGGGAACCCAAATGATTAAAAGGTTCCTGATTTAAACAAAACAAAAACAAAAAATAGGAAACTTATTCTAAAATTAATAAAAAATCAATAAAAATAAACCAAAAATATAAACATATAAATAGACACATTTTTTATTTATATTTTAATAATACAATAAAAACATTTTAATGAGTAAAAAATAAATATAAAATACATAATTACATAATTAAATAAAATACAACATATAATATTATATTAAATGAAACTATGCCAATAAAAAGTAAAACTAAAAATAATTTTAAAATGTTTTTTTATGATTATTAATGAACGAAATCACATCAATAAGTAAAAATATAAATGTATAAATTTAATATAAATTATGCTAATAAAAATGTAAAAAAATTAAAAATTGAAAAAGGAGTAAAAAGTAAAAAATACAAAATATCTAAATTATAAAATAATAAATGAAACTATGCTAATAAAAATAAAATAAATAGATGAAAGTATTTAACAATAATTTATAAAAAAAAAAAATAAATAATTCAAACCATGTTAATAAGTAAAAAATAAATAAATATAAAATATATAAAAACAAATTACTCGAACTGTCATATTTGATTTTGTACCAAACTAAAATAATCAGGGTTTGGCTCAATCAGTCCATTTCCTAACATCAATTGCTTTCATTCTTTCTGGCAAAGCTCACTGGTTATATGAATAAATGTAGACGTAATTTGTATGCGATTTCTAATCTCTTTGCTAAAAAGCCTTATTCTGCGTTCTCGGCACAGATGGGAAACTCCCACCGGATGCTGAGGTTAATTCACGACTGACCGAAAACTAAAAAAAAATAACTCATTATCCTTAAGTAACGAGTATGGAAAATCATTTAATTAAAGTGAAAGGTTCATTGTTAAAAAGAAGCCCTTAACGAGCTGTGGGAATGGCATCTTGATGATTTATTAGATTAATTTTGTTTAGAAATTGGCCAGGGAGAAACACTTTAATAAGAATCAGAAAAGTGTGTTTATTTCCCCTAAAGTTAATAAAAATGTGATAAAAACAAATAACAACAATAAATATAAAAATATAGAAATATTTATAATACAATAATAAATGAAATCATGTTAATAAGTAATAAATTAAATATGTAAATTACAAATACTTTGCTATGCTAATAAAAACAAAAATATATTAAATAACTAATAATATAATAACGAAACAAATAAAAATAAAGTTTATAATAAAATATATAAATTACACATTATATAATAAATAAATTCATGGAAATAAGTAAAAATGAAGAACAAAATAAAATTAAATAATTTGTAATATTATAATAAATTAAATTATGCTAAGAAAATAGTAAAAATAAATAAGCAAATAAAAAAACTTATTAAAAGTAAAAATAATGTATAATGAAACAAATAAATAAAAAGTAAAAAAAAATTAAATATGTTTACATAACAAAACTGTTAATAAATAAAAAAATAAAAACACAAAACTTCAATATATGACTAATACAGCATAATAACAAATTACACTATGCTAATAAATAAAAAGCAAAAAATATAAAATATATATGAATTTAATTAGTATAATAATATATGAAACTATGCGTAAAAATGTAAATAAATACATAAAAATATATAATAAAAAATTTATAATATAATTAAAACCGTACTCATATTTTTTTTTTTTTTTTTTATAAATATCACATATCTATATTAGAAATACTGATTTCCCTAGTGAGACAGACATGTAAGCACAGCTCTGGCTCGAAAGCGCATCTGGCTGAATGTTTATGAGTTATTTTGAGTTTCTCTCTGTGTTCCCTGCTGTTCTCTGGTGTCCCATCACATTTTTGTACTGTTTTTGTTAGTTTTTCCTGTTTTTTGTTTGTCAAACACAATCAGTTTTACTAAGGGTGAAGTGCTGAACATTCGGCAGAACACACCACACAGTCTTTTACCAGATTTCGTATATTCGGACGTTTTGCTGAACGTTGTAGTCGGCGGAGCAGTGGCGCTGTTCAGATGCTTCAGGATGCGCAGATGGGGGAAGCGAGCCGGTGCTCGTGAAGCTCAGACAGCGCGAATTCAGAACAGCGCTGCCTAGCATCCATCTGGTGAATCTCCGCTCTCTACCCAACAAAACGAACAAACTCCTTCTGCTTTCCCGGTTAAACAAGGATTTCTCACACTCTGCTGCTCTGTGTTTCATGGAAACCTGGCTGAATGTTGCCATTCCGGACAGCGCGTTATATCTGCCGGGTTTTCGGCTGTTCAGAGCAGACCGCGACACAGAATCAACAGGGAAATCGCGCGGCGGCGGAACATGCTTCTATATCAGCGAAAGGTGGTGTACAGACATTACAGTGTTAAAGAAAATGTGCTGTCCAGATCTAGAAATGCTTTTCATTAACAGTAGGCCATTCTATTCGCCGCGGGACTTTTTTTCGTTCATTCTCGTGGTGTTTACATTCATCTGCAAGCGCACGTGAGCTCAGCTTTACAGAAACTCACTGATCAGATCACAGAGACAGAACTACAGCACCCGGACTCTGTTTTAATCATTCTCTGGGACTTTAATAAAGCAAATCTCTCCTGTGAACTGCCAAAATACAGGTAGCATGTTACATGTCCCACCAGAGACAGTAATATATTAGATCATTGTTACACAGCAATAAAGAATGCATATCTCTCCGTCCCACAGGCAGCTTTGGGGCTCCCTGATCACTGCCTGGTTCATCTTATACCAGCTTACAGGCAAAAACTTAAATCTGCTAAACCTGCAGTAAAGACTGTAAAGAGATGGACTAACGAAACAGAGCGGTCATTACAAGCCTGTTTCGACCTCACTGATTGAAGTGTTTTTGAAGCTGCCACCAACGATCTGGACGAGCTCACAGAGACTGTAACTTCATATATCAGTTTCTGTGAAGATTTATGCATCCCTACCAGGACTCATTTAACATTCAATAATGACAAGCCATGGTTCACAGCAAAACTCAGACATCTTTGTCAGGCCAAAGAGGACGCCTACAGGAAAGGGGACAGAGTCTTGTACAATCAGGCCAGAAACACACTGAATAAGGAGATTAGAGCGGCTAAGAGGAGCTACGCTAAAAAGCTAGAGCACCAGTTTTCTGCCAATGACCCTGCATCGGTGTGAAAAGGTCTGAAAGCCATCACCAACTACAAGCAACCATCCCCCAGCACTGAGGCCAATCAACAACTTGCTGAAGACCTGAATGAGTTTTACTGTAGATTTGAAACTCCCAGTCTAACACCCCACACCCACTCCGAACATCTCTCCACACAACCATTAACACCTCCTGCGACCCCCCTCTCCCCCACTCCTGCACTTCAGTTCAGTGAAGATGATGTGCGTCAGGTCTTCAGAAAGAACAAGAGAAGAAAGGCACCAGGCCCAGACGGTGTGACACCAGCCTGTCTGAGAGTGAGAATTGGTAAATTCACATCCAACTCCTGCACCATCAGCACTGGTGCCCCTCAGGGCTGTGTTCTCTCCCCACTACTCTTCTACCTGTACACCAACGACTGCACCTCTAAAGACCACTCTGTAAAGCTCCTGAAGTTTGCAGACGACACCACAGTCATCGGCCTCATTCAGGACGGTGACGAGTCTGCTTGAAGACAGGAGGTTGAAGAGCTGGCTATCTGGTGCAGTTATAACAACCTGGAGCTCAACATGCTCAAAACGGTGGAGATGATCGTGGACTTCAGCAGAAACCCCCCTGCACTCCCCCCACTCACCATCATGAACAGCTCTGTGGCTGCAGTGGAGACATTCAGGTTCCTGGGCACCACCATCTGTCAGGACTTGAAGTGGGACATTCACATAGACTCCATTGCTAAAAAGGCCCAGCAGAGGTTGTACTTCCTTCGCCAGCTGAGGAAATTCAACCTGCCACAGGAGTTGCTCACACAGTTCTACTCAGCCGTCATTGAGTCTGTCCTGTGTACTTCAATAACTGTCTGGTTTGGCTCAGCAACAAAATCAGAAATCAGAGGACTACAGAGGACAATCAGGTCTGTTGAAAGGATCATTGATGCTCTGCTGCCCACCCTCCAAGAACTGTATACATCCAGAGTGAGAAAAAGGGCTCAGAAAATCACTCTGGAACCTTCACATCCAAGCCATCTCCTTTTTGAACTTTTGCCATCTGGTCGGCGCTACAGAGCACCGAATACCAGGACAGTCAGGCACAAGAACAGTTTCTTTCCCTAGGCAATCTACCTCATGAACAGTTAAATTTTTTCCCACTGTGCAATAAAAATATGTGCAATAACCTGATATTTATTTATCACCCTACATCCTTGTATGTATATATATATATATATATATATATATATGTATGTGTGTGTGTGTGTGTGTGTGTGTATTTTTGTTCACATCTTATTTTTTTATTATCTGTGTTGTTGTTGTTGTTGTTGTTGTCTCTGTGTACTGGAAGTTGTGACGCTAAAACACAACTTATAAAATTTGCACTAAACAGTATTTGCACTAAACATGCAGAGATTTGGCTTGCATGAACTTCCCCAAGACATTAATGAGTGAATAAAATTTTCAAAAAGTAACCCGCCAAATTGGCTAGTGATTTGACAGCGTTACCCACCACAGCTGATTTTTACCCGCATTTGGCGGTTTGGCGGGTGTTAATTTCAAACCCTGGTTACCATACAAGAACCATGGTAAATTTTCGTAGATCGTGATTTTACCCTTGTTTATTATGGATTTACCACAAATATCACAGTTTAACAGTGGTTACCATGTAAGAGCCATGGTCAGTTTCACAGAAGTTGACTTTACCCTTTTTTACTATGGTTTTACTCTAAATACCACAGTTTAATAGCGGTAACCATACAAGAACCTTGGTAAATTTTCATAGATGGTGATTTTAACCGTGTTTACTATGGTTTTACCCCAAATACCACAGTTAAACAGTGGTTACCATGTAGGAACCATGGTAAATCTTTACAGAAGTTGGTTTTACCCATGTTTACTATGGTTTTACCACAAATACCTCAGTTAAACAAAGGATACCATGTAGGAACCATGGTAAATTTTCACAGAAGTTGGTTTTACCTTTGTTTACTATGGTTTTATCTCAAATACCACAGTTAAATAGTAGTTACTTTGCAAGAACCATGGTAAATTTTCATAGAGGTGATTATACCCTTGTTTACTATGGTTTTACTCCAAATACCACAGTTAAATAGTGGCTACCAAGCAAGAACCATGGTAAATTTCTAAAATACTACAGCTACCATGCCAAAATTTTCAAAAGATATGGCATCTATGATGTTGATGCAGATATAATCCTCAACAGGTGACTCATTCCAGAATTGCGGGTACATTTCAAGCAGAGAAAGAAAACAAAAAATAGGAATATTTTTGTTTGATAAACTTTTTTTTTTCATAGAACACACTTCAAATTTAATATTTTCTATATTTGCTGATCTTAAACTTGTAAGATTTTAAATATTTATTCTGAAAATCAATGTACTAACAGAAAAATCTGTCAACTCTGTTATAGACAAATTGGGTAAAATATGTATACAGTTAACAAATTTAACCCAATTTAAAACCCTGTCTACCCTAGGACAACTTATGTCTCTTCATCCATTAATTCAACTTTAAACCTAATAAGATATAGACTTTTTGTTTTGGAGCAAAAATATCAACGTTTAACTGAAAAGTTGCTAACTTGGTGTGCATTTTCTCTAAATATAGTTTTAAAAATTAATGAAATTCCTTAAGATTTCATGTAGTAATAATACTAGTCAGGCTAATCAGTTTCTGATCAATTTGTTAACAATAAAACACATATAATTATCATTTTTAAAGCAAAACCTTAAACAAACAGAGTTGACTTTGATGGTAACAGAGTTGATATCAAATAACAGAGTTGACCACCTGTAGTTGAAAGACCAAAAACAACAATATTTTCTGCCAGATTCTGAAACTGAAACCATTTTAAATGTAAAATCTATTTAATCCTAACAAAGACAGTACATGTGAATTACAGAAATTTTATGTAATTGAAAATGAACTGCTCATGCATTACGGATCTGGAAAATAAAACGACATAGCTGCTCCCTCACACCCTGGACATGCAAATCAGTTATTGGAAATTTATGCCCATATGTATTTATTTAGTATTTAAATGTGCACTAAGCAAGTTTTTTTATGGGCATATACAGAACTCTTGATTCTGGGAACAGAAGTTTGCTAGAATTTAAGATTTACTTTGAAGCCATATGTTTACATAAGTATTTATAAACATTAGAGCAAAACAGGCTTGTATTTTGAGTGGTGCGGCCACTCTGCTTGTCTATCCTGCTTTTTTCCTTTTGTGCCATATACAGTATCTCTGTCTATTTTCTGCCTTCCTTACAGGGTCAGCATGTCGCTGTGCCCTCTGTTGCCCTTGCCTTTCTGCTGTTGAGAGTTTAATTTACTTATAATTAAAATTCTTTAGTCAGGAATGATATACAGCAAATGTATAATTTACAGTAAAATGACCCAAAATCCAAAATAAACATAAAATAATACAAAATACTTAAATGTGATTGGGAACATTTGACTCTGTTACTCGTTGTCAACTCTGTTTTCATTAAACTGTTTAGACCACTAACAGAGTTGACAATAACAGAGTTGACATTTTCCACCATTTTGTGCTTTAGCTCAAGATGCTAACCTCAAACCAGATACCACATGGCATGTCTAAAACATAATTTTATGCGTTTTCAGCATATTATTGTTTTTAAAAAACGAATGAGAGATTCACTGCAAAATCACAATAACAGATTTGACAAATAATTAATCTACTATTGGTGTATACTAAACATTTTGAAAAAAAAAAAAAAAATACTAATAATAATAATAATGAGAAAAGAATAAAGACATACATCAATGCTTTCCAAAGATTCCTACTAGAGGATGTGACATCACTTGGTGCAAGTCACATATTTTTTCTATGAATGCTTTAAAGATTTTTATGCCTTTTTATAACCGAGGTAACAGTGTTGACCACAATGTAGGGACAGACACAAAATTTATTTTTTTATTAATGAAATTACAAATATTACAAAAATTAGATATTTTATGCAATTGTTTATGTAACAATAGAGTAAACACACAAAAAAAAAATTAGACTTAATTATTTCATGATAATTCAAGCAGAATGTATGAATCAGGAGGCAAAGATGATCAATAATAGATGTAGTGGCAGCATTTCAGTTAATATTTTCAAGACAAAATGTCCCTTAATATACATAAAAGCACTGTTTTTGGTGATAGCTTAATATAATTTGTGTTATTATTCAAAACTGATTCAGTGAAGTTTTTGTTTTTGAAAAAAATAACAGAAGGTTTGTCTGGGAGACGCAAAATGTACCCCCACTTCTAGAATTACCCAGGTGCTCTGCTACAAAAGTAGCAAATAAAATGGATTCCAGCATCTAAAAACGTATCTGAAGTCCTGACATGCCTTGAAAACCTTTACAGATGGTGAAAGAGAGTTTGAGTGGAGACTTTCACTCATTTCCAGACTGCAGACAACAGCGACTGCGGTTCTCAGTGTGTCTCAACACGCCTGGAAAGTGTGTTTGAGTCTGAACTCATATACAATCTTTCCTCTGACGAACACGTGCGAGTAACACCCATCTGAACACATCAACACCAGGAGGCCTTCTTCAGGAGATGGGTTTCTATGGCAACTATTTGAGAATCTCTTACAAGACGGTCAAGAGACACAAACTCAACATGAGAGAGAGAGGGTCAGATAAGAGCATGTTTGAAAATAGCACACTCGGTGTGTTTTATAAGAGCCATGGAGAAACCGAAGTGGCCGAGCTCCTGTAACAAATGCAATAAATGTCCAATCTCAAGATGCTTTCACTGGGAACTGTGTTTAATTAGTGTGAGCATGATCCTCATGTTAAAAGAGGCAAACCGCTTTATAAAGACTTGAGAACAAAAAGCAGAATATTTCAGTAAATCTGTGTGCTGTTGAATATGATAAATAATATTTTATATTTGGTGATATTTAAAATCACAACATGTATTTACTCTGAAATGCCTCTGAAAATAAAAGTAAATCTTTTATTACAAAGTAGATTTAAAATGTTTCGCACAAGATTACAAAACAGTAAACATAGCTGAAGGCATGCTTTATGCACTGTTTTTACTAAATAAAAAAGAAAAATTTAATGAAAATTAAATAATAATTAAATGAAATTATTTAAATGACTGCAATTTATATTATTTTTAAGTTTTGGTATAGTATAACTATATAACTGAAACGATAGTATTTTGGTTGAAATATTGTAGATTTTTGCTAAATCTATTAGATAAGTCATCAAAAGCAAATTTTACAATTTTTTTTTTTTTTTTTTATTTTTTTTGGTTTTACTCCTAACACCATACTTAAAACTAGAATTACCATACAAAAAAATAAATAAATAAATAAATAAATAAATAAAAAACTTCCATAAAAGACTATTAGAACTGGGTTTACTATGGTTTTACTCCTGTTACTTCATTTAAATTATGGTTACAGGGGAAAAACTATGGTAAACTTTCATAAAAGACCATTTGAACTTGGTTTACAATGGTTTTACTCCACATACTTGATTTAAACTATGATAACCATTCAAAATTTATTGTAAATTTGCATTAAGGATATTTTACTCTAGTTTACTATAGTTTTACTCCAAATATCAAAGTTAATTTACGGTTACGATTAAAAAATTATGGTAAACTGCAATAAAGGATTATTTTACCTGCAGTTATAATGATCTTACTACAAAAACCACTATGAAACTATAGTTACCATGCAAGAACCATGGTGAATTCATATTGAATCATAATTTTCACTTAATTTTAATTTATGCATCAAAATTTTTGTACTGATAGAGTAATATTTACCACATATATTTTCATTAAAATGCAGAATCTCATGAAAAACGTCACAAAAAAAAGTTGAATCGGAGGAATCAATTTGCTGAAACAGTTACAACTTACATATTTGAATTAACAAAATCATGCAAGTCAAAAGAAAAGATTGCAAAATTAGTCTAATGACATGTTTTTAAAGAAACTTAATCTGCAATAAAAAAGTGCATTAAAATTGTAATATTCACTAAGTTGCTTGAATTTATATTCCCAGATCTAATGAAACAAAGACATTTATCATTAATATGATATATCATCCAGCCCTAGCTAACCACAAGAAAGAAATATTTAAATGTTAACAACATTTAATATCTAATCTCTAATGTAATAGTAAACAATCCAACTGTTTCAACCAAATTAATTGATTAACTGATTTTTCTCCTGAGAGTTTCAAAACTCAATAATTATCTCAAATTGTGTGCAATTTTGCCAAGTTTGCAAGTCAAAGATCTCAATACGAACTCTTACACTTCTCATCAAATTTTCTCAAGACGAAACAATCTGAGCTGATTAATTGTCAACAACTGTCGCATTTGTTTATTTCTACAAAACAAGCACAAAAGAAAACAAAAGCAGCAGAATCTGCTGAAGACCGCAGGCCATAAAGTCATTGTGTGCAGTTTGTGTGTTTGTGTTATTATCAGAAATAAATGAATCTGCGCTTACAGGCGAGAATCGGCCCGTCCCAACATGCTGTTTGTTTAATGGCTTCCTTTGCTGTGCTAATCAAATGTACGCCTGCCGGATTTGCAGAAACCACTGCATCTTATTCCAGAGCTTAAGCAGAGAGACTCACACAATCTGCTGGTGTAGCGACAAGGACGGTTGAGGGCTTCGGCTGAGTGGAAATTCAGCATGTTCAGCAAATACGAGCTGGCGTTCGTGCTCTGGATTCGCGAGGGGCAAACGCTGCCCTTTTGAACTGCTCTCAGATCAGTTTACCCTAGCTAAACGGCTCCAAAAGCACAATAAAGATGCACTTCTCCATGGATAGGAGAACAACTGCTTGTCTTGCTAAAGAAAAGATGACCTACTTTATCAAAATTAAACTTGTTTTAGTCAAAACTTTCTACTTTTAAGACAGGGACTCAAACTTTTGAGTTTTGCTCAACATACTGTAGCTGTCCAATAAAAATCAAACTAACACTTCCATATGTAGAAATGAGTTAATAAACACAAGCTAACAATGAACAGCACTTTTACAGCATTTATGAATCTTAGTTAATGTTAATAGAGTGTAATAAATTCACATGGAGTGTACTAATAAATTTAAAATTGGTTGAAATTAGTTAATTCTTTATGAACTAACATTAAAAAAATTATGAAAATTGTAAATTATTGTTCATTTTCAGTTACCAAAATCAAATACGTTCTTATTGGCTGTGATTAAATCACGGTTCGTGTTCAAAGTGGACAAATTACGCAAAATGATGCAAATTATGTAACTTCATTCGCATGGTGCCCGGTTGTAAAATAAAGTGCAATATTCTATTTCTATTTGGATCTGAATAAAATTTGATGTTCAGAGTTCTAAAGAGAGAAATTTAAAGGAAGATGTAACAACTGGGGGCTCATCCGGGATAATGTTATATATACACATAGATATATATACAGTATATATACAGAGAGAGAGAGAGTCACTTTCTTCATTGATTTTGTTCCATCTAAACATCTTGTTTGCTATTAAAATGATACACAAAAAAAATATAATCTCACCACCAGTACAGTTTTAAATTAGTCACTATGCTAGATAAGCCAATTATCCAGTGTCGTAGTTCTCAGCTTTAACGCTAACCGTTTGTATCATGTCCTGTGAGCTAGTGTGCTAGGTCAGCTGTAGTTTAAGTTTATCTACCCATGTACTAACTCCAGGTCAGCATTAAAGGCAGGACAGAGTGTTTGGCTTATGTATCTCGGGTGGCTCATCAACCATGGAAAGTGCTGAAAACGTGGGCAGAAAATGGCGCTCAGGTCTCGTAGCGATCCATCACTGCGACCCCATCCATGGATCTTCATAAGCACTGACATTCCCAGTACAAGAGAGGAGAGCGGATCCTCCCACCTGCGATACGATGATGGATGGAAACGCCGCCATATCAGAGAGAAAGAAAGCGGACATGTTTCTATTTACACATTTCTAGTCACGCTTTCCAAAGACGCGAGTAATTCTCCATTCGCAACCCTTCATTCAAAGCATGAAATGCGTGTAATTGAGGAGGACTCATGTTTTCCCACATTTTAAGGGTAACGGTGTCTCGCAACATGCAAACGCAACAGATGTTCTCACACTTCTGCGAGCACTAGCAGGATGTTTCATAGGGGACGCAGCTGAGAGTGCTAATTAGCCAAACCATCCAGGCCGGATACAGTAATAACGAGAAATGTGTGAATGTGGACAGATGTAAACTGGAAAACATCAGCTAGCTGTTTGGAAAAAAGCTGAGGGAGAAGCTACAGTTAGCTATGAGCTGCTATAGACAGACAGATAGAAAGATAGATAGATAGATAGATAGATAGATAGATAGATAGACAGACAGACAGACAGACAGACAGACAGATAGATAGATAGATAGATAGATAGATAGATAGATAGATAGATAGATAGATAGATAGACAAGCATCTAGACAGATAGAGAGAGAGACAGACATCTTGGTAAACATACTTTGACAGAAAGACAGACATCTAGATAGATAGATAGACAGACAGACAGACAGACAAACAGAAAGACAAAGACAGACGGATAACGTCTAGACAGACACAAAATGTATAATCAGAAAGACAGATGGATAAAAGGATGTCTAGTAGAAAGATAAACGTCTAGAAAGATAGAGAGACGTCTAGAAAGATAACTAGATAAACATAATGATGGAAAGATGACAGACAGAAAGACAGACAGACAGACAGAAAGACAGATAGATAGATAGATAGATAGATAGATAGATAGATAGATAGATAGATAGATAGATAGATAGATAGATAGATAGATAGATAGATAAACATACTTTGACAGAAAGACAGACATCTAGATAAATAGATAGATGCAGACAGACAGACTGTCAGACCGATAGATAGATAGATAGATAGATAGATAGATAGATAGATAGATAGATAGATAGATAGACAGACAGATAGATAGATAGATAGATAGATAGATAGATAGATAGATAGATAGATAGATAGATAGATAGATAAACACACTTTGACAGAAAGACAGACGTCTAGACAGATAGATAGACAGACAGACAGACAGACAAACTGACAGACAGACATATAGATAGATAGATAGACAGACAGACAGACAGACAGACAGAGAGACAGACAGACAGACAGACAGACAGACAGACAGACAGACAGACAGACAGATAGATAGATAGATAGATAGATAGATAGATAGATAAACATACTTTGACAGAAAGACAGATATCTAGACAGATACATAGATTCAGACAGACAGACAGACTGATAGATAGATAGATAGATAGATAGATAGATAGATAGATAGATAGATAGATAGATAGATAGATAAACATACTTTGACAGAAAGACAGACGTCTAGACAGATAGATAAAAGTATGTCTAGTAGAAAGATAAACGTCTAGAAAGATAGAGAGACGTCCAGAAAGATGACTAGATAAACATAATGACAGAAATATGACAGACAGACAGACAGACAGACATATAGATAGATAGATAGATAGATAAACATACTTTGACAGAAAGACAGACATCTACACAGATAGATAGATGCAGACAGACAGACAGACAGACAGACAGACAGATAGATAGATAGATAGATAGATAGATAGATAGATAAACATACTTTGACAGAAAGACAGACGTCTAGACAGATAGACAGACACAGAAAGACAGACAGACTGACAGGTAGATAGATAGATAGATAGATAGATAGATAGATAGATAGATAGATAGATAGATAGATAGATAGATAGATAGATAGATAGGTAAGCATATACTTTGACAAAGACAGACGTCTAGATAGATAGAAAGACAGACAAAAATACAGACGGATAAGGTCTAGACCAGTGTTTCCCAACCACTGTGCCGTGGCACACTAGTGTGCCATGACAGGTTGTCGGGTGTGCCATGGAAAATTATCTAAAACTTCCATATCTCTATTATATTCCGTTATTATTATTTTAAATCAGTGCTATTGGTCATCGTTATGTCTGTTTGTGGGGTTTACAAATATTTAACCAATGAAAAGCATTCAAAAGAGCTTGTGACTAAACCTCGTAACGCCATTGGATCCTCAAATTGTCTGTCAAACCTCATAACTCCACCCCGCCTTCATTCAGAATGAAGCGCCGCAACACGCAGTTAGAAGACAGATTTCTACTTCTTCACAATGCAAGGGTAAATAAAGAACTGATGTTTGAATAAGAGCAGCATTTCTTTTTCTCAAGAAACGCTGTCTATAAAGTCTAATGTTTTTGTATGTTTAAAGAGCAGAGTCTAGCATTTGCTGTCTAGTTGTAGCCAATACACTTTTGTATGTTTTAAATATCCTGTGCATAGTGGTTCGGCTTTTATATCGAGATTTTGGCCAAATGTATTAAACAACAAAAGAAACTGAGTGCCCATATAGCTACAATAAACTTTAAACCTGCAAACTAATGAAAACGTGATGCTGTTTATTTACTACCTCAGATGCGGCCGTTCTAATGATGGACAAAACACAGATTTCTGTCATTCGGTTGTCAAAAACCTTGTTAACTCCATTTGAGTATGATTTTAAGAAATTAAGTGCAAGTGTCTGATCATATATAAAGCCAAAATACCAACTCTGAAGACGCAATGTTTAATTATTGGGGGAAAAAAAACCTTTCCCCCTTTCTATATATATATATATATATATATTGCAATGCTTAGTGGTGTGCTGTGGGATTTTTTACATATCAAAACTGTGCCGCGGCAGAAAAAAGGTTGGGAAACACTGGTCTAGACAGACACACAAAAGACAGATAAAAGGACGTCTAGCAGACAGATGCCTAGAATGATGACTAGATAAACAATCTGACAGACAGATAGATAGATGTAGGTGGTCAGACAGACACAGATAAATTAATTTCTAGACAGATGGACAAATGTATAAACAGAAAGACAGATATATTTAAACATACTAAAGCGACTATTTTTCCCACTTTTCTTTTTTTGTAATTATTTTCCTCCCTCACACACACTTCACTCAGATGGAGGAGCTCCTACACCACACACACCTGCATCAGCCAGCGCTGCTCTCCAGCTGCCACACACACACACACACACAGGTTTACAGCCGCCGTCGCCATGACCGATGATGATGTGAACAATATTTCAGGTCTGTGAGTAGCCGGGCCAAGCACAGATGACGGCAGATGCTAATGCAGACTGAGACTGCGGCGAATGAAGCTGGATCAGGACTGACTCCTACAGGTCAACAGGGAATTACACCCACTCAACTAACTCCAGCACTGACTTCATGGGTTATCTGACAGGGAAACAAGCCACGCTTGTTGTAACAATTGGGGGCTCGTCCGGGATAATGCTATATATACACACATAGACTATATATAGAGACACTTTCTTCATTGATTATTTTGTTCCATCTAAACAATTTGTTTGCTATCAGAATGATATACAAAAAGATCACTGATCACTAGTACAGTTTTAAATTAGTCACTGTGCTAGTTAAACAAAGTCAGTTGTCTCAGTTCTCAGACAGGGAAACATCACTTCAGCAGAACATCAAATAATAGCGACTTTAAATGTGATCACTGCAATTTTATTTACAAAAAACAAGATAGTGTATTGGGTTAAGTGGCTAATGCAAGGTCTGTTTTGAATGATTAATGCTAGTTTTGCAGCCATGGATCTTAAGAGTAGCTCCAAAAAAATTGAGTTTTTTACTCACCTTCATGTCACACCTGTATGACTTACTTTTTCCATAAAATAAAAAATATCTAAACGTTCTTTTACTTGAGAGACAAACTGACTTAAAGGGACTGTTCACCCAAAAATAAAAATTTTGTAATTTACTCAGCTTTAAGTTGTTCCAAACTTGTAGGAGTTTCCTTCTTCTGCTGAAAACAAAAGAAGATATTTTGAAGAATTTTGGTAACAAAGAATTTTGAAGAATGATATTCGGAAAGAGCAGTCAGAACTCCTTAAGAGGGAATTCAGTGAACTCCTTGAAAAACTCCTTGAAACACTTTAAAGACTTGAAATTCAGTCGTTCACCAGTGGACCACTCCCAGCAAGGGGAACTAACATGTTTTCACAGTTGCTTGGGCTGAACACATGGCTATAAAGAACCTGCAGTATAAAAGGAGTCAACTTCATCGACAACTTAAATCTTTTCTGGGGCCATAGATAACTGTTTAAACTGGATGGCCTCCACCCAAACAAACTTGGTGCAAGAGTGCTAGAGGACAACATCTATTTCTCCCTCCATCATCCTTCAGCAGAGTGCACCAATCCACTCAACCTGAATGGCACACACACACCTGGACAAAGTATGAGAGACCACAGTACTTCATATCAGCTTCTGAGTCAACATGTGGTTGACACATCCCACAAGGACACTGATATCCCACACAGCCACAACAACCACTGCTCATGGACAACATCCCGGCTGAGCCTTGCCCACAGAGCTCATCACAGACAGACTGTGACGTACTACAACAGCTCCAAGACTCAGCACCCAAGGACGACTTTCTGGAAAACAGCCAGGGAGGCCAGGACAACATATCACAGCCACTGGAAACACCAGAGCCCTGCTCAACAGACACATTATTCCTCTCTCCAGCATCTCCACTTCTAAGCTTCTCACAGAAAATGGAGGAGTTGGTGTATGCTAGGACCAAACTCTCCCACTCTTTCGCTACAAGCCCCCAGATATCAATTAAAAAACGGCTGGCCCCACAACCACCAAAGCCTGTGTACCTAGCTTGCCCTCCTCCTCCCATGAGAGCTCTCCGGCCACTGCCACAATGCCAGGGTCCAAACCGTCCTCCGTCTGCTGTAGGTGAACCAGAAACAACTGATAGCAGCTCACAGTGATGTGTGTGGTGTTTACAGAACAAGCAGGAAGCCAGTGTGCCTGTAGCTTTCTCTATTTTTATTATGTCACGTGATAGAAAGTCTAAGGCCTTCTCAAGCCATACGGCTGGCCCATCTAATCTGCGGCCTGTAATGCATCAATCTAAGATTGCTGTAGAGGCAAAAAGTAATGCCATCAAGTTAGCATTTTTAAACATTTGCTTACTAAAAAATAAAGCATTTCTGATCAATGACTTAATAACCACAAACAACCTGGATTTTATGTTACTAAATGAAACATGGCTAGAAGAGAGCTGCAGTGCAACAGTCCTCAATGAAACAGCCCCTCCTAGCTTTACTTTTGTAAGTGTCTGTGTGACACCCTGAAAGTTTGATCAAATGTATTTATATGTATATACGTTGTATGTGTATGTTTATTCCGTACAATTGATTATATTAATGTATTTATGCATGTTATATCTGTCTATCTTTGTTGATGATTTTCTTTAATATCCCAGCAGGCACCAGACGTCTATGTAACGTCAGGTTGACGTTGGACATGACGTCGGACAGACGTTGCATTTTGGTTGAAAATGAAAATCGGGTTGACGTCAATATTTGACGTCAATTTGACGTTGACTTAACGTTGGATTTTGGTTGCACAACCTAAAAACAACAAAATCTCAATGTCAGCTGACGTCGGTATTGGACATAAATTTAACATTGACATTAAACGTTGAATTTACGTTGAATTTTGGTCACCCGACGTCGCAACCTAAATTTAACCAAATATCAACGTCTTATGACGTTGTGTGCCTGTTTTGTGCCTGCTGGGATTGCTATAACTAGCTTGTGATATGAAATATCCTGAGTGGACAGTATGGGGGACGGTGCACGGTCGAGGGTTGCTATGGTAACGGTAAGCTGCGAGGAAGAGACTGTCATTACTAGAGCGGCTCAACTTTGAATAACAACTCAACTTTGTCCGTCTCATTATTTATGTCAAATATGTGGGTAAATCCTGTCACAGTGTATAT
Organism: Spinibarbus caldwelli; assembly: GCA_039654775.1. Lineage (NCBI taxonomy): Eukaryota > Metazoa > Chordata > Actinopteri > Cypriniformes > Cyprinidae > Spinibarbus > Spinibarbus caldwelli. The sequence goes on from CM077231.1 coordinate 2,541,688, forward strand.
ATAATGTCAAGATAACATGTTACTCAAGTGTATCTACCAGTTAAGTGAGGTAATGTGCAGTTTAAGAGTAAATTAATAGCGGAGATTGTATCCGCTTGTCATAACGGCTGTTAATGGCCCGGGTGAGTTATATACTTCAAAGTGAACGTCTCGGTTACGTATGTAACCCTCGTTCCCTGAAGGAGGGAACGGAGACGTCACGTCGGATGACCGACGAAATTGGGATCTCGCCAGGGAGACCAATCCACTTCGAGTGTAACTAAACGAGCCAATGGACATTGGCATGCGATTATTGCATCCAGCTGCCGCTGATCACAGCGTGAGCATAAGAGGCAGCTGATGCACCGCATCAATTATGTTTTCGCTGAGGAGCCGAGCCGGCGACCCGGTAGCTCAGCGGTGGTACAGCGACTGTGGCGACGGGACGTGACGTCTCCGTTCCCTCCTTCAGGGAACGAGGGTTACATACGTAACCGAGACGTTCCCCTTTCAGTCGGTCACTCCGAGTCACGTCGGATGACCGACGAAATTGGGATCCCTACCAAAGCGCCACAGGAGCTGCCCCTTCCAGTGCCCTGTGTAGGGCTCCTGACCCTTCCTATAAGGCAGACGATAGGACCGGGCTCTACACAGAGAAGGTCAACTACTGGTGTTCCTTGAGCAACCCAAACAGTAGGACTAGGATAACACTGGGAAGCGTGCCCTTCCATTTGGAAGAGGCACACTGCGGAGTCACCTCCTCCCAAAGGGGGTTTAAGTGACATTCAAACATGTGAAGTAACCCAGAGGGCCCTTTTGCACATGGAAGTCTCTGAGATGGCTCAGGCTGCATCTTTAGAGATGGCAGAACGTGGTCCGCCAGGGGAAACACGGCTCTAATAAGAATACCGTGGAATACACATATGGGATCCCGACAGGGTCTCTCATATGGGCACTAGCCTCGCACCAGTTTTCAAGAATTCATTGGCTGAAGGCCTGGCGCCGGACGCTCCGCCGTGTCCGGACGCCGGAGTGCTGGAGGACTCAACAGGGTTTGCCTGGTTAAGGAACTCTCTGGAGAATTAGGCGTAAGGACGCCGCAAGCCGACTCTGAGCCGGCCCTCTCAGTGCCACTACCCGTTTGAGGTGAGAACACAGGAGGAAACCGGTTCGACACGTAGGCTATAAAACCTAGCGAACGTGTTGGGAGTCGCCCAACCCGCAGCTCTACAGATGTCTGCTAGCGAGGCACCACGAGCCAGCGCCCAGGACGATGCGACACCCCTAGTGGAGTGAGCACGCAACCTGAGCGGGCAGGGCACACCTTGTGCTTCGTAGGCCAAGGTGATGGCATCCACTATCCAGTGGGCCATCCTCTGCTTGGAGACAGCCTTCCCCTTCTGCTGTCCTCCGTAACAGACAAAGAGCTGTTCTGAGGTCCTGAAGCTCTGAGTTCTATCCACGTACTGACGCAGTGCGCGTACAGGACAGAGCAAAGCTAGGGCTGGGTCTGCCTCCTCCAGGGGCAGCGCTTGCAGGCTCACTACCTGGTCCCTGAAGGGCGTGGTAGGAACCTTGGGCACATAGCCGGGCCGGGGCCTCAGTGTTGCACTGGAGTCAGCCGGCCCAAACTCAAGGCACGATTCGTCGACCGAAAATGCCTGCAGGTCCCCCACCCTCTTGATTGAGGCCAATGCAGTCAGGAGTAGGGTTTTCATAGAAAGAAACTTCAACTCGACTGACCGCAATGGCTCAAAGGGGGCAGTTTGTAGGGCTCTTAGCACCAAAGCCAAATCCCAAGAGGGAAGGGAGGGAGGCCTCGGAGGATTTAACCTCCTGGCCCCCCTAAGAAACCTGACGACCAGATCGTGCTTCCCCACCGATCTCCCCTCTATGGGGTCGTGGTGGGCAGAAATAGCAGCAACATATACCTTAAGGGTGGAGGGGGACAGCCTACGCTCCAACCCTTGTTGCAAAAAGGAAAGCACGACTCTGATCGAACATCTCCGGGGGTCCTCCTGGTAAGAGGAACACCATTCGACAAACAGGTTCCACTTCAGCGCATAGGCCCGTCTTGTGGACGGTGCTCGTGCTGAAGCGATAGTGAACGCTACCTCCTGGGGCAGGTCACCTAGAACCTCCGCGTCCCGTCCAGGGACCACACATGAAGTTTCCACAAGTCTGGACGCGGGTGCCAGAGGGTGCCCCGTCTCTGAGAAAGCAGATCCTTCCTCAGAGGAATCGGCCAGGGAGGGGCTGTCGCGAGGAGCATGAGTTCCGGGAACCAGGTCTTGTTGGGCCAATATGGAGCCACTAACAGGACCTGCTCCTCGTCCTCCCTGATCTTGCACAATGTCTGTGCTAGCAGGCTCACTGGGGGAAACGCATACTTGCGCAAGCCCTGGGGCCAGCTGTGTGCCAGTGCATCCGTGCCGAGCGTTGCCTCGGACAGGGAGTAGAACCACTGGCAGTGGGTGGTTTCTGGAGATGCAAACAGGTCTACCTGAGCAACTCCGAACCGACTCCAAATCAGCTGGACCGCCTGGGGATGGAGTCTCCACTCCCCAGGAAGTGCCGCTCGAGACAGCTCGTCGGCCACCTGATTGAGCACTCCTGGGATGTGGATGGCACGAAGGGACCTCAGATGCTTCTGACTCCAGAGGAGGAGGTGGCGGGCGAGTTGCGACATGCGACGGGAGCGCAAACCGCCTTGCCGGTTGATATAGGCAACGGTCGCAGTGTTGTCCGTACGGACCAGAACGTCCCTGCCCCGAAGGCGCCCTCTGAGGCGGCACAGGGCAAGGCGTACTGCCAGCAACTCGAGGCAATTGATATGCCAACGCAGAAGGGGGCCCGTCCAAACCCCTGATACTGCGTGCCCGTTGTACGTGGCACCCCAGCCGGTGGCCGAGGCATCCGTGAATACCACAGCATGCCTGGATACCTGCTCCAGGGGCACTCCTGCCCGAAGGAACGAAGGATCTGACCACGGGCTGAAGGTCTTGCGGCAGGCCGGTGTAATCTGAACCCGGTGAGTACCGCGTTTCCACGCCCACCTCGGGATTCGGCCATGGAGCCAGTGCTGAAGCGGTCTCATATGGAGCAGACCGAGCGGAACTATGGCCGCAGCTGCAGCCATATGCCCCAGGAGCCTCTGAAAGAGTTTCAGTGGGACCGCTGTCCTGCCTGATAAAGTCTTGAGGCAGTTCAGCACCGACTGAGCACGTTCCTGGGTGAGGCGTGCTGTCTGGTTGACCGAATCCAACTCCATGCCGAGAAAAGAGATCCTCTGCGTTGGCACGAGTTTGCTCTTTTCCCAATTGACCCGAAGGCCCAACTGGCTGAGGTGCCTGAGCACCAGGTCCCTGTGTGCGCACAACAGCTCTCGAGACTGTGCAAGTATGAGCCAGTCGTCGAGGTAGTTGAGAATGCGCACACCCTGTTCTCTCAGGGGAACAAGGGCCGCCTCTGCGACTTTGGTGAAGACACGAGGCGAGAGGGACAGCCCGAAGGGCAGGACCTTGTACTGAAATGCCCGACCTTCGAACGCGAATCGCAGGAATGGCCTGTGCCGCGGAAGAATCGAAACATGAAAGTACGCGTCCTTCAGGTCGATCGCTGCAAACCAATCTAGGGGACGGACGCATCCAAAAATGCGTTTCTGCGTCAACATCTTGAACGGCATCTTGTGAAGTGCACGGTTCAAAACTCGCAGATCCAAGATCGGTCGTAACCCACCGCTTTTCTTGGGCACAATGAAGTAAGGGCTGTAAAACCCCGACCTCATATCGGCTGGAGGGACCGGCTCTATTGCACCCTTCGCCAGTAGGACTGCAATCTCCGCGCGCAAGACAGGGGCATCGACGGCTTTGACTGAAGTGAACCGGATGCCCCTGAACTTGGGGGGACGCCGGGCGAACTGAATCGCATAGCCGAGTCTGATGGTCCGCAGGAGCCACCGGGACGGGCTGGGGAGCGCTAACCAGGCTCCGAGAGACCGCACCAGTGGGACCAACGGGGCCACCGACGCGCCCGCGGTGGGGCAGCGAGGTGGAACACAGGGACCGGCCCCAGGGCCTGTGACGGCCTGGCCTGTGACGGCAGGGGGCAGGGTCTGGGTGTGTAGTGTAGCACTCACCTGATTTCCCCTGGCATGGGAGGAGACACAGGAACCCGGCTTGAGGCTTGTGACAGCCCGGCGTTTGACGACTTGAAGCGGGGAATGGAGTGCTACTACCCTTACCTGGTTCCACGAATGGGCAGGAGGGGTGCTCTTGGGCAACCACCCGCTGCCTGCTGGCGAGAGAGGAGGAGGGAAGCGCTCCTGTGATGCACAGATCACCCCTCTCCTCCTCTTGAGACCCAGAGACTGAGGAAACCGCTCTTTTACTGATGTTTTGGGTACCGCTGGCTGCTGGGCCAGCGGCGGAACAAAAACAAACTGAAACACAGGATTCTCCACCCGGCCCTCCACCGGGGGAGGGAGTGGTGCGGTCACCATCTCCCGGAGAGCAGTCTCCTCCATCTCTGGGTCGCCCGTCTCAGGGCCTCTTGCACTTGCGCTTGCCGCCAGGTTTGGCGGGGGCCTGGACGGGCTGGGCGTCCTGCCTGCGACCGGCTCCACGACGCGGCCTGGTGGAAGGCTGCTGCGGCCGCGCGGGAGCGGGGGCGGCCGCAGGGGGGCGCCCACGGCGACGAGCAGGCTGAGGGGCTGCAGCCGGAGTGGAAGCAGCAGGTTTCCTCCGGCGCATGATGTGTTTGATCGCCTCAGTCTGCTTCTGGGCTGCCGAGAACTGCTGGGCAAAGCTCTCGACAGCGTCGCCGAAAAGGCCGGTCTGTGACACGGGAGCATTCAGGAACTGTGCCTTCTCCAGCTCTCTCATGTCAGCAAGACACAGCCAGAGATGGCGCTCCTGGACCACTAACGTGGACATCGCACGACCCAGAGACTGTGCGGTCACCTTCGTCGCTCGTAGCGCGAGGTCCGTCGCAGCGCGCAGCTCATGTAGAACCGTCAGGTCGTGACCACCCTCGTGCAGGTCTTTCAGTGCTTTGGCCTGGTGGACCTGCAGCAACGCCATAGCGTGGAGGGCGGAAGCCGCCTCCCCACAGGCTCTATAAGCACTGCCAGTTAGGCCTGACGAATACTTAGAGGCCCGTGAGGGGAGACACGGATCACCCCGCAGGGTGGAAGCGGCTGTTGGACATAGTTGCATGGCCACAGACCGCTCCACCGAGGGGATGCCCGCATACCCCAAAGCGGCTCCACCATCGAGGGTGGTGAGAGCGGAAGAACTACAAGATTTGTTTCGGGCAGTGAAAGGTGCCCTCCACGATCTTGTCAGCTCCTCGTGCACTTCCGGGAAGAATGGCACCGGAGGGGGGCGCTGAGAACCAGCGCGACCCCCACCGAGAAACCACTCGTCCAGCCTCGAAGGATCGGGACGCGGTGGTGGATTCCACACGAGCCCGACATTCTCGGCGGCCCGGGAAAGCATGGCCGTCATCTCTGGGTCTGGCTCGGACAACGCTACCACACCCGAAGGGGGCAGCGCAGCCGAGTCGTCATCCCCGGAGAGAGAGGGCCCGCCCTCCGATGCAGTGATCGACATCTGGTCGTCAGGGGGACCACCGAAGGAGACGCCTGGTGCACCCCGAGCAGAGGGCCCAGCACGCTCCTTCGGCAGCACCACCGGCTGCGGAGTGCTTGAGGGGCGAGGAGCTCCACTTGGGGAAGCCCTCACCGTAATCCTCAGATCACCTCTGCCCCCACCGGACCCAGCGGCGCGCACGCTGGACCGCGGCAGAGGCAGAGGGACTCCGCCATGTTTGACATAGCGGAGTCTAAGACGCAACTCCGAGATGGTCATGTCCCCACAAGAAGAACATGAGCCATCCACGAAAGCCTCCTCAGCGTGCTGAATGCCCAGACACGTGAGGCAGCAATCGTGACCGTCCTGAGGCGCCAGGAAGCGACCACAGCCAGAAACGCACGGGTGATAAGACATCTTTAAAAAGACGCGATCACCCGTGTACTCTCTTAGAGAAATTTGCTCTTAGAATGCTCTTTTTTTTTTTGAGGTGCTGAAGCACGCAGGGGAGCTTGGCCACCGCACACTCCGAGTGTGGCTGCCAGCGGGAAGATGATTCAGCTCTCCCGGACACCGTGACCACCGCTGCTGCACCGTAACGCCCGCACTCGTTCGCAGAACACTCTTCTCGGGAAAGGGAGCAGTAGCTTCACTACCGCTCGGCTCCGAAGCGAAAGGATAATTGATGCGGTGCATCAGCTGCCTCTTATGCTCACGCTGTGATCAGCGGCAGCTGGATGCAATAATCGCATGCCAATGTCCATTGGCTCGTTTAGTTACACTCGAAGTGGATTGGTCTCCCTGGCGAGATCCCAATTTCGTCGGTCATCCGACGTGACTCGGAGTGACCGACTGAAAGGGGAACAAAAATGCTCCAGCACGCTGAAATCCCATACTAATGTTACGTTTTTATGTATTAAAGTTTTATGTATTAAAGGGGAATTACTAATGATTTAGTTTTGTATGATTACAGTGTTGGTTAAAGATATTTGTTATACTCATCAAATGTAAGTGTTTATTTTGTATTACATAGAGCAAGCTCAAGTATTCAGTTCAAACGAATGATACTTTGCTTATTACATTTAATGCTTATATGGACGCTTGGTCAAATGTTTAATTCTTATGAAGCTTATAGAAACAGTCTGATATGGTTGTCAGTTTATGTGGACTAAGTATTACATTGATTCCAATAACATGTTTTAAGGATGTATTGTATAAAAAGTCAAAGCATAAAGAAAGAGCCAAGACAAGTGTTTGGTTGTGCAGAAAACACTGTTAATTGATTTTTGCTGGATCACATGTAAAGACTTCAAGAATTATTATTGCTGAATGGAGATATTCATGAAGTTACAAGACATTGTGATTAAATTATTGTAATAAAGTCATTACTAAAGCGGCTCAACTTTGAATAACAACTCAACTTTGTCCGTCTCATTATTTATGTCAAATAGATTTCACTGCAGTACTGCCAACTGGACAGTGGGCATGCTACATCTGCAGGACTGTTAGGAGGGGTGGAGGTAGCTGCTCTATTTAAAGATGTCTATCAATGCAAGCAAGCGTCATTTGGTCAGTACTTGTCTTTTGAATATCTAGGGATTGTGATGAAAGGTGCTCCACGCATTCTATTTATCATTATTTACAGGCCTCCAAAACACTCTCCAGCCTTTATTGAAGAGTTCACAGAACTGTTATCAATGATTTCCTCAGAATTTGAGGGTTTTACTATTGCAGGGGATTTTAATATTAACATAGGTAACACAGAAATCAAAACTACAAAAGAAATTATAACTGTTTTAAACACTTTTGACCTGATTCAGCAAATGCATGGACCCACACACATTCGAGGGCACACTCTAGATTTACTCATCAGTAGGGGTCTGAACATTTCATCCATTGTTATTAAGGATGTAGCACTATCTGATCACTTCTGTATTTTCTTTGATATACTGATCTCTGCTACCACTGAATCTAGATCTGTCTCTGTCAGAAAGAGATGCATTAACGAAAACACTAATGCGGTATTTATGAAGGCTATATCTTTAACACCAAGCGTTTCTGTAGACTCTGTTGATCTTCTCCTTGATTCCTTTAACTTAAAAGTTAGGGATGTTATTGATGATATTGCTCCTGTAAAAGTAAGCAAGAAAAATGGCAGACAAAAAGCACCTTGGAGAAAACCAACAGCAGTACAGAGTATGAAAAGACAATGCAGAAAAGCTAAGCGGACGTGGCGGAAGACGAAACTTGAAATTCACTATAGCATCTATAAAGACAGCCTTCATGCTTTCAATGTGGAACTAGCCACAGCTAGACAGACCTTCTTCTCAAACCTTATAAACAGTAACTTAAACAACTCTCGCACTCTTTTTGCTACTGTTGAGAAACTCACAAACCCCCCAAGTCAGATTCCCAGTGAAATGCTTTCCGACAACAAATGCAATGAGTTTGCTTCCTTCTTTTCTGAGAAGATCAATAATATCAGAAAGGCGATTGGCACATCCTCAAGTTATGCAGAGGTCAGACAGATTCAACCACAATTTCAAAATGAAGTTACCATGTCTGTTTTTGAAGCAATTGATAGCAACATTTTGGAAGAAATAGTCCAGCACCTTAAATCTTCAACCTGCTACCTTGACACTCTACCCACATCTTTTTTTCAAAAGTGTGTTTAACTCTTTAGAAGCAGATCTCTTAGAAGTGGTGAACGCCTCACTTCTTTCTGGGACTTTTCCAAACTCCCTGAAAACTGCAGTTGTTAAGCCCCTCCTGAAAAAGAGCAATCTTGATAACACCACATTGAGCAACTATAGACCAATATCAAATCTTCCTTTTATAGGCAAGATTATTGAAAAGGTTGTTTTTAATCAAGATACCTGGACAATTTTCAATCTGGTTTCCGATCACATCACAGCACAGAGACAGCGCTTATAAAGATAATAAATGAAATTTGCTGAAGTTCTAATTCTGGCAAAATATCAGTGCTGGTACTACAAGATCTCAGTGCTGCGTTTGACACTGTCAATCATACCATACTTCTAGAGAGACTGGAAAACTTAGTCTGGCTTTCTGGGATGGTGCTCAAATGGTTCAGGTCATACTTAGGAGGGAGAGGTTATTATGTGAGTATAGGAGAGCATAAGTCTAAGTGGACATCCATGACATGCGGAGTCCCACAAGGCTCAATTCTTGCACCGCTCCTGTTCAGCCTGTATATGCTCCCACTAAGTCAAATAATGAGAAAGAACCAAATTTCCTATCACAGCTATGCAGATGATACCCAGGTTTACCTAGCGTTATCACCAAATGACTATAGCCCCATTGACTCCCTCTGCCAATGCATTGATGAAATTAACAGTTGGATGTGCCAGAACATTCTTCAGTTAAACAAGGAGAAAACTGAAGTCATTGCATTTGGAAACAAAGATGAAGTTCTCAAGGTGAATGCATACCTTGACTCTAGGTGTCAAACAACTAAAAATCAAGTCAAGAATCTTGGTGTGATTCTGGAGTCTGACCTTAGTTTCAGTAGGCATGTTAAAGCAGTAACTAAATCAGCATACTATCATCTCAAAAACATTGCAAGAATTAGATGTTTTGTTTCCAGTCAAGACTTGTTCATGCCTTTATCACCAGCAGTGTGGACTATTGTAATGGTCTCCTCACTGGCCTTCTGAAGAAGACCATTAGACAGCTGCAGCTCATCCAGAACGCTGCTGCCAGGGTTCTGACTAGAACCAGAAAATCTGAGCATGTCACACCAGGCCTCAGATACTTACACTGGCTTCCAGTTACATTTAGGATTGATTTTAAATAGGGCTGCACGATAAATCACATGCAATATTTAATGCGCATCTTGTCAGTAAAGCCGGTTTTGTAATCAGTGGTAAATTTCCATCACGTGCATGACTTCACATGGAGCAGCATTTACTACACAGTGCCGTTGTTCACTGACATGCTGCGCAAATCCACATTCATTATCAACAAATCAATATTATCAGTGCATTAAATATCATGCAATTTATCGTGCAGCCCTAATTTTAAAGTACTTTTACTCATTTATAAATCACTCAATGGCCTAGGACCTAAATACATTGCAGATATGTCCATTGAATATAAACCTAACAGACCACTCAGATCATTAGGATCAAGTCAGTTAGAAATACAAAGGGTTCACACAAGACAAGGGGAGTCCGCTTTTAGCTACTATGCCGCCTGCAGTTGGAACCAGCTTCCAGAAGAGATCAGATATGCTAAAACATTAGCCACATTTAAATCCAGACTCAAAACTCATCTGTTTAGCTTTGCATTTACTGAATGAGCACTGTGCTATGTCTGAACTGATTGCACTGTATTTTATGTATAATCATTTTCTATTCTGTTCTTAACTGTTTTAATTCATTTTAAATCAATTTTTAAATCTTTTTAAAAGTTTTTAAATTCCTTGTTTTTATTGTTGTGATTATTTTTTATGATTATTTTACTTTCTTTTATGTAAAGCACTTTGAATTACCATTGTGTATGAAATGTGCTATATAAATAAACTTGCCTTGCCTTGCCTAACAAAACAGTTGCAGTATTTTTTCCATACAATGGAAATCAATAGCTACTGTCAACTGTTTGGTTATCAACGTTCTTCAGAATAACTTCTTTTGTGTTAACAGAACCTAATTTTTTTTTTTTTCTGAAAAAAGTCTTAATATCTTAAATTATTCAGCTTTTCAAATAAACGTAAACAAAAAAATTCATGAAAACTTACGAAAATCAAATTCCAAAAAAAAAAACACTAAAAATGATCATAAACATAACAATCTTACACATTATAAGTCTTCTAAACTTATAGCCTTAAAGTTTAAGTTATTCTCCTCCCAGCTCAACAAATTCAATTTTGACGCTTGAATTTAAATTTTACATTTAAATTTTTGTCTCATCTTTACACAAATCTATCGTATTGCTTCAAAAAAACAATTGATATATAAATTTGGAATACAAATAAATATAAATTTGGAGTCAAATACACTACATTTATGACACTTATTGTGCTTTTTCATTCTTTTTGAAGTTATAATATATAAATCATTGCATTTTCATAATCTTAAGACCTTCATATTGATTTAACTGACATGAGGGTGAGTAAATAATGACAAAATATTCCACCATTTTAGAACTCAATCAGCTCAAAATATTAGCAGATCAAACTGTTTTGCTAACAAACACAAACTAGCAGCCATAACGCTGAACATTTAATGTGGAAATATATGTATGATTGATTCTAAGCATTTAAAACCACGGCACACTGACAGAGGACTTTAACAACTAATTGATTAAGAAACGAATTAGCACTCCACAGATATGCAAATCAAGCGTCTGGAGATGTCTAAATCTGCATACAAGTGCTAACGTGCCGCGCAGTTTTAGCAGGACACGCGGACACTTAAGGGTGACAAGAATCTCTGGATCAATATTCAAAGCTATAAATGCACAGATGTAAAGTAAGATTACTCTGACACAGGCTGTGCTTATTTAACACACTATAATTGAATCATTATCTGCAAAACGGGACGTTCTGAAGAGGCTAATTTGAGATATGAACCCGTAGTAAGAAAATACATTATACTTCGAAATACAGATGCATCAGTACTAATTAGCATCAGTGTTGTTATTGTTAACTAAAACTACAACAAAAACTTTGCAAAAAATACTTTGAAATGTTTCCTTGTCAACTAACTGAAATAAAGTTTAAGAACTACAATGACTAAAACTGAAATAAAAATAAAGGTAAACAGAAAATTTTAAAGGAAAAATAATAAAAATAACAAAAGCACACAAAGTTACTAAAACTTTAACTGAAATTAAAATCAAAACTAAAATATAAAAATATAAAAATCTAAGCTAATTCAAAATATTAATAATGCTATATTTATTTATTTACGATTTATCGCCATGCCAGCAGCAATGCCTATATTCATTGCAAAAACAATTCAATTGCATAATTCAAACAATTCAATCAATATCCTTTCAATATAATGTTTACAATTTAACAATTTTGTCTTAAAAGTCAACATACAAACAATGGACATGTAAAAAATGTAGTAAAAAACAGGCATTCTATTCAAATTAATTTTATTAAATTAATATTACAGTAGCAGTGATTAGCATTGCGCTATGAGTAGCTACAGACATATACTGTCAGTGTTGTTTTTGTTAACTAAAACAAAATAAGAAAAAAATATAACTAAAACTTGTAAAAATGTTTGGTAACTTGAAAAGCTAAAAATATAGCATGAAAAATGTAAACTTAAATTAGAAATGCTGCTGAAAGTTCAAGTTGAAGTATTAAAATTACTAAAATTTAAATAAAAATAAAGCTAAATAGAAATATTTAAAAGAAATGTTAATAAAAATGACAAAAGCTACTAAAAATGTAACTAAAATAAAATATATAAAACTAAGATATTCAAAATATTAATACTATTAAAGTATATAATACTACAGTAACAGCGATTAACATTGTGCTATGAGCAGCTACAGATGTATACTGTGTTGTTATTAACTAAAATTCATTTTCGGTAATTGAAAAAGTTAAAATAAAAGAAAACAAATATTACATGAAAAACTTAAAATAAAAAAAAAATGGAATACTAGAAATGTTGCCTTGGTAACTAATTAAACGTTTAAGTTCAAATTACTAAAACTGAAATAAAACAATCAAAATAGAAATATTTATAAGAAAATCTAATAAAAATCTTAAAAGCACAACAACATTACTGAAACTAAAACAATTTTAAACTTTAAAAAAAAGAATTTTTGTTAATTAAAAAACAATAAATAAAAATAAAATATAAATATTACATGAAAAACTAACTTTATTTCAGTTAGTTGCCAAGTCAACATTTCAAATATTTTTTTAAATGATATGACAAACTAAACCTAAAATAAACAAAAGGAAACAGAAATATTATATATAATAATAAGAGAACAATTACTAAAAACAACGAAAATGCAACAATATTGCTAAAATGCAAGCTAAAGTTAAAATGAAAGCCAAAAATATAAAAATAAAAGCTAATTCAAAATATGAATACATACCATACTAGTAATTAACACTGATTAACTTGAGTAGCTATGAGTAGTCAAACGCATGTGTTCACAAGTCAATAAAACGCTGGCAACCACCAATGCAAACACTTTCGAAACTTCAAATGAAAGACAAAATTCACATTCTATTAGTCGTTCTAAAAACTTGTCCTTTACAAAAGTTGCATAAAAACTCTGGTGCACTTATAAAGCCAGGCACTAAAAGCAGAGCTAAGAGTGCATTAATGTCGAGCAGACGGTGTCAGGGTGAACAGCACCATACCAATCAAAGATCAGGAACTGGCTTTCAGCCTCGTTCTATACATTCTGTCAGGCAGGCAGACTGGACCTGACCGGCCAGCGGGCGTTTGACATTTCTCTGACATTTCTTTTTCATGCATTTCTGCTTTATTGAGGGGAAGGAAAAATGTCCATTTTTCCTTTTTACAAACACGAATTTGAGAAATCCCTAATGGAAGGCGCTGAAAGGCGAGCTTTGTCGAAGCATGGCTCAGAAACGCCGTTCGTCCTCCTGGAGGAGAGCGTGAAACTGTAATCTCACACTGCGCTCGTGTTGCTGTCACAATGGACAAGATTATTCCAGTCAAATAACACGCTGACTTTAGATTAAAAACCCACCCAACGCGCCGAAACTTTGACAGTCGTGACAGTTCAGCACTGAGCAATTAATCACATTTAATCACTAACATCATTTACAGCACCTGAGACAAAACTTCAGAAGTGCTTAAAGGGGTAGTTCACCCAAAAATGAAAATTAGCCCATGTTTTACTCACCCTCAAGCCATCCTAGGTGTATATGACTTTCTTTTTTCAGACAAATACAATCGGAGTTATATTAAAAAATGTCCTGGCTCTTCCAAGCTTTATAATGGCAGTGAACGGGGGCCGAGATTTTGAAGACCAAAAAAAATGCATTCATTCATCATAAAAAGTGCTCCACCAGACTCTAGGGAGTTATTAAAGGCCTTCTGAGTGTAATTGATGCATTTGTGTAAGAAAAATATCCATATTTAAAACTTTATAAAGCATAATCTCTAGCTTCCGCTAACTGTCGTGGGCACGTGCGACATAGTAAAATATATAAGAAATATATAAATACTAAAATTATTATTTTATTAAAAAATAACAACTATTTCAATTTTCTAAAATTATTATTATTATTATTATCATCATCATCATCATCATCATCATCATCATCATCATCATCATCATCATCTATTAATAATTTTTTAACATTCTTAAATATATAATAAAATATTAGTTATATTAAACAAATAAATATTAAACAACAAATACATCATTTAAACGTACATTTTAAGAAATTGTATAAATATTAGCTTTATTAATAAAATCAACTTAATTTAACAATTAAATTTAATCCTAAATGAAAGATTATTAATATTGTTAATGATGATAATGATAATTAATATATTAATTATTTGTAATATATTACTATTATTATTATTATTATTATTATTATGTACTAATTCAAGTCAAGTCAAGTCAAGTCGAGCTTTATTGTCATTCTGCTACATGTGTGGACATATAGTGGAACGAAATGTCGTGTCTCGCAGGACCACGGTGCTACATACTAGTTAAACATAAGATAAACATACAACAATGCAAGTATAGAAAAAAAACAATAGAGCTATACAACAGTTAACTATCTGACTATACATATACTAAAAATACTATAACTGCTATACCTAGTTGTCCACACATACACAAACTGAGACTGTACAAAAACTTTACATAAATACTGTACATGAAATTGTGCGAAAGAGATATATGTACATGAAATTGTGCAGAAAAAATATATATTTTGTACATTATTGTGCAGAAGAGAGATTTTGTGGGAGACAGTGCATAGTGCAAAAAGATTTTGTAGTGCAATGCTCAAGTAAACATGTATTATTTTGTAGTGCAATGTTCAAGTAGACATATATTTTCTTAAGAGTCTTTGTGGCAGGGAGTGTTTGTAGAAAGTGTCTAGTGCGCATATAGTGGGATGAGTGCGTTACTACAGGTGGTTTGTATAGCCCACTCACCTGTGTGTAGCACATTCAGAATTGCACTTAGTAAAATTGTCAACAGTTTTTAATGAGTTGGGGGGTGGGAGGGCTGAGGTGTTCATGGTTTCAGAGGGGGACAGGGGGATTGGAGTTAAGAGCTCTCACAGCCTGGGGAAAAAGCTGTTGAGCAATCTGACAGAGCGAGCTCTGATGCTCCGGCACAATTCTTAACCCTAAAACAAGCAAGAGTGGAAAATGATCAGCAAAAAATCATTTCATGTCACTTTTTATATCATCTGGACTTAAGTAAAACATATTCAAAAGAATTTTTGTAATATTTCATATATTTTGGATTTTATGAGTTGTATCTCCCAGGTCACGTTGCCTGTTTAGGGTATAAAAAACAGCCCAAGTCATCAATAATTCTTTGATTTATTTAATGCAAACAAATATGGATTAATCAAAATATGACATGTCTAAGTGTCCTAAAATTGAGGCATAGACATTTTTTGTATTTTTACATTTTTTAACTGTCTCATCTTTATCCTCAGGGGTGGGCAATTCCAACCCTTGAGGTCCACTATCCTACACAGTTTAGCACCATCCCTAAACAATCATATAATGTAATTTATGTAACAAAATATAATTTTTTTATGTAATCCTGAAGACTTTTGTCAGATTTGTTTGATCAGGGTTGGAGCTAAACGCTGCAGGATGGTGGCCCTATAGGAGCAGGGTTGGCCAAAAAATATTGTTAAAAATGCAAAGATGTAGTCAACTAAATGTAATATTATCCATTTTACATGCAAATAGTAACATTGGCACAATTTTTAAACTCAAAATAAATAGAAAGGGGACTGTGTACAGGGGGCCTAGAGGCCAGGAAGACTTATAAGGCTCTTCCCTAAGGGCCCCTGGCCCCGGAATGCGATTTCTACTGAGGGGGATCTGTTCTCTTTGATGCGATTTATAACCCCCATCCACCTCCCACCCCAATTCTCTGAGATAATGTTTTTATCATTGTCAATATTGAGGATAATGCTTTTTTTTTATACCCTAAACAGGCAACATATCTCAGGAGATACGCATATTTCAAAATGCGATAAAAAAACAACATAACTTAATTGTCTTTTTCAACATCTCAAGACAATGTTCACAATTAATACTAATAGTTGTATTGCATTTTTTTTGCTGAAAAAAAGTAAGATTAATATATGCCTACTTTCTACATACAGCCCCATGGGCGGACATGTTGGCTTTATGTCAAACTGACAAAACGAGCACAGAAAAATCTGAACCAAGTAATGTGACCCCCATACTCCAAACAACCTCAACTATGATAATAATAACAGTATTGGATGAAAAGAGTATGTATCTCGTGGTACACGTTGCCTGTTTTAGAGTTAAATATATAATAAAATCTGTAATAGATAAAAACATTAATTATATTATTAATATTATCATTAGAGTGCTGTTCAGAGATATAAAATAAAATTAGTATTATTAAATAAAAACAAACTATTAAAATATAAATTTTTATTATTTTAATTATTATTATTATTATTATTAACAGTAATAATGTTTTATCATTCTTATATACAAAACATATTACTATTATTAAATAAAAACATAATGAATTAATACATAATTTAGATATTTCTATTTTTTTCCTTTTAATATTAAGAATGTTTTCTTTTTCTTAAAAAAATACAAATAAAATCCATATAAATAAATAAATCCACGCTCATCTAAATGAATTCAGCACACTCTCGCTCTGGAGTTGTGACCTTGTGTAACAATTACAGAGGGTGTGAATAAACGTGCCAGGGATCAGAAACTGTCTCCAGCGTGATCGGTCAGCACGTCTTCACAATGGCAGCCTCATACAATGTCCGTTTACAGATCAAACCCCGTCACGCCGTTATCGTCCCGTCACAGTTGCATTAAACACTTCACATGTGGAGAACATCATACAAGAGCCGATTATTGCCCTGCTGTTACTCTAATAACAGCTCCTGCTCGTCCTTTACAGAGGTTACCCGTTGAATGTGTTATGATAATCCAGGCATTGACATATAGAGCATAAAGCAGGCCGCTCCGTTATGAATGCTGCTATTATGCATAAATAATGCAGAGCTCAAACAGCACGATGCATCTTGGGCCCGCAAATCTAGTTTGCACAGACACACCTGCCGGAAAATCACGCAGATCGCATTAATATTTCTATTCGCATAGATTTATCTTTCCACTAGGTTTTCCTCCCAAATCAACTTATAAAGCAAACATATAATGTCTGTCATGAACATGTCTAGGTGATATATCATGAAAATTATGAACCTAGGCTCAAACACATGGGTCATACTCTAAAAAAAAAAAAAAAAAAGAATAAATTGAGTAGAAAATTTTACAAACACATTTAAATATTTAAATGCAAATATAATAATAACAATAATAATAACAGTTAATAAGAAGAAGAAAAATACTTGAGAGATACTTTGATATTTCTATAACTATGATGATCTATTGCAATGATATGAACTTTTATGACTTTTATTTATTCTTAATTATGAATAAAGGAAGTACAACAATTGCGATCATTATGTATTAATGCCTTTATTCAAATATTTGTTTCACAGTACAAAAATAATAAATTATGTGACAATATGCCTGATTGTCATGGACATAATGTCAAAACAGAAAAATAAAATAAAATTAAATTAAATTTTAACAAGCAATTACAAAGAAACACATTTACATTGAATTAAACATTACATTTTGAAAAAGAAAAGCTGGTGGTGTTATCTTGTAAAATGTAAAATGTTCTATTTACAGTTTAAAAAAAATAACATAAAATAAATAAACATAAAATAAATAAAATATATATTTTAGGACCATGCATAATTTGCATTATGACATTTTTCTGAGCATTAAATTATTAATAATAATAATAATAATAATAATAATAATAATAATAATAATAATAATAATAATACTTTGAGAGACATATTACTTTTATTTAAATTGAGAAATGAGATTGGGTGACAGTACGCTTAACTGTCATTAAAAATTATTTTTAAAAAAAATGTAAATATCAAAATGCCAACAATTAACAATGGTCGTAAAAATAAGTTTTATTTTATTTAAGCAAATATATATATATATATATATATATATATATATATATATATATATATATATATATATATATATATATATTTCTTTGATTTATCTTGGTTTCTTTTTTTTTTTTGGTTTTTTTGTCTTTTTTTTTTTTAAGAATGTGTGACTCAAAATGTAATTCAATACAAAATGGTATTTCTTAACGAACACTAGTATTTTGCGTCTTTTGGCAACATTTCAGCACGTCTGGATGTACTGCAACACCCAAAAACTTCTAAAACTGGCCTAATGTGGTTTACTTATTTTAGCTAATCTGGTTTGATGGTTTAAGTAGCCAAACTAATCATACGTTTCACTTCCTACAAGTCCGTCAAACAAAAGGAAGTAGGCGAGCGTTAGTGCGTCCATCCATAAGAGGAAAGTTTGAATAGTTTGTCTGTGTTGACGCTGCAGAACAGCTCTGCGAGGACGCCGCAGGTGAGGAGGAGAAATCGATCGCCGGCGCTCACAAACACGCTATTAATTTCCGGCCTGCCGTGTTTCTGTCAGGTCGCGAGCGAGATACGGGAGTTTGTTTCTGACGAGACACTTTTGGCCTTCTGATCGCTCTCTGCTCGCTTCAGGAGACGGAGAAATACTCGCTTTGTCTTTCCTTTGCTGCTCTATTATCATTTTTAGCTCATTCTGGAAACAATCTGTGCCGTTTGCCTAAAAACCCCAGACAGATTTAAACCCAATGGTCTGGTAGTTGCTTAACAGCTTGTTTTAAGCATTCACTAAAGAAATTACACGACAGTTTAACTGCATGAGATTCAAATTCAGGGTATACATTGTTAAATTGGATTATTCACCAAAAAACACACTTTAAAAACTAAAAAAAAAAAAAAGGTACAAAATGAGGTATAGCTTTAGAAATAATACTTCTCACACATCACCAAAAGAAAAAAAGTAAAACTTTACAATAAGTTTTCATTCGTTAAAAATAGTTATCCACATTAATTAACATGAACTAACAATAAAAGCACTTGTACAGCACTTATTAATCTTACTGTAAAGTTTAAACCTAATCAAGAATTTGTTGAACTAGGTTTTATTAAGTCTAAAAGCTATGTTGATCCAGTTAATTTAAAACACAGATTAATTAATCAGGGATTAAAATCCTGACCTGTGATTAAACCAGCTAATTTTGTGCATCATGATGGAGTCGACATTGGATTGATGGATTTTAAATAAAATCAAATTTTAAAGTAATGAAGCAACAGAATTAAAGCTAATGTATCTTAAATGTAGATTAATACTAGAATTGAAATGATGGTGTAATTTTAAGTCTGCTTATTTTTAAGTAAAGATTAAAGTGCTGCTTAGTTAAAACTTTAGCTAAAATTACAAAGAAAATGTGGCATACATAAAAACTAATTCAAAACATTAAAAGAAACTAAAACAGTACCTCAGTTTCCAATTAAATTAACATGCATGAACTGATAAAAATTAACGCAGTGTACGTTTCTTTGGATAAAAGTGTCTGCCAAATGCATAAATGTAAACGTAAATACCTTTAGAGGCAGGTTGAGAAACTGATACAACAAAATACATCTAAACAAGGTTTCATATTTGGTCTGTGCAGCTGCAATTAACCATGAGATATTCGGGTCAAATTGACCTGTAAACATCATAATAGCTATTTAACTTTTCAGTGATGTCATAGAGGGTACTTCCTCTGAATGACAGCGAGAAGTGAAAGTTGACAAGTGACGGAAGTTGGCACAAAAACTCTGACAGGGATCAAGCGTGACGGAGTGACGGCGGCTCATCATGTGTACAAGATGGCGCCGCAGACGGCAGCCTCATTGTCTTGCTCTCTAGTTTTTGTATTGTTTTTGTTAGTTTTTCCTGTTTTTTGTTTGTCTAACATGATCAGTTTTATTAGGGGTGAACTGCTAAACATTTGGCAGAACACACCACATGGTCTTCTACCGGATTTCGTTTATTCGGACGTTTGGCTGAACGTTCTAGTCGGTGGAGCAGCAGCACTGATCAAACGCTTCAGGACGCGCAGACGGGGGAAGCGAGCCGGCACGCTCGTGAAGCTCAGACAACGCAGATTCAGAACGGCGCTGCCTAGCATCCATCTCGCGAATCTCCGCTCTCTACCCAACAAAACGGACAAACTCCTTCTACTCTCCTGAACAAATAAGGATTTTTCGCACTCTGCTGCCCTGTGTCTCACGGAAACCTGGCTGAATGACGCCATTCCGGACAGCACGTTAAGTCTGCTGAGCTTTCAGCTGTTCAGAGCGGATTGCGACACAGAATCAACGGGGAAATCGTGCAGTGGCAGGACATGTTTCTATATCAACGAAAGGTGGTGTACAAATATTACAGTGTTAAAGAAGATGTGCTGTCCAGATCTAGAAGCGCTTTTCATCAACTGTAAGCCATTCTATTCACCGCGGCAGTTTTGCTCATTCATTCTCGTAAATGTTTATATTCATCCGTAAGCGCACGTGAGCTTAGCTTTACAGAAACTCTCTGATCAAATCACAGAGACAGAACAACAACACCCGGACTCTGTTATTATCATTCTCGGGACTTTAATTAAGCAAATCTCTCCCGTGAACTGACAAAATACAGGCAGCATGTTACATGTTCCACCAGAGATAGTAATATATTGGATCACTGTTACACAGCAATAAAGAATGCATATCGCTCCGTCCCACGGGCGGCTTTGGGGCTCTCTGATCACTGCCTGGTTCATCTTATACCAACTTACAGGCAAACACTTAAATCTGCTAAACCTGCAGTAAAGACTGTAAAGAGATGGACCAACGAAACAGAGCGGGCATTACAAGTCTGTTTCAACCTCACTGATTGGAATGTTTTTGAAGCTGCCACCAACGATCTGGACGAGCTCACAGAGACTGTAACTTCATATATCAGTTTCTGTGAGGATATATGCATCCCTACCAGGACTCACTTAACATTCAACAATGACAAGCCATGGTTCACAGAAAAACTCAGACATCTTCGTCAGACCAAAGAGGACGCCTACAGGAAGGGGGACAGAGTTTTGAACAATCAGGCCAGGAACACACTGAATAAGGAGATTAGAGCGGCTAAGAGGAGCTACGCTAAAAAGTTGGAAGATCAGTTCACTTCCAATGACCCTGCTTCAGTGTGGAAAAGTCTGAAAGTCGTCACCAACTACAAGACACCATCCCCCAGCACTGAGGCCAATCAGCAACTTGCTGAAGACCTGAATGAGTTTTACTGTAGATTTGAAACTCCCAGTCTAACACCCTACACCCGCTCCGAACATCTCTCCACACAACCATTAACACCTCCAGCAACCCCCCTCTCCCCCACTCCTGCACTTCAGTTCAGTGAAGATGATGTGCGCCAGGTCTTCAGAAAGAACAAGAGAAGAAAGGCACCAGGCCCAAACGGTGTCACACCAGCCTGTCTGAAAACCTGTGCTGACCAGCTGGCCCCCATCTTCACACAGATCTTCAACAGATCACTGGAGCTGTACGAAGTCCCTACCTGCTTCAAACGCTCCACCATCATCCCCGTCCCAAAGAAACCCAAGATAACAGGACTTAATGACTACAGACCTGTTGCTGTAACATCTGTGGTCAATGAAGTCTTTTGAGAGGTTGGTGTTGGCTTATATGAAGGACATCACTGGTCCTTTACTGGACCCCCTGCAGTTTGCTTACTGAGCAAACAGGTTCATGGATGATGCAGTCAACATGGGACTGCACTTCATCCTTCAACATCTGGACAGACAAGGGACTTATGTGAGGATCCTGTTCGTGGACTTTAGCTCCGCTTTCAATACCATCATCCCAACACTCCTCCAGACCAAACTAACCCAGCTCTCTGTCCCTAGCTCTATCTGTCAGCAGCTTCTGACAGATAGGCAACAGCTAGTGAGAATTGGTAAATTCACATCCAACTCCTGCACCATCAGCACTGGTGCCCCTCAGGGTTGTGTTCTCTCCCCACTGCTCTTCTCCCTGTACACCAACGACTGCACCTCTAAAGACCTCTCTGTCAAGCTCCTGAAGTTTGCGGACAACACTACAGTCATCGGTCTCATCTAGGACGGCGACGAGTCTGCTTACAGACAGGAGGTTAAAGAGCTGGCTATCTGTGCAGTTATAACAACCTGGAGCTCAACATGCTCAAAACGGTGGAGATTATCGTGGACTGCAGGAGAAACCCCCTTGCACTCCCCCCACTCACCATCATGAACAGCACTGTGGCTGCAGTGGAGACATTCAGGTTCCTGGGCACCATTATCTCTCAGGACCTGAAATGGGACACTCACATAGACTCCATTGCTAAAAAGGTCCAACAAAGGTTGTACTTTCTTCGTCAGCTGAGGAAATTCAACCTGCCACAGGAGTTGCTCACACAGTTCTACTCAGCCGTCATTGAGTCTGTCCTGTGTACTTCAATAACTGTCTGGTTTGGCTCAGCTACAAAATCAGAAATCAAAAGACTACAGAGGACAGTTCAGTCTGCTGAAAGGATTATTGGTACTCCCCTGCCCGCCCTCCAAGAACTGTATACATCCAGAGTAAGGAAAAGGGCTCAGAAAATCACTCTGGATCCCTCACATCCATGCCATCTCCTTTTTGAACTTTTGCCATCTGCCATCAGAGCACCGAATACCAGGATAGTCAGGCACAAGAACAGTTTCTTTCCCCAGGCAATCTACCTCATGAACAGTTAGATGTTCTCCCACTGTGCAATAAAAATATGTGCAATAACCTCATATTTATTTATCACCCTACATTCTAGTATATCTATAGCAGACCTGGGGCCTGTTTCAGAAAGGAGGTTAAGTGAAAACTCTGAGTATGTAAACCCTGAAATGAGGGAAACTCTGGGTTTTCCATTTCAAAATGGGAGGTTTGTCAAACCCGAGAAAGCAGGGTAAGTCAAGCCCATTTCTGAAAGAGCGGTAACTTATACTCAGAGTTAGTTACTGTGGTAACTTACTCTGTGAACCTAACCTGGTCGGGAGCAGGTTTTCTTCGGTAAACCCGGAGTTTCTTTCGGTCTCCTCCCCCTTTTTATAGTGTTAGCAAAGTTTAAATACCTTATTCATTCATTCACGCTGCAAAATTGCCTTACTTACTGAGTATTTTTGTGTTATTTCAAGTACAAATATCTAAAAATTCTTAATATGCATTTTATAGATGAAAAATGGTCTATATTCAGTCTTGTTTCCTGGGGGATTTTCCTTTTAAGTGCATTTTACGTAAAACAAGTAAAATTGTCCGCCATAGGGTAAGAAAAATAATCTTAATGCAAACAGAAACAAGAATATTTTTAATTTCTTACCCCACTGGCAAATAATTTGCAAAATAAGAAAATGCACTTTAAAACATCGGAGATGCAGAGCACATTATAAGTCCGCTGTATGCAGATTTTATTTTTGCATCCCTCTCACACTCATTCTGAGAATTTTTTTCCTGGGCACAAATCCGTCAAAGAGGAGTTTCACAGGACTGTAAGTCAGTGGTGTAAAAATCAGTTTAAATGAGGCTAATCTGATAAATGACGTTCATTTGATAACATCTTGCTGCAACCTCTGAAAGTAACCCAATAATTAAAATTTCCTTCAGGATTTCCAGTGTGGTTGGATGCATTGATGACACACATATTCCCATCATCGCACCTTCTGAAAATGAATCAGATTAGCCTACTGCATGGAATGGAAGGATGCCAGATGCAAGGGTAGTACGAAATATATGCGGTAACCACCACTGTTAAATAAACACAAATTATTCACAATTTATTTGGTCATCTTTATTCCCTACAAATACAAAAGCAACAGTTATTATTTTTCCTTTTGTAAATACTTGACCATCTCCTCTTCATCTGTCAGTGGTGCTGGTGCAGGTTCTCCTCCCATTTTGCGAGCCTCTGCCTTCTTGCTATCTACTGAGTACAAGTCAGTAATTAATTTCATTACTCTAATTAAGAAATGTAACTGGTTGGATTAGATAATATTTCATATTTAGCCTATGTGAAAAGAGTGTTAATATTTCTATTATAATATATTAATATTATTCTATATATATATATATATATATGGGTGTGTGTGTGTGTGTGTGTGTGTGTATATTCACATCTTATTTTTATTATCTGTGTGTTGTTGTTTCTGAGTACTGG
This sequence comes from Spinibarbus caldwelli, assembly GCA_039654775.1. Taxonomy (NCBI): domain Eukaryota; kingdom Metazoa; phylum Chordata; class Actinopteri; order Cypriniformes; family Cyprinidae; genus Spinibarbus; species Spinibarbus caldwelli. The sequence continues at coordinate 2,565,674 of CM077231.1, forward strand.
AAGCTGTGACACTAAAACAAATTCATTGTATGTGCAAACATTCTTGGCAATAAAGCTCTTTCTGATTCTGATTCTGATCAGACAGCTGATGGGAGCCTGAGCGTGAAGCCGCGCGTCTGCGAGACGAACCAGCCGAGCGTCAAATGGCACAGGAGAATATACATGGACCGGATGTGCATGTGTGATACGATTATCTCGAGAGCCATGGATCAATGTTTACACCTCAAACAGATGGATCTTATGTCAAAGTAGACTGAAGCTAGCATACCGCACAGTGTATACTGCCTAAATACATTTCAAATGGTAGTATGCTACATTATTGTCAAATATAGTAGGTCTATATCGATTAGCGAGTTCAGCGCTAAACTCATCCAGATTCTTGATATCATCCTAGAGCAGGAACAGGACGTCAATATAACATCAGATTGACGTTGGACATGACGTCGGACATATTAGAAATGCAAAGTCAGCAACACCAAAGCTCCAAAAGTGTCAAACAATTTATTTAAAAAACTTTCGCATAGTTTGTTACGTTTCGAGCACGCAGGCTCTTCATCAGACAAATGAACAACACTGATATGCCACTCTTTATACCTCCAGGTGATCAAAATTGGTGCTTTCACACAATTATTTTTTGTTTGGTTCAGATTATTATTTGCAGATTTCAGGGGTTAGCATGGGTTCCAAGATGGCCCCAAGCTTTGCATCCTTATTTTGTGGGATGTTTGAACATCAGTTTGTGTTAAACCCTGGGGCTAATGATTTTTTGAGACGCATTGTTCTATGGAAACGATATATTGATGATGTCTTTTTAATATGGAGTGGTACTGAATCTGAGCTACTGGAGTTTCATAGTTTGGTAAACAATAAGTGTAGTGCGTTGAAATTTACGATTGAATTTCATCAAGAGAAAATTAATTTTTTGGATGTGCTTGTTCTCCGCACTGCATCGGGCATTGAAACTACTTTGTATCGCAAACCAACTGACTGTAATACCATCTTGCATGGACAATCTTATCATTCTGTGTCATTAAAGCGCTCGTTACCAATTTCACAATTTAGTCGTATTCGCTGTATTTGCAGCAGTGATGTAGATTTTCAACAGCAATCACAAATCTTATCGGAGAGATTCAGAAAACGGTCATATCGAGAAGAGTGGATCCAGTCTGCAGTGAGTCGTTTTAAAGATGTGTCACAACAAGAGAGTCTCGTTAAAAAACAAAAACAACTTGACCGTAATTTAACCAAATATCAACATCTTATGACATTGTGTCCCTGCTGGGCAGGACCAAACATTTTTTGGTCAAAAACCAGCGAAGAAAGTTTTTAAGAGAAGCCAGAACAGTTAATGGGTCTCATTCACTAGTTTGCACATTAAAAATCTACAAACATTTTCAGAAATCATGATTTATCGAAAACATACAGTCTAAAATTTGTTCTAAATTTTGAAAAAAATTACTCTAGTCCTTCAATTTTTCTCTTGTGAAGCCAAAAGCTGCGTGTTTGTAAGAAACAAATCCATCATTAAGACATTTTTAACTTTAAACCGTTGCTTCCGGCTAAAATACAAGTCCATAATCCATAATAACACCTCCTCCAGCGAAAACGTCCATCTCCTGCTTTGGATTGTAAACAGTTCTTGATCTGTGCAGATTTCTATCCTGATTTAGTATTTTAGTTAAAAACGTCTTAATGATGGATTTGTTTCAGCTTTTGTCTTCTCAAGATGTTAATTGATGGAGTGGATTATTTGTGGATTATTGTAATATTTTTATCAGCTGTTTTGACTCTCATTCTGATGGCACCATTTCACATCCATTGGTGAGCAAGTGATGTGATGCTACATTTCTCCAAATCTGATGAAGAAACAAACTCATCTACATCTTGGATAGCCTGAGGGTGAGAAAATATTCAGCAAATTTTCATTTTTAGGTGAACTATTCCTTTAAAACATACAATGTCAATTCAAAGTCATTTCAAAACAATGTACAGTTTAAATTCAATATCTTTTAGGATAAAAACATGTCAAATGTATTAATATTACATGCCACTCAAAGTAACTTACGTTTTGTGACTACAACTACAGATCTACAGATGCAAAAAATAACGACAAAACCAATGCGTATAGCTCATCGACGCTCTAAAAACGCAAGCATGCTCAGAAGAAAGCAGGAGTGAAGGGCAGCGGTATAAATAAACGATGATGATGAGCCATCTTTCTGGGTAGTTATCAATCACTGCTGTGTGCTCACTGAGGCTGGGCCACACAATGACTCATTGCTGTAGCGAGAGCAGCGGTGTCCATATCCCAGCAGTCACGGGTCAAACTACACACTCAGGCAAACACCCGGCCAGGTCTCACGGCGCGTTTATTCACGCACACGCTCGGCTGAGCTCTCTGGCTAACAGGAAATAAGCCAGTCAATAGAACGAGGCCTAGGCTGTCAATAGGGGCTCGGCGTTTTCGGATTTGTGCCCCGCTAAAGAGTCCAGGGCTAATGCCGCGTGCCAGCGCTAACAGAAGGGTGACGTGACCTGACCTCTACCTGCTACAGAGAAACTCGCGACCACAATGGAAACCTATAATATATGTTGCTTTGAGTGCACCTGCTCACCATGGATCTCAAGCATGATAAATTATTCTGGACAGCAGGATATTAGAAAATTCCTGTTTAGAGAGAAAAAAAAAAACTATAAAAAGTTGGGGGGAAAGAGTGCAAAGAGTTGCAACCAAAAATCAAAGGTTCATCTTACTTGATAAAAAAGTGCAACACTCACTCTAGAAGAAAAATTTAAGCTTTATTTGTTAAAAATAAGTGATGTCACTTGTTTTTTTTAATTAATAAAGTCTTTCCTCTAGTGAGTGTTGTGCCTCGTCTTCAAGTTAGAAAAAAGTAACTAATTCAAAATTATTTAATAAATAAAATAAATAAATAAAAGAAAAAACATACAAAAAATTAATTTAAAAAATATATATTTTATTTATATAAATATCTAACAAACACTGAATTAATTTGCATAAAGCAAACTGTGAAGGGCAAGTTTTTTATTAGATGGCTACTCAATCATATACAACAAAACATAGCAATGAAAACTGAAATTCGCTAAATCATTCATGGCCATCAATCCTAGAGCTGTCTTTGCACAATCTTTGAAGTTAACCCGCTACTTTCGCCCAAAAATCTCCATAAAAATATTAGTTTGCAAAGTTTCCCATGTGCACAAAAGCTGTTGAAGGCCTAATACAACAAGACCAATTAAACCAACCTGTTTACACTAAAACAATGAAATTCTAGCTGGATAAATACATACTGATGCTAGGTTATATTAGAAAAATACAAATGCAATACAAACAGTGCAACAGGGCGAAAGGTATTCAATGCAAATATCAAAACAACTTGTGGTTTCTTAAATATGTCCTGTTCTAATATTCAGTGGGGATATTAAAATCAAATCAAGACGTAAAATGAAGAAGCAATGATATCACAGTAAACCTCCAAAAACAACACATTACAATACCCAAAACCCAGCAAAAAGCAGCAAATGTTCAATAAACTTGTTCTTATTAAAAGCCCTGGCTCTTTTAGTTAAACATTCATTCCTTTTTGCAAATATTTAATTGTCAAGAGCTGTAGTTCAACACTGCAACTTCCAACAAGTTACGAATCTAAATGATATTTACCACAAGAAGCAACAGGCCAGTATTTATTGTAGCAGCAACATCAAAAGCCACTCAAAACAGACCAGCAAGCAAAGTAAAATCCCGAAAGCAATTCAACACAGCACTGCAAAAAATAAATAAATAAATAATATTTGCATTTTCATGCATCCCTCTGGTAAATGCAGTAAATGCAAATTTTATGTGATAAATGCAGGGAAATAGTTAGGCTGACAGAGAAGATTTCAGAATTAGAGACAAGCATCCAAACTTTAGTTGAGGACAGTAAGAATGTGAGGGCAGTAGATACTGCTTTGAATGCGACTAGCTCAGGGACTCCTGTACATTGTTCGGTTCCGGTTTAAGTGCCTCTGCAGCAGGGCAACTGGGTGACTGTGAGACGGCATAGTCGCGGGTCAAAACACCGCTCTTCCGTTCCGATCAAAACATCAAACAGGTTCTCCCCACTCAGTGGCGCACCCACTGAGATACCTGATGAAAGTGCTTTAGTTATTGTATTGTACAGAACATGAAAATAGAGACACCAGCCACCATAGTCCAATGTTTACCGGGAGCCAGAGCAGCTGACATCTTGGCAAATTTAAAAGTGCTGGCTAATGCTAGACATAAATTCAGTAAGATTGTTATCGACGTCCTACGCTAGTCGGAGATAACTAAAAATAATGTTAAAGAGGTGTGTGAACTTGCAAGTACGATGTCAGACACTGTAATATGCTCTGGTCCCCTCCCTACTTACCGGGGTGATGAGATTCATAGCAGACTGTCATCACTCAATGGCTGGATGTCTAAGTGGTGCCCGCAGAATAACATAGGTTTCATAGACAATTGGAAGAGTTTTTGGGGCAGACCTGACCTGTTGAAAAGAGATGGTCTTCATCCCTCCTGGGGTGGTGCCGCTCTTCTCTCTAGAAGTATGGCACATAGTCTTAGAGTTCATACTTGACTAACTGGGGCCCAGGTCAGGAAGCAGACAGACTGGCTAAGCCGACCATCTGCTAGCCGCCTCACGTCACAGAAGTCAGTTAATTCTCAGCAGATAGAGACTCTTTCACCTAGATATCACACTATAGAGACTGTGTCTGTTCCCCGAACTAGAAAATACGGAAAACGTCCACACCAAAGTAAGAGTAACAATTTAATTGATGAACTAACAAATAAAAAAACAGAATACAGATAAACAAATGATAAAGCTTGGCTTATTGAATATTAGATCCCTTTCTACAAAAGCACTTTTTGTAAATGATATGATCACTGACCATAAACTAAAATAACGACAAAACCAATGCGTATAGCTCATCGACGCTCTAAAAACGCAAACATGCTCAGAAGAAAGCAGGAGTGAAGGGCAGCGGTATAAATAAATGAGGGGATGAGCCATCTTTCTGCGTAGTTATCAATCACTGCTGTGTGCTTACTGAGGCCGGGCCACACGATGACTCATTGCTGTAGCGAGAGCAGCGGTGTCCGTATCCCAGCAGTCTGGGTTCAAACTACACACTCAGGCAAACACCCGGCCAGGTCTCGCGGCGCGTTTATTCACGCACACACTCGGCTGAGCTCTCTGGCTAACAGGAAATAAGCCAGTCAGTAGAACAAGGCCCAGACTGTCGATAGGGGCTCGGCGCTTTCGGATTTGTGCCCCGCTAAAGAGTCCAGGGCTACTTGACTAACTTCGTACTTGACTAACTGGGGCCCAGGTCAGGAAGCAGACAGACTGGCTAAACCGACCATCTGCTAGCCGCCTCACGTCACAGAAGTCCGTTAATTCTCAGCACATAGAGACTCTTTCACCTAGATATGCTTAGAATGCTTTCCTGTAGCTCAAATAGTACAGCATGGCACTAGCAATGCCAAGGTAATGGGTTCCATTCCCAGGGAAAGCAAGAGCTGATAAAATGTAAAAACTGTAACTTGAATGCTATGTAAGTTGCTTTGGATAAAAGCGTCTGCTAAATGCATAAATGTTTAGATATCATACTATAGAGATGTGCTTTGTTTGACAGAAACCTGGCTTAATCCAGATAATTACATTACTTTAAACGAGTCTACCTCCCAAGATTACTGTTACAAACATGTGCCGCCTCCAAAAGGCAAAGGGGGAGGTATTGCTACAATTTATAGCAATATTTTCAGTATTTCTCAGAGGTCGGGTTTCAAGTATAATTCGTTTGAAATAATGGTGCTTCATAAAACGTTATCCAAAGAAATAAGTGTTAATGATAAATCCCCTGTGATGTTTGTACTGGCTACTGTATACAGGCCACCAGGGCACCATACAGACTTTATTAAAGAATTTGCTGATTTTCTATCTGAGTTAGTGCTGGGTGCAGATAAAGCCCTAATTGTTGGTGATTTTAATATCCATGTTGATAATGAAAAAGATTCGTTGGGATCAGCATTTATAGACATTCTAAACTCTATTGGTGTTAAACAACACGTGTCAGGTCCTACTCATTGTCGAAATCATACTCTAGATTTAATACTGTTCCATGGAATTGATGTCAGTTGCATTGAAATTTTGCAGCAGAGCGATGATATCTCAGATCATTATCTAGTTTCATGTATATTTCATATAGCTAAAGCTGTAAAGCCAACTCCTTGTTACAAATATGGTAGAACCATCACCTCGACCACAAAAGACTGCTTTATAAATAATCTTCCTGACTTATCTCAGTTCCTCAGCATATCCAATAGCTCAGAACAACTTGATGATGTAACAGAAACTATGGACTCTCTCTTTTCTAGCACTTTAGATACGGTTGCTGCTTTAAGCTTAAGGAAGATTAAGGAAAAGAGTCCAACACTGTGGTATAATGAGCACACTCGGGCCCTAAAGAGAGCAGCCCGGAAAATGGAGCGCAGCTGGAGAAAAACAAAATTAGAGGTATTTCGTATTGCTTGGCGGGAAAATACTCTCTCCTACAGGAAAGCCTTAAAAACTGCTAGATCTGCTTACTTTACGTCTCTTTTAGAAGAAAACAAACACAACCCCAAGTATTTATTCAATACAGTGGCTAAATTAAAAATTACATATATAACATCAGCAGGTGCAGACATTACCCAGCAGCACAGTAGTAATGACTTTATGAACTACTTTACTTCCAAGATCTAAACTATTAGAGATAAAATTGTAACCATGCAGCTGTCAGCCTCAGTATCACATCAGATAGTAATGCTACAGATCCCCTGAGGAACAATTCCACTCATTCTCTTCTATTGGAAATGAAGAATTGTATAAACTTGTTAAATCATCTAAACCAACATCCTGTATGTTAGACCCTGTTCCATCTAAGCTCCTAAAAGAGGTGCTTCCAGAAGTAATAGATCCTCTTCTGAATATTATTAACTCATCATTGTCATTAGGATATGTGCCAAAAACCTTCAAACTGGCTGTTATTAAGCCTCTCATTAAAAAACCACAACTTGACCTCAATTAATTATTTACAGACCGATCTCGAATCTCTCTTTTATGTCAAAGATATTAGAAAAGGTATTATCCTCACAACTATGTTCCTTCTTAGAGAAAATGCTATATGTGAGTATTTCCAGTCAGGTTTTAGACCATATCATAGTACAGAGACTGATCTCATTAGAGTTACAAACGACCTGCTTTTATCATCTGATCGTGGTTGTATCTCTCTATTAGTGCTACTGGATCTTAGCACCGCATTTAACACTGTCGACCATAACATTCTTTTAAATAGACTAGAAAATTATGTTGGCATTTGAGGAAGTGCACTGGCATGGTTCAAATTGTACTTATCTGACCGCCATCAATTCATGGCAGTAAATGAAGAGGTATCATACCAATCACAAGTGCAGTATGGAGTACCTCAAGGCTCAGTACTAGGCCCCTCACTTTTCACGCTTTAGATGTTACCCTTATGAGATATCGTTAGGAAACATGGTGTTAGCTTTCACTGTTATGCTGATGATACTCAGCTCTATATTTCTTTGCGACCTGATGAAACATCAATTTGCAAAACTAACGGAATGTATAGTTGATATCAAAAACTGGATGACTAGCAATTTCTTACTGCTAAATTCTGAAAAAAACAGAGGTGTTAATTATTGGACCAAAAACTTTTGCATGTAATAATCTAGATCACTGTCTAATACTTGATGGCTGCTCTGTAAATTCTTCGTCATCAGTTAGGAACCTAGACGTACTTTTTTGATAGCAATCTTTCCTTCGAAAAACATGTTTCTAGCATTTGTAAAACTGCATTTTTTCATCTTAAAAATATATCTAAATTAGGACCTATGCTCTCAATGTCAAATGCAGAAACATTAATTCATGCATTCATGACCTCGAGGCTAGATTATTGTAATGCTTTATTGGGTGGTTGCTCTGCGTGTTTAATGAACAAACTCCAGCTGGTTCAAAATGCAGCAGCAAGAGTTCTTACTAGAACCAGGAAGTATGACCACATTAGCCCAGTTCTGTCAACACTGCACTGGCTCCCTATTAAACATCATACACATTTTAAGATCTTGCTAATTACCTATAAGGCCTTGAATGGTTTGGCACCTCAGTATTTGAGTGAGCTCTTATCACATTATAGTTCTTCACGTCCACTGCGATCTAATAACTCTGGCCATTTGATAATACCTAGAATATCAAAATCAACTACGGGCGGGAGATCGTTTTCCTAGTTAGCACCCAAACTCTGGAGTAATCTACCTAACACTGTTCGGGAAGCAGACACACTATGTCAGTTTAAATCTAGATTAAAGAACCATCTCTTTATCCTGGCTTACACATAATACACTATTGCATTTCTATAATTCAGATCCGTTAAAGGATTGTTAGGCTGCATTAATTAGGTCAACCGGAACCGGGAACACTTCCCAAAACACCCAATGTACTTGTTACATTGTTAGAAGAATGGCATCTACGCTAATATTAGTCTGTTTCTTTCTTATTCCGAGGTCACCGTAGCCACCCAAATCCAGACTGTATCCAGATCAGATGGTCACTGCAGCCACCCGGATCCAGTCCGTATCCAGATCAGATGGTGGATCAGCACCTAGAGATGATCTCTAGAGCCCTGAACGTCAGCGGAGACCAGGAAAACTAGATGAGCCCCAGAGACTGATCCCCAGTGAAGACCCTGTCTCCTAGACGGCCATCGGGACAAGACCACAGCAACCAGATGAGTCCTTTGCACAATCTGACTCTGCTGCAGCCTAGATTTAAACTGCTGATTTTGTCTGGCCAGAGGAGAATGACACTATTTCGACACACTATTTCCCCGTCTAAATACTGTAAAGCTGATGTAAAGCCACCCAGCTTTATATCAAGCTGATGTAAAGCTGCTTTGACACAATTTGCATTGTTAAAAGCGCTATACAAATAATAGTGACTTGACTTGACTTAGTAAATATCAAACCAGCAGTTGCAGCAGCAAAACTTTGATAAACTTGTCTGCTTCATGCTAACTACCTCATAAGCCAGTGGTTTATTAATCACCAGTGGTTTATTTATTACCACTCAAAGCAACATCATAATTTAAGCATCAATAATAAAAGCAACTCAATACATACTAGCAAGCAATGTAAAATCCCAAAAGCAATTCACTACAGCACTGCAAAAACCAACATTTGCATTGTTTGTGGTAAATAACAAACTAGCAATTAGTAAAGCATCAATACTTTAATAAATATAGCCATTTAACCAACATTTAAAACAATTACGTTTTACTTGAACAATTTATCAGTAATAGATGTTAACATGACACCTACATGCTAACTGCCGCACCAAAAAAGAGCTTTATCATTTACTAGAGATGGCTGACACGAAACTGACTTTTCGACACGGTGTCGAGATCCCAAAGCGCAGATGTTTCGAAACACTGCTCCGAAGTGTGATTCGAAACAACCATGTCACGTGACTACGGTGAAACAAAGCCTCGGGGCATTTCATGTGTTTCGAGACTTGGCATACCTGCCGAATCTGTGTTTGATTGTCAAGGTCGGGAGGAAACCACACAATCGCACCTGTCTTAACCAAACTCCCACATAGTATAATAACGCATCAGAACAATTAATATTTTTAAATAAAAATCTTTATATGTAAAAAAAATGTCAGAGGTTGTGGTTTGATATTAATGTTCATTTTTTATGACCAAAATAACACATTTATTCACAAACAGTTCATTCAGTTGTCAGACAGATGTTGCAACACATTACAAGAACAGCACAACAAAAACACAACTTTTAAATGTTTTTTATATTTACATGCATGTTTCACCCAGGATTCGATCCTAAGGTGACAGGCTCTGACAACATATCAGTCAAGCACACTAACAACACCCCCAACTCACTTGGTGGGCTATGAGCACAACATATGTTATAATTCGTCAATTCGCTAAACTGATTCGTTGTCAAGACTTTTTCAGACCAATACTTATAAATTACCACTAGGTGTCACCGTAGAGACGGGTGTCGAATTGTTTCGAACCCTCTGCACATTTTATGTGACTGTTTCAGTGTTTCACGAAGCCTCGCTCTGCCCACCACTATCATTTACCAATGGTTTATTAATCACCACTGGTTTATTTACCACACAATTCAACAATATAGCATTTATTTCAAAAGCAATATTAAAACCAATGCCGCAAAAAATACATAACTAGCCAGCACAATATCAAAGAAACTCAAAATGGCCGACCTGTTTGAGTTGTCGTTTGTTTGGTATGTGTTCGCCATGACGTGCCGCTTCCATTAGATGGGTGTGGCGGGAAATCTTTTCTGATTAGTCAAATCGGCTCGATTACATCAAAAGTCACATGCTGGTAGAAAAATAGACAGGTTTACAAAAAAAAAAAAAACAGAGCTTTGCACATGAATTCCTCTTTATTGATGGTTAATAGTTTTGCAGGTTTAATGTGAATGCCGCATATACCGCAAATACAGCAAAACAGCGCCAAAAAAACACTGTCCTTTGGAACCCGTTGCTTTTTTCAGCGCTGAGATGCTTGAACCAATCACATTCGGTTGTTTTTGGATTGTTAAATACTCCTGTCAAATGAATGGATAGATCGTTATTTACTCTCCTAATACTTTGTTATTTATCCTATTATTTACTTTGCTAAATACTCTGCTATTTACCCAATACTTTGTTTAATAACATGATATAAAGAAATTTCGTATTTTTAATAATATTTTAACTTTTATTTAACTACTATATATAGGCCTAGAGAGAGAGAGAGAGATTAAATAATAAGCATTTTAATGAATTATGTACACTTACCATTTACTTATGCAGTATGCATAGACACATCTAAAATGATGCAATAGTGCATCATGGGCAAGTCATGCTGTGGGAAACTCCACTTATTTCTGGATTCCGGCTCAAAACTTTTGTTCATAGCTGAATCATTTTTCCAGAGACGGGTTCGCCCTTACAAGGACAGTCCTGACTTCGGGGGAAACTTTAAAAAGCTAATTATCTGCAAACTCCATGACGAATTGTTCAGATAACCTTATCCCTGGTGTGGGGGGAAAAAAAAGAAAAATAAGGCCATCAGCAGTTCTTAAAAAGGGCTGCAGCTTCCCTTTTTGGGTGAGGAAGCCCAGCGCGCGTTGGGCGGGAACGGGGGAAAGCACAAACCATCCGTAATGTTTTGTGTCAACCTGGTAATTAGGAGAGATAATGTGCCTAACCAATGTCATCATCACCTGTGCTTTCGAGAGCAGGGAACATGACTAAATGGGCTATGGTTAAAGGAGGACCGGAGGCCAGGTGCTCGACTGCAGGAACCTGTAATTTGGGCATTATCTTCATGAATAGCGTTCTTTTTATAGCGCCGGATTCACAGCGATGCCGGTAAGCGTCTAGACACAACCACATCCTAGTAAAAAGAGTGAAATCCGACTGCTATCATATCCCACAGACATGGAAGCAAACAAAAAGCAATCTCTTTCACTCTGCCTCACATCGCGACATAATGGATTTTCAATCGCGATACGAACTGTAAATTAAAAACACGTTATTGGCATAACCAGCGGCGTGTTGCTGGAAGACTGACAGGAAATAGTGCATCAGCAGGCAAACATCTAAAAATAATGCTTGATATTGAATAATCATCTGCGCTCACACGCAGAGGGAAAATGATTTAGATTCGTTTTATTGACCGAAAGAGAGCCGCGACCGTTATCCGAACAAATTAAGGGCGGGAAAGCCGCTTTGCCTTCAGGCTGAAGGGACTTCAATTACATTTGAGTGCGTGTTTGCAGAACTGTCTGCTGGATTTTCCCTCTTTCCATCTGAGTTTCCACAAATCAATTTGTCATATGCAGGAACATGTATGAGAAGCAATTTATTTTACACTTGCATGAATTAGACGTTCCCCTCTCCGCTTGTTGACATTTGAGTTCTGGGAGTTAACGATATTCAGCCTCTACATAACAGTGTGCGGCTAAAGGTCAATTAATTATCAGAAAACATATTTGAATATGAATCAGGTAACGCACTCGGTTCATAATCTCTCGTGGTTGTTTACATGAGGCTTAGTGAGATGAGAGAATTGGTTGGGCATTGTGTTCCTAATCTAACCAGGTAACAAATTTATGTTATAAAAACATTGTGGGGACATTGTTCTGAAATGTTTCTAAAACGTGACACGTCTAGTTTTCTTGTCGTGATTAGAATGTTACTTAAAGATCAAAAAATGTTTCTTACAACGTTCTACAAACTTTATTTTCATCGAAAATGAAATGTTAATTGAATGTTTATTTTTAATATTTTAAGAACTTTAAAATGTCCAGTTTTCCTGTTGTGATTAAAATATTAATTGAATGTTATTTTTTAATGTTCTAAGAACTTTAAAATATCCAGTTTTCTTGTCGTGATTAGAATGTAATTTAAAGGTTCCTAAAACGTTTCTTACAGTGTTCTACTGACTTTATTTTCACCCAAAAATATAACATTATCTGAATGTTTATTTTTATTATTCTATCCCCCGGTTTCACAAAGAAGGCTTAAGCCTAGTCCTAGACTAAAATGTAAGTCTTAGCTGCTTCAACTGAAATAAACTTGCGCTGACTGATCTTAAAATATATCAGTGCCTTTGTTTTGTCTCAAGATGCACCCCAGTAATGTTTTTTGGATATGCTGAGGAACTAATGTTTTTTTATAAGCATGTTTATAAAAATTACTTAAATGTCCTAACTGAACAATGGGCTAATCCTGGCTTAGTCTAAGCCCTGTCTGTGAAACCGGGCCTAAGTGTTCTACTAACTTTTTTACCCAAAATATGTTACATGAATGTTTATTTTTAATACTCTAAAGGGCTTTTCACACTGCGCTTAACCCCGGGTTATCGTCGTTCTAAACACTGCTTTTAACCCCGGGTAAAAACTCGTTTCACACCTGTAATTTGAAAGCGGTGTTAGCACCGCTTTTAACCCGGGGTTATGAAACCCTGCTCCGGAGCAGGGTTAGCACCGCATTTGTGGTGTTAACCCCGCATTGCGGTGCTAAGTTTGTTCAGTGTGAAACGGAGCGGTGTTTGCTTGTTGCTGCTGGACGCTTGGCAACAGACAGCCAATCAGAACTTGAGGAGCGAGGCTCGTGTCACGTCAGTAACAGGAAACACGCGTCGTGTAAACAGCAGCCGGTGAGAGAAAAGTAAAAGAAATGTCAAAAGACGGAAAGCGTGTGAACTGAAGTGATGAGGAGACGGTATTATTCTTAAAACGGCTAAAAACCTACGCGGCGACATTTTTTTTAATAACTGGCACGTGGGACAAGCCGTGTAAACCATAGATATGTATGTATACATATCTATGGTGTAAACAGAATGCCTGCTGTTCGTCCAATCAGTGACAGTGACACTGCAAATATGCAAATAAGAAGGTTAACCTGGGGTTTAGGAATGTACAGTGTGAAACGTCTGTTAATGAATACCCAGGATTAACAGTTAACCTCAGGTTTAGTATGAGCAGTGTGAAACGCGATTACAGATAACCCAGGATTCCGTTTATCCGGGGTTTAGGATGACCCAGGGTTAACAATTTCAAGTGTGAAAAGCCCTTAAGAATGTTAAAATTAGAACTTTTAGAATGTTATTTAAATGTTTCTAAAATGTTTCTTACAACATTCTACTAATTTTATTTTTTTTCCCAAAATATAACATTATTTCAACAGTTATTTTTAATATTCTAAGAACATTAAAATGTCCAGTTTTCTTGTGATTAGAACGTTATTTAAAGGTTCCTAAGATGTTTCTTACAATATTTTACTAATTAAATTTTTACCCAAAATAGAACATTATTTGAACGTTTATTTTAAATACTCTAAGAATGTTTTCTCTCAACATTATTAGAACATTCATTAAGTAAAAATAACATGAGAACATTCCGAGATTGTTGTTCTAAGAAGGTTTCTCTTAATGTTATGGGAATGTATATCAAAAATTAATAGTTCTAAAACATTCCATAAACATTGCTTTAAGAACATGTCCTAAAATTTATATCACATTTAAAAAAACGTTAGTGAATGCTGTGAGAACGTTCCCTGGTAGTTGGGTAGAACCAAACAGTTCAGAGAGATTGGACATTTGAGTACATTTAATTAATTTGAGGGAATACTCACGTTAAAATACAGCATCTACACTGCAAACACATGACTTGATCCCTCATGGTTATTTACGTGAACGTTATTTGAGAGATTTCAGGTGTTGTGCTACTAATATCTTTAACAAGAGACATGAAGATATGAATAATCAAGAAGGGTGACTGCAGTGATCAGCTAGCTGTTCTATCAGCATTAGCTGCTGAGTTGAAATTGAATTTCCAGTGTAAAATGAGGTATAGTGATGTGAATATGATCGTAATGTGAGTTCAAAGTGTTTGTGGCTTGTCTAGCACACACTATCCTACTGCAGAGCTTTATCACCTCTAATATGAGTGTGTGTGTGCGTGTGTGTTAGTGCTTAGTGGCACCCCTCCGTATTCTGTGAAATGAAATAGATGGCAATAAGCCGGGATTAGGTTAGAGTCAGGTTTAATTTCAGTTTCCAGAATAACATCCGCTGCGAATCCACAGAGGTGATTGCACAAAGCCCCCACACACAGACTGCAGGTCTGACCACATCCTGGACTATCCTGAATGTGTGCGTTTGTGGTGTCCTCATCCATATAAACAGATATACTCCATGGAAGTACCACAGTATTACTATGTTTTTTGGACATGGAAATAATTTTTGTACCTTTGAGGTATCTTGGAGTACCATCTGAATATTATAATACTATGATATTTTGAAATATTTGAAATATACTATAATGTTAATAAATGTACCATGGTTTTTATATGGTACCCAAGGTCTTGTTACACGTCCAAAATACCATGGTAGTACTTTGGTACAATATCCACAAACATGGTAATACCATGTTTTTGATCACTTTTTGTAACAAAATACAAAAAAACAAAAAATAAAAAAATACCATGCTATTACCATGTTTTAGCATCTTTTACAAAAATGTACCATGGTCCATAGTAATATTATGGCAAGTACCTTGAAAACTATTTAAACACCATGGTACATGAATATGGTCATCCCGAAAGTGCCAAAAAGCACTATAGTATTACCATGTTATTTTTCAAAGCACATGTAAACTGGATTAGCAACTGGTTCACAGATGATTATCGACTATTTCAAATAATCTTTAAACACTAATAATGATCTAAAACACAATGGTAGCACATGGTACAATGTCCGAAAACATGGTAAAACCATGTATTTTGATCACTTTTTGGAAGTGAGTAAATCTACTTTTAAAGTGACTGCTCACACAAGAAAATACAAAAGTACCATGGAATTACCATGTTTTACCATCTCTTACAAAAAAAAGTGGCATGTTTTTTTAAAGATAACATGTTTTTTAGACATATTCCATTGCAACGTTATGGTAAGTATATTGAAAAACCATTTAAATGCCATGGTAAAAGAATATGGTCATCGCAAAAGAAAATACAAAAAATACCATGGTATTAACTTGTTTTCCCATCTCTTACAATCTAAGTACCATGTTTGCTTGTTTATTTATTTATATTTTTACATGATACCTTTTTAGACATGTTCTATAGTATATACCATGGTATATGAATATGGTTATCACAAAAGTCATTACCATATTTTCCCATTTCTTACAATATAAGCACCATGTTTTTCTTTTCTTTTTTTTTTCTTTTTTTACATGATACCAAGTTTTTTTTGGACATGTTTTACAGTATATACCATGGTATATGAATATGGTCATCACAAATGTGCCAAAAGTACCAAGGTATTACCATGTTTTCCATCTCTTACAATATAAGTAACATGTTGGTTTATTTATTTATTTAGTTTTATTTATTTATTTTTACATGATACCATGTTTTTTTTTGTTTTGTTTTTTTGGACATGTTCTATAGTATATACCATGGTATATGAATATGGTCATCAAAAAGTGCCAAAAGTACAATGGTATCACCATGTTTTCTCATCTCTTACAATATAAGTACCGTTTATTTATTTATTTATTCATTTATTCATTCATTCATTCATTCATTCATTTATGTATTTATTTATATTTTACATCATACCATGTTTTTTGGACATGTTCTATAGTATATACCATGGAACATGAATTTGGTCATCACAAAAGTGCCAAAAATACCATGGTATTACCATATTTTCCCATCTCTTACAATATAAGTACAATGTTGTTTGTTTGTTTTGTTTTTACATGATACCATGTTTTTTGGACATGTTCTATAGTATATACCATGGTATATGAATATGGTCATCACAAAAGTGCCAAAAGTACCACTGTATTACCATGTTTTCCTATCTCTTACAATATAAATATCATGTTTTTGTTATTTTTTATTAATTTATTTATTTTTACATAATACCATGTTTTGTGGACATGTTCTATAGTATACACCATGGAACATGAATTTGGTCATCACAAAAGTGCCAAAAAGTACTGTAGTGAATTTTGCTTTCACCAACCTAAGGAGGCGAAATAGTGTAGTTATGGGTACTCACGTCACAGGTGACGTTATGATTTTTGGATCACGTGTCACTTAAGGTGTGGTTAGGAGTACATCACATAAAAAAGATTGGTGGGATACCTAACTTGTAGAACCTTACTGCATTATCAACACAAGGAAGACACAAGTGTAATAAAATAAATTTTATTAACAAAAGATAGACAAGAGTAATCAACAACTACTAAATGAATAGAATGAAAAGTGCATAAGATGCATAAAATGCAAGTGATTATGTTGGATGTTGCTATGTCAGAGCTACGTTATCTGGAAAGATAAACTATCACTACTCTGAAACAAGTAAGGTGAAGAACCTTATTATGCATCAAACAAATACCTGAAAGTTTATTTGTTATCAACTGCAATCAGCTATATAACATCTAATGTCAATTAGAAAAATCATATACTGATGATACACAGTAATGCCAAGGTCTCTGGAAGAGGTTTGGATAGGTGATAGTTACGTTCTCTGTGGTTGAGTGAGCAGTCCGGTAGCGGTGACTTCATCCACTGGTTGTGCTGGTAACAATGCAGTGGGGAAAGGAGCAGGAATCCGTTTCGACAGCCTTGAACATGAAGTGCTGGAGGATGCTGATCTCCTGGAGCACCAAAGGGTCCTAAAATCTGGAACATGCAGATGTGTCCCTGAAGTAGGTGCAGAAGATCCTTAGCCTGGAACATGCAAGCAAAGGTACCTTGGAGTGAAGGTTTGCTCTCCGGAGCTTAACCTTGTTGCAAATGTCTGTGTGTCTTCTGCCTCTCTGGGCTAGAGACTCAGAATTTGGTCGATCCGCTTTGTCTCTCTAGAATGGAAACTCAGGACGTTCTGCATCTGTTGTTGTCTCGCTGGACGAAGACTCTGAATGAAGTCTGAACGTAGATTATCTCTTTCCTCGCAGGCTGGAGGCTCATAACGTGGTCGTATCTGTTGCTGCCTCAAGGCTGGAGACTCAGGACTTGGTATCTGTTATTGCCTCCTCCCTCAAGAGGTTCAGAACGTGTTGATCTGTTGCAGTCTCACCTTCACAGGCCGGAGACTTAGAACTGGTTGATCTATTAGTGTCTCACCCTTGTAGGCCGGAGACTCAGATCCAGAACAGTGCATCTGTTAATGTGTTTTCCATTGCAGTACTCAGACATAGAACGGGTTGTTTCTGTTGCTATCTTCCCTGTAACAGGCCAGAGACTCAGAATTGGTTGTTTCTCTTGCTACCTTCCCCGTAACAGGCCGGAGACTCAGAATTGGTTGTTTCTGTTGCTGCCTTCCCTGTAACAGGTCGGAGACTCAGAATTGGTTGTTTTTGTTGCTGCCTTCCCTGTAACAGGCCGGAGACTTAGAACGAGGAGTGTCTTTTGGGAAGGTACCTTTATCCCTTTCCGATGAGGAGGAGATTGCAATCTGATGCTTTTCCATTTCCAGGCTGTGATTGGATATTTCCACCAGAGTGGGGGGACACGGTGTGGCCCACCTTTCTTTCCTCCTTTAGAACTTATTTGCATAGTCCAAACACACATTTAGAAAAGTGTCACTAAAATTTTACCAATGCATCATTCACTTACCAAACCACAACCAGAATACCTTTGGCAATGTTACGAACACATTAAGTCCAAACATGATGGAAGAAGATTGAAATGTCATGCATGCATTCATTTGTCCATTAACAGCTGAGTTTGTGTAAGATGTTGCACTACACATCGCTGTCACTGAGAATACTTATTTCTCTGAATAAGTATGAGATATGTGTGTTGTAGTGTGCATCAGTTTTAAGGTTTGAGAACATAGTTATGAATGGATTTGGATGGAACTTTGTGAGTCTGTTTCACCCACTGCTGCTGCACCCAGAGGTCCTAAGCAATTTTTATGGCGGTCACAGGCCAAAACCTTAGGAATCAGTCTGTTGGTGGGTGAAGGGCAGAAACTGCATTTTGAGCAATGAACAGTCCTGTCCTTCCCGGGCTTTGTTCCAAAGGTCTTCTTCTTGCACTCTCAGAGGTGTCTGGCCATTGTCTTGGCATCTTTATCTGATGGCATTGGACAGTTTGCTTATGTTAGTCCACCAAGATCCAATCAAAATGTAGCAAACCTTTGTCCACTATAGTAGTCAGAGAGGGGCCCCGCCATAAACTGGGCCCTGGAATGTGCGGTCCACTACAGTACTACACTACACTACAGTTTCTTACAATATAAGTACCATGTTTTTATTTATTTATTTATTTATTTATTGTTACATAATACCATGTTTTTTTGGACATATTCTATAGTATATACCATGGAACATGAATATGGTCATCACAAAAGTGCCAAAAAGTACCATGGTATTACCATGTTTTCCCATCTCTTACAATATAAGTACCATGTTTGTTTATTTATTTATTTATTTATTTTTATATTTTTCATGACAACATATTTTTGGACATGTTCTATAGTATATACCATGGTACATGAATATGGTCATCACAAAAGAGTGAAAAAGTACAATGTTTTCTTTTAACTTTAACATTTGAGTACTATGTAAATACCACAGTATACAAAATAACACCATGGTATAACCACAGTTCATTTTCAGCGTGGAATGCAGTTTCATGCTCCTCAGAAACATTAAATAGGCATTTGATAAATAAGTATAAATAATATATGTTGTTGTGTTTGTGCAATGTCTCTCTGGGTAACTTTGGTTAAGCGCTCCAGCTAAGTGAAGGAAGCACTTTTTGCCTTTGAAGATCTCCGACTGGAATGTAAATGCAGTTTTTAAGTGAAAAATCTTTAAACCTCTGATTCGTTTGATGTCAGACGTGTTCTTGCGTTAGCGCAGATCTTGGCTGCCCTCTCGTGAGAGGAATACAATGCAGTGAGGCGTTTGGGTCCTGTCAAGCTGTTGGAGCGGGGCTCTTTCGTGAGCAGAGGGCCGACAGATGGAAGATAATAGCATTTCCAAACTTTCCATTTAGAGGATTAAAATGCAGCAGTGGCCGCGACCCCCTTCACATTCAGACAGGAGGGACCGCTGAGGCCGGGAACATATGCCTGCTGCGGACAGCACAGCCAGAGGGGCCAACAACATGCGTCCTTCAGCCGACTGACCCCGCAATCTCTCTGGCACTGTTCCTTCCTTCCTTCTCTCTATCTCTGCAAGCTGTTCGCTTTTAACCAGGGCTCCAGACCAGCCTCAAACCGATTATGTGGTTGTGCCTACATCAGTGGTTTTCAGCTGGTTTTGCTTCTGGGCCCAGATTTGATGTTGAAAATGTACTAAAACTGTACTCTAAGGTAAAAAAAAAAAAAAAAAAAAAGTATATATTTTTTTCTATCACAGTTTAAAGAAATATTTCACTTTAAAATTAAAATTAATTTACCCCCCCTCAGGTCATCCTAGATATAGATGAGTTTGTTTCTTCATCAGATTTGGAGAAATTCCATCATTTGCTCAGCAATGGATCCTCTGCAGTGCCGTCAGAATAAGAGTCCAAATGGCTGATAAAAACACCAAAATAATCCACAAGTAATCCACACCACTCCAGTCCATCAGTTAACATCTTGAGAAGCCAAAAGCTGCATGTTTGTAAGAAACAAATTCATCAAGACGTTTTTAACTAAAATATGTCCATAATCCATAATAAAGTGAAAAAGTCCATCTCCTGTTGTCTCTCACATCAAAATCCAGCCACATATTTGTTTAGAGCTGTTTTGGTCTGTTTTGGCTTGTAAACGGTGCTTGATCTGTGCAGATTTCTCTCCTGATTCAGACCAGACCACTTTTTTACTGGAGCGTTTCTCTTCTCAAGATGTTAATTTATTAATTTATGGAGTTGTGTGGATTCCTTGTGTATTATTGTGATGTTTTTATCAGCTGTTTGGATGGCACCAATTCACTGCAGAGGTTCCATTGGTGAGACAGTGATGGAATGCTAGATTTCTCCAAATCTAATGAAGAAACAAACTCATCTACATCTTGGATGGCCTGAGGGTGAGCACATTTTCACCAAATTTTAATTTTTTGGTTAAGTAATTTTTATTTATTTTTTATTTAACAGAGACAAATATAAATAAACATTAATAAATATATATATATTTAAAAATTCAGGAAAGGACTGCCAATTATAGACAGGAAGTGCCTGGGAAACCTGTTTAAAAATAATTAAGAAAATACTGCACAATTCCACTTGGCGCTATTGGCACATAAGTCGAGTTCAGTCTTGTATGGTTTAAAAAATTAATCTGAAATTGGTTAAAAGGATAGTTCACCCAAAAATGAAAATTCTGTCATTAATTACTCACCCTCATGTCTTTCCAAACCCGTAAGACCTTCGCTCATCTTCGGAACACAAATTAAGATATTTTTGATGAAATGTGAGAGCTCTCTGACCCTCTATAGACAGTAACGCAACTGTAATGTTCCCAGGTCCAGAAACGTAGTAAGGACATCGGTAAAACAGTCCATGTGACATCAGTGACTCAAGTTCAATTTTGCGAAGCTACGAGAATACTTTTTTGCACAAAGAAAACAAAAATAACAATAATAATAATTTTTTCAACAATTCCTGAGTTACATCTTCTGCCATTTTGGAGAGTACCCAAGAACGTATTTGACATAATCAGCGTTGTTTATGTTCGGGGGGGAAAGCACGCACATGAATGTAATCTGCGTAATCAGCGTTGTTTACATTCGGGGGGAAAGCGTGCACATGAACGCAATCTGCGTAATCAGCGTTGTTTGCGCTTAGGGGAAAGCGTGTGTATGCGTTGTGATACTCTCTAAAATGGCAGAAGATGTAACTCGGTGGAGAAGAATTGTGTAAATTATGTTATTTATTTTTTTTTTTTGCACAAAAACAGTATTCTCATAGTGTCGGAAAATTGAAGTTGAGCCACTGATGTCACATGGACTGTTTTACCGATGTCCTTACTACGTTTCTGGACCTGGGAACTTTACAGTTGCATTGCTGTCTATGGAGGGTCAGAGAGCTCTCCGATTTCATCAAAAATATCTTAATTTGTGTTCCGAACATGAACAAAGGTCTTACGGGTTTGGAACGACATGAGGGTGAGTAATTAATGACATAATTTTCATTTTGGGGTGAACTAACCCTTTAATTAGTTTGATAAGTTAAAACATATGTTGACTTACTGATTATACTATTTTTTTTACTGCCTTTGACATCCAAACACTTTCTCTAAACAAAAGATGGGCATTTCAGTGAATTTTAGCATTCATAATATGGTTCCTCCATAAATATTAACCATGATCATAATTAACCACTTCATCTGCATTCTGAAGGATTTACTGACCTATTGTTGTGAATAAAGTTAAACAAGGTTTTTCTACACAACTGAAATGCCACTCTAACAGTTGATGTCCCCTGTAGGCTATTCCGATTCATTAAGACATTTACGAACTGCTACAAACAGAATTACATTACGCTGGAAGATGCTTGTCTGTTCCTAAAGAGGGCAAGGATTCGCACTTCATCCTTATCGCATTATTGCTTAATGGAGAATTATGTCAGAGCATCGTGGCTTTAATTATCTGGCCAGCAAGTCCATTTATAATGCAGTGAGACCAGAAACAGGCCGCATCCGTCTGCCGACCGCAAGCCGTAATGAATTTACAAGCACCCTCACAAAGCAGGGCTTAAAACATGATTAAGGGCGCTTGAAAATAAAGCAGGAGGAGGCGGGTGGTGGGTTAGTTTCCTTTCAATTAACAAGGACCATAAAAACAAACTTGAGTTGAAGAGGATGAAAGTTGTGTGAAGTCACAGTGCTATAACTCGAGCACAACTCCAGAGAAAACTATTTTGGGCAGAATATTTAATTAGGTGTTAATTTAATTAAAAATGTGCACAAAATGTCTACACTGCAAGCAAGTGACACAGCCAGTTTACTAACTAAACGTTCCCTCTCACTTGCACTCCACGACTCAAAAAATAGAATAAAATAGATTTCTCCTGTTACAAACAACAAAGATGTTAAAATCACAAATTTTATGAAAATATACGCAATCAGGTCTGGCGGCAACCCAGGTAACAAATTTGGTTATAAAAAAGATTGTGGAAACGTTGTTTTGAAATGTTTCTAAAACGTTTAAATGTTCAAAATACAGGTGCATCTCAATAAATTAGAATGTCGTGGAAAAGTTCATTTATTTCAGTAATTCAACTCAAATTATGAAACTCGTGTATTAAATAAATTCAGTACACACAGACTGAAGTAGTTTAAGTCTTTGGTTCTTTTAATTGTGATGATTTTGGCTCACATTTAACAAAAACCCACCAATTCACAACAAATTCTCAACAGATTAGAATATGGTGACATGCCAATCAAAATGGTCTCTCAGTTTGGTTCACTAGGCTACACAATCATGGGGAAGACTGCTGATCTGACAGTTGTCCAGAAGACAATCATTGACACCCTTCACAAGGAGGGTAAGCCACAAACATTCATTGCCAAAGAAGCTGGCTGTTCACAGAGTGCTGTATCCAAGCATGTTAACAGAAAGTTGAGTGGAAGAAAAAAGTGTGGAAGAAAAAGATGCACAACCAACCGAGAGAACCGCAGCCTTATGAGGATTGTCAAGCAAAATCGATTCAAGAATTTGGGTGAACTTCACAAGGAATGGACTGAGGCTGGGGTCAAGGCATCAAGAGCCACCACACACAGACGTGTCAAGGAATTTGGCTACAGTTGTTGTATTCCTCTTGTTAAGCCACTCCTGAACCACAGACAACGTCAGAGGCGTCTTACCTGGGCTAAGGAGAAGAAGAACTGGACTGTTGCCCAGTGATCCAAAGTCCTCTTTTCAGATGAGAGCAAGTTTTGTATTTCATTTGGAAACCAAGGTCCTAGAGTCTGGAGGAAGGGTGGAGAAGCTCATAGCCCAAGTTGCTTGAAGTCCAGTGTTAAGTTTCCACAGTCTGTAATGATTTGGGGTGCAATGTCATCTGCTGGGGTTGGTCCATTGTGTTTTTTGAAAACCAAAGTCACTGCACCCGTTTACCAAGAAATTTTGGAGCACTTCATGCTTCCTTCTGCTGACCAGCTTTTTAAAGATGCTGATTTCATTTTCCAGCAGGATTTGGCACCTGCCCACACTGCCAAAAGCACCAAAAGTTGGTTAAATGACCATGGTGTTGGTGTGCTTGACTGGCCAGCAAACTCACCAGACCTGAACACCATAGAGAATCTATGGGGTATTGTCAAGAGAAAAATGAGAAACAAGAGACCAAAAAATGCAGATGAGCTGAAGGCCACTGTCAAAGAAACCTGTGCTTCCATACCACCTCAGCAGTGCCACAAACTGATCACCTCCATGCCACGCCGAATTGAGGCAGTAATTAAAGCAAAAGGAGCCCCTACCAAGTATTGAGTACATATACAGTAAATTAACATACTTTCCAGAAGGCCAAAAATTCACTAAAAATGTTTTTTTATTGGTCTTATGAAGTATTCTAATTTGTTGAAATAGTGAATTGGTGGGTTTTTGTTAAATGTGAGCCAAAATCATCACAATTAAAAGAACCAAAGACTTAAACTACTTCAGTCTGTGTGTGCATTGAATTGATTTAATACACGAGTTTCACAATTTGAGTTGAATTACTGAAATAAATGAACTTTTCCACGACATTCTAATTTAATGAGATGCACCTGTATGGCATTACTTGAACGTTTATTTTTAATGTTCTAAGAACGTTAAAATGTCCAGTTTTCTTGTGATTATGATGTAATTTAAAGCTTGCAAAAAACATTACAGCATCATACTAACTTTATTTTTACCCAAAATATAACGTTATTTGAACGTTTATTTTTTATATTCCAAAAAACTTTAAAATGTCCAGTTTTCTTGTAGTGATTATAACGTTATATAAAGGTTGCAAACACATTTATTACAGCATTACCTAAATTTATTTTTACCCAAAATATGACATTATTGGAATGTTTATTTTTTTATATTTTAAGAATATTAAAATGTTTTCTTGTTGTGAATATAATGTTACTTAAAGGTTAGGAAAATGTTTCTCACAGCGTTATAATAACTTTATTTTCTCCTAAAATATAATGTTTTTTTTTTTTAAAAAAGGTTAAAAAAATGTTTCTTGCAACACTCTACTAACTTTATTTTCACCTATAATATAATGTTACTTGACCGTTCATTTTTAATATTCTTGGAATGATTATCAAATACAAATAACATCATAAATGTTGATCTCAGAACATTTTCTCAATGTTATGACAACGTGTATCAAATATTAATAAGATTTAAGAGCTTTCCATAAACATTAGCGTACTTTAAGAACGTTTTGTTTGAACATTTTTATATAACTTTAAAAAAAAAAACGTAAGTGAAAGTTGCGAGAACTTTCCCTCTTACATGATTACAAAAAAACGGCAAGTAACATCAAATTAAAGGGGTTTTTTTTCTTTTTTTATAGATAAAAAGTAGATAGTGCTTTCTTTAAAATGCACTCTAATAATTTAATTTAGTTTCAACTTCGAAACATCATTTTTACAGTGTACTCTATGGGGTGATAGAGTTACGTTAACATCTATATTATTCAGATAAGTTAGTAACATCTTGACTTTAACTTGTTCAGAAAGATTCACTTTAAACAGTTTTCAATAGTTGACTTGATAGACAAAACTAACCGCAAACGATGCGTTTTACGTTAATATTTTAGCGGAAACGCTGAGAATACGCAGAACGTAATGACGCGTGAAATATGCGATCGCGCAGTTTAGTCGCTCACGTCAATAATCAACAAAACTCTGCAGTCCAAGGGCGCAAACAAGCCTCTTGTTGTAATCAGCAAAACTATCTGCACTTACCACACACTGGGCAAAATGTTAGATTAGACGTTAATTTGAGGAAAAGCGCTCACAGGACGTAAGCAGGCAGATGTCAAAGAAAGGCGAGGGGGCAGAGAGAGCTAATATTCCCGGAACAGAGTGAAAAATTTGTTCACACAGCAGCAAATACAATTTTGCAGCCCCCTCCAGCTCCACGGCAGCAAACAGGAGAAATATGTTTACTTGTTTTAATTTCTTTTTCATGTAATGTTGACCCTGAGGGCTGCAAATATTTCCCCTGCTCTCGCGCTCTCTACATGGTGATTAAATTCAGTTTTATTCAAATGAAATCTCCCACTCCGCGCCGGCACACACTCACACACATACACAGATAATTAAGGAGCGGAAGCGTTTTCTTGCCTTCCTCGCTTTTCTCTAATTACAATCCTGTGAGAAATACAGAAGAAAACGTAGCGAAACACGGAGGTTTTCTCGGAGGGGATCGCGCGCTGACAGACACGCGCCATAATAACTATGCGCGTGATTACAGTTATGATTACACCATGACCCACAGATACCAGGAATTAGATCATACGGCATATTTATCTACGTGTCAGACTGTCATTGAGGTTTATAGCGCTACATGTACGCAGAGAACCAGCACATCTGAGGCCTCTTTAAAAAAAAAAAACCTGAGGGCTTCTAGAGGCTTCTGTTCATAACAGCCCACATTTATATGCTTTAATTCTCAACAATAAATGAAGAGATTTATCTGTCCATATATTATCCATAAACTAGGGAATGTACTAAATATTTATACATTAGACTGATTTTTTTCAAAAAAAAAAAAAAAATAGCATTAGAATCAGAATCAGAATGAGCTTTATTGGCCAGGTAAGTTTACACATACGAGGAATTTGTTATAGTGACAGAAGCTCTACAGTGCAACAGAAAGACAGCAACAGGACAGGACACAGATAATAAAAGAATGATATACAAATAGGCAATGTACAAAATAGCAAAAACACAATATATAATATAGACAATTATGTAAGTACAGTTATATGTGCAAATCTGAAATGAAAAAATAAGTATGTGTGGTGAATAAATAATGTATAATAGTGTTATGTGTTCCACGTTTAATGTCAAGTGTTCATGAGATGGATTGCCTGAGGGAAGAAACTGTTCCTGTGTCTGGTCGTTCTGGTGCTCAGAGCTCTGTAGCATCGACCAGACGGTAACAGTTCAAAGAGGGAGTGTGCTGGATGTGAGGGGTCCAGAGTGATTTTTCCAGCCCTTATTGCTCACTCTGGATGAGTACAGTTCTTGGAGAGTGGGGAGGGTTGTACCAATGATTCGCTCAGCAGTCCGGACTACCCTCCGTAGTCTTCTGAGGTCAGATTTGGTAGCTGAGCTGAACCAGACAGTTATTGAAGTGCAGAGGACGGATTCAATGATGGCGGAGTAGAACTGTTTCAGCAGCTCCTGTGGCAGGTTGAACTTCCTCAGCTGGCGAAGGAAGTACAGCCTCTGCAGGGCCTTTTTCACAATGGAGTCTATGTGATTGTCCCACTTCAGGTCCTGAGAAATTGTGGTGCCCAGGAATCTGAATGACTCCACTGCAGTCACAGTGCTGTTCATGATGGTGAGTGGGGGGAGTGCACGGGGGTTTCTCCTGAAGTCCACTATCATCTCCACAGTTTTGAGCGTGTTGAGCTCCAGGTTGTTAAGACTGCACCAGACAGCTAGCTCCTTAACCTCCTGTCTGTAAGCAGACTCGTCACCGTCCTGAATGAGGCCGATCAGTGTGGTGTCGTCTGCAAACTTCAGGAGCTTGACAGAGGGGTCTTTAGATGTGCAGTTGTTGGTGTAGAGGGAGAAGAGCAGTGGGGAGAGAACGCAGCTCTGAGGAGGTCCAGTGCTGATCGTACGGGTGCTGGATGTGTATTTTCCCAGCCTCACTAGCTGCTGCCTGTCTGTCAGGAAGCTGGTGATCCACTGACAGATGGAGGTGGGGACGGAGAGCTGAGTTAGTTTATTCTGAGGGGTGTCCGGGATGATGGTGTTAAAAGCGGAGCTGAAGTCTACAAACAGGATCCTCACATAAGTCCCTGGTCTGTCCAGATGCTGCAGGATGAAGTGCAGTCCCATGTTGACTGCATCATCCACAGACCTGTTTGCTCTGTAGGCAAACTGCAGGGGTTCCAGTAAGGGTCCAGTGGAGGGCTTTAGATAATCCAAAACCAGTCTTTCAAATGATTTCATGGCCACAGACGTTAGAGCCACAGGTCTGTAGTCATTAAGTCCAGTAATTTTGGGTTTCTTTGGGACGGGGATAATGGTGGAGCGTTTTAAGCATGAGGGGACTTCGCACAGCTCCAGTGATCTGTTGAAGATCTGTGTGAAGATGGGGGCCAGCTGGTCAGTACAGATTTTTAGGCAGGCTGGTGATACACCGTCTAGGCCTGGTGCTTTCCTTCTTTTGTTCTTTCTGAAGACCTGGCACTCGTCATCTTCACTGATCTGAATTGCAGGTGTGGGGGAGAGGGGGGTTGTTGCAGGTGTTAATGGTTGTGTGGAGAGGTGTTCAGGGCGGGTGTGGGGTGTTTTTCAAACCTGCAGTAGAACTCATTCAGATCGTCTGCCAGTTGTTGATTCTCCAGAGTGCTGGGGGATGGTGACTTGTAACTGGTGATATCTTTCATACCTTTCCACACTGAAGCAGAATCACTTGAAGAGAAGTTGTTCCTTAGCTTGCCAGAATAATTCCTCTTTGTCACTCTGATCTCCTTTTCCAGTGTGTATTTGGCCTGTTTATACAAGACTTTATTCCCCTTCCTGTAAGCATCTTCTTTGGCCTGACGGAGCTGAGTTTTGCAGTGAACCATGGTTTGTCGTTGTTGTAGGTTAAATGAGTCCTGGTAGGAATGTACATATCCTCACAGAAACTGATATAAGATGTTACAGTCTCTGTGAGCTCGTCCAGATCGTTTGCAGCAGCTTCGAAAACAGTCCAATCAGTAAGGTCACGTTGGTAAGTCTGATTCAAGTGAATCAGTTGTACGTTAGGCTTACATTTTAATGAAATGACTCGACTAAAACTCTGATCTGTTTAAATATGACTCGTTTTTTTTTCATACAGTATCTATCTATCTATCTATCTATCAGGTAACATTCTGGTAAGGTTTTCTTAAAGTTATGGACACAAAAAACGTTCTTCCAGTTCGCTAGTTAGTTAGCTAGCTAGTCTCAAAACATTAGCAACAAAAACATTAATTTTTCATAGTTTCGTTTCATCGTTCACCGTTCATCGTTTTTTCTAAAAAAATGTTTCATTTGGAGATCCATCTGACATTTATTATTTTTAAATATAACTACTTGTTTCAGATTTTTCAGAGCATTTGAAGGTAATGTTCCCACAACATTTGCAAAATACAAAAATTTTGTTTCCTTAACGTTTGTGAACATTCAGAAACAACATTTTTGTAACTTAATGGGAATGAAAGCAAAACATTCTTAGATACCCATCAAATAATATGTTCTAGCTATCTATCTAGAAATGTTCTCTGAACGTTCTGGAAAGGTTATCTCAACGTTCTTCCAGTAACTTTAATAGAATGTTTGCTCAAAGTTATCTACTGTTGTAATGTTAGAAGTAGTACAAAAACATTATTTATACATCATTCATGAAACATTTTTTTCTTAAACATTTTAGCTGAACGCTCATCTAACATTTTTTTAAAGTAACCACTTGTTCCAGATGAATTCAGAGAACATTCAAAATTAACGTTTCCATAATTTTTGCAAAATGATCAAATTGAATGTTTCCTGAAAGGGTTAGTTCACCCCAAAATGAAAATTCTGTCATTAGTTACTCACCCTCATGTCGTTCCAAGCCCATAAGACCTTCGTTCATCTTCGGAACACAAATTAAGATATTTTTGATTAAATCGGAGTGCTATCTGACCCTCCATAGACAGCAACGCAACTGAAATGTTCCCAGGTCCAGAAACGTAGTAAATACAACAGTAAAACAGTCCATGTGACATCAGTGGCTCAGCTCTGTTTTGTGACGCAACAAGAGTACTTTTTTTGCGCAAAGAAAACAAAAATAACATAATGTGCTCAACAATTCTTCTCTCCCGAGTTACGTCTTCCGCCATTTTGGAGAGTACCCAAGAACGTATTTGACGTAATCAGCGTTATTTACATTCTGGGAGAAAGCGCGCATGAACATTTAATCTGCGTAATAAGCGTTGTTTACGCTTAAGGGAAAGCGTGCGTATGTATTGTGATACTCTCTAAAATGGTGGAAGACATAACTCGGGGGAGAAGAATGGTTGAGTAAATTGTTAATTTTGTTTTCTTTGCTCAAAAAAAAGTGTTCTCGTAGAGTCACAAAACTGAAGTTGAGCCACTGATGTCACATGGACCTGTTTTATCAATGTATTTACTACTCTTCTAGACCTGGGAACATTTCAGTTGCGTTGCTGTCTATGAATGGTCAGATAGCTCTCCGATTTAATAAAAAATATCTTAATTTGTGTTCCGAAGTTGACAAAGGTCTTACGGGTTTGGAACGACATGAGGGTGAGTAATTAATGACATAATTTTCATTTTGGGGTGAACTAACACTTTAATGTTTGCAAAACCAAGAAAAAAACGTTAAAAAATTTGAAAAAAAAATGATGTTTCAAATGTTCAGAGAACATTCAGAAATAACATCTTAATAACCTAATGAGAACGTGAGCAAAAGATTCATAGAACATATTTGTGAACCTGGACCACAAAACCAGTCATAAGAGTCAATTTTTTTAAATTGAGATATACATCATCTGAAAGCTGAATAAATAAACTTTCCATTCACATATGTATTGTTAGGATAGGACAATATTTGTCCGAGATACAACTATTTGAAAATCTGGAATCTGAGGGTGCAAAAAACTCAAAATACCGAGAAAATCGCCTTTAAAGTTCTCCAAATTAAGTTCTTAGTAATGCATATTACTAATCAAAAATTAGGTTTTGATATATTTAAGGTAGGAAATTTACAAAATATCATCATGGAACATGATCTTTACTTAATAGTCTAATGATTTTTGGCATAAAAGAAAAATCGATAATTTTGACCCACACAATGTATTTTTGGCTATTGCTACAAATATACCTGTGCTACTTATGACTGGTTTTGTGCTCCAGGGTCAAATTTTTGTTAAATGGGTATCTATCTATCTATCTATTTATCTATCTATCTGTCTATCTGTCTGTCTGTCTGTCTGTCTGTCTGTTTAAGATTTATTAGATTCATCATCTGAACTGGCCCTGGTGCATCATGGGTCAAATATCACTCATTCTCTCATTTGCTTTCAGTGTCTTTCTGGCAGGAAGCTGAACACCTGGCGAAGGCTAATCCTGCGTATGCAAGAACAATTACAGCTAATCTCCTGCAGTCTGCTTTAAGCGCAAAACTAAATTAAATGAATGATGAGTTTATGAAGTTTGTCTTACTGTCTTTAGAACAGCCTATTTTCTGAAGGTCACTCTCAAAAGACGGCACACTTGTGCATGCTAGCTGGCGAGCCATGATTTGCTATGTGCTATTGCTAGTCAATCTAGATCATATAGATTAGTATTTTTAGTTCATTTATAAGAAGAGAAAGACATTTTGTACATCTGCTAAAAGTTTCATCAACTTCGATGACCTCAAAGCTAATGCTATTAGACATGGAATAAAAGCCACAAAACTCCCATTTTGATTTCACGGGTCTGTCAAGGCTTTTCACAGGTTAAAGGCTAATTGTATCTGAAATGAGGTTTTAAGCAGCAGAATTATTAGAGGTCGAAGGACACAGTCCTTTTGCAGCTGATCTGAGACCAGTTTCTTTTGTCTATTATCACTACAGTCAAAAATAACCAGACGTCTGTGAAAAGAAAAAGGTTTCTCGTAGAGCTAGACGAAGGAATTAGCTGTTAGCTAAAAAGTAGCTTAAACATAATTTACTCAGACTTCTTTTAGGGTTTTGTGTTAGTTACTGCAATTAGCTTAATATATAAACAGAACAAATGGCCTCATTTAGGTAGCTAGCAAGTGCTCACGCGTGTGTGTGCGACTAGCCATTTCAGAGACGCTAATAAATAGAGCCGAGCTCAGCGTATCAGATCCCTCATCCACTTCTGGACTAATGGAGCGTTTAGGAGCTTTTGGAGGAGAGGAGCGATTAGTTTGTCGTCCCTGACTGGACAAAGATGCTTCATTAGCATGCCAGTAACTCACGACGCTGTTTTTCATTAAACTTAGAGGACGGCTATATACGTCTTTCTCTCGCCGTCTGTCACACGCACACACACAACTCCACAGACAAGACATTTGTATTCAAACAGCGACTGAAAACAACTCTCAAACTGTGCTTACGTTCATAATATTGCATACTACCATACTACAAGTACCATTTTTGCAGTATGTTTACCATGAAAATAATCATATTTAGGGCCTGTATATGAAATAATACTCGGACACCACTTGAGCATTTAGCATAAAGTAAATTTAACATACTATGACAAATGCTGTGCTAAATGTTTGTATGTTAAATATAGTGTACAGTGTGATTTTTCTTTATAATATGCAAGTAAAATGTTTAGTATGCTACACATTTATGTGATAAATGCGTGAAATAACACATTATACAACTTGAATTTTAAAAATGCTAAATATGCTACGTGTTTATATGGTAAATATACTGTTTACTTTTTGGGAAAAAATATTATGTGAAACAAGACGCATTCTGTAACACTAAACATTTAGCAAACATTGTAACAGTAGTTTGCGAACTTGTCACTTAATCTGCATTCAACTGAATCTCAAAATATATGCATATATTTTTGCATCTTTAATCAATTTTTCTAGAAAATGTCAAAAAAATTTTTTTTACAAATAATTGATCAAAAATAACTTTTTAATAAAAATAAATTAAAAATCTTAATAGAATTAAAATTAAATTTAAAAAAATGTCTAAATTTTTGGAAGTTTTAACAAATAATGACTCAAAAAAGTAAATAATAATAATAATGAAATTCAAATAAAAAACTAAATCCAAATTGTGCATCTTTAAACCATTTTTGAGCAAAAATTTAAAAATAATTAGTCAAGAATATTATGTTTAAAAAATCATAATAAAATATAAATAAAACTACAAATCCCAAACATGCAGCTTCAATCCATTTCTGTTTAATAAGTTATAAAATTTTGGAAGTTTTAATAAATGAGTCAAAAAAAAAAAATTCAAAAATTTAATAAAATTAAAATAATACTACAAATACAAAAACATGCATCTTTAATCCATTTTTGTGCAAAAATGTCTCAACTTTGGTAGGTTTTAATAAATATTAATAAAACAAATCCTAACAGGGTTAAAATAAAACTACAAATCCAAAAAGTGCATTGGATATCCAAGTTTTGGAAGTTTTAACAAATAATATATCAAGAAAATAATGGTAAACAAAATCATAATACAATTAAAATAAAACTCTAAATCAAAAATGTGCACCTTTAATCCATTTTTGAGCAAAAATGTCTCAACTTTTGGAAGATTCAATAAATATTGAATAATGAAAAAAAGATGATAAAAAATCCTAATAGAATTCAAAAGAAACTACTAATCCAAAACATGCATCTTTAATCCACTTTTTGTGCAAAAATGTCTCAACTTTTGGAAGTTTTAAATGAATTATACATTTGAAATAACAACAATAATATAATTAAATATAATTATTTTAATAGAATTAAAATAAAACTACAAATTCAAAATGTCCATGTCCAACTTGATCTAGTTTTTATTCGCCACATATGTGACTCAGCAAGGCCATTCATTTCCTGTCACATAACAGGTGATCTCAGCTTGGCCAGCACTAAATTCTCCTTTAGTATTTCACTGCCCTGATCCGTAATATCAAAGCAGGCCTTGTCTTTCTCTAAATGCATTTTAATATCTGTAATTGCGAATCTGGCAGAATCCCAGCGCCCTGTTCTGGACGTAACGACATGAGTGGAATATCAATGCGGGCTGCCCTGAGAGAGAGAGAGACAGACGGGTCAGAGCGACGCTGTCACTTGCAGCTCCGTTGCGATGGCTGAATTTGTCTTAGGCGGTGCCGTTGTGGGCCTGTAATTAACGGGAGCGCGTTCACATCAAACGGCCCCGCTGCGGCGACGGGGTCACCAGGGGTCACGCAGAAACCCGCTCTCGACATGCCGGGCCCCGTTTCATCTGCTGACTTCAAAACAACTTTCAGCAGCATCAAAGATGGAGATCGAGATGCTGATCACGTATAACAGCACAGAAAGAAAGAAAGAAAGAGAGAGAGACGGATAGAGGGAGTGACGGAGATAGATAGATAGATAGATTCACAGACAGACAGACAGACATATAAATAGATAGACAGATAGACAGACAAACAGACAGATCGATAGATAGATAGATAGATAGATAGATAGATAGATAGATAGAAACTCGTGACTTCGATCATTCAGTTCAAGCGATTCACTAGCAAAAACCATTCATTTTTGAATTTCAACATCGCTTGTAATGATTTTAAAAAGTATTTAGTGATGGGTGAAACGGAGCTTTTCGAAACTCCAAATCAGTTAAACAATTGTTGCAAAATGAACGTTTCGAAGCGCTTCAATTGGATCACATATCGCAAATCATTTGTTTCAGTATCATGAATCATTTGATTCAGATCGGAACTTCAGAGTCCGTATCGTGAATCATTTGATTTAGATACTAAGTGGGTTCGTGAATCTTTTCAGATCGGGACGCACTCTGATCGCAAATCATTTATATCGGAACTTCGGAGCGGGTTCCCGAATCATTGATTCAGATTGAGCGGGTTTGAGAATCATTATTCAGATCGTACCTTCAGAGCGCGTATCATGAATCATTTGATTCAGATCAGGCAGGTTCAAGAATCATCATTCAGAACTTCGGAGTGCGTATCAAGAATCTTTTTTCTGACTTTTTATTTTAATTAAACAGTACAAAACATCAAACCATTAAGGCAGTACAGTTATAAAAACAAAACACAGAAAATACACAAATAAGTGTGTTGCCATTTTTAAAAAAATATATATAAATTTACACCTTAAGGACACATATTCCTTATTTACTTGTTCTTTTTTAATTCTTCTTTTTATTATCTGTGTTTTTTGTTCTGTCACTGTCATTCTGTTGCTCTGCGGTAGCTTCTGTCATGAAAACAAATTCCTCGTATGTGTTAACATACCTGGCAATAAAGCTCATTCTGATTCTGATTCATAGGATGAATATAAAGATAAGAGTTTTTACTGCGTTAACAGAACTTTAGATTTCCATATACTTGTCTAGAAACTTTGAATAAAGAAAAGAGAGATTTAGAGCCAGTAAATTTCTGTTTATGTATGGAAAATTTAGCTAACAGAAACAAATTAAGTTATATTTTCCTACACTCTAAAAGACGTTGGGTTGTTCACTGCACACATCTGCGTTAAGCATATTAGATTGCCTGTTGGGTAATGTTTATTGGGTTATTTCTATAACAGCATAAATTGGGTTATAATTTTAAATAGTGTGTGTGTGTGTTTAAAAGTTACCTTGGCTAAGGGGCTTTATTAAAAAAAAAAAAAAAGTCTTAAGTGAGTCGCTGAGTCATTTATTCAATCGATTCTTTCGAAACGACTGACTTATTCAGAAAGTAAGAAACTTTTTATGAATGGATCAGTGAATCATTGACTCACCCGATTTGTTCAAAAAGGTAAATTCATTCAGCAAAAAACATGGCTGTGTGTTGCTGCATAAACGCTCAACATGGCTTTGTTTGGAACCATTTTTGTTAGTGAAATAGAGCAAAAAAGACCATCACCAATTTATTTATTTATTTTTTACACAGATTTTTGGTTCAGTATTTTAACTTTGAATCAATAATTGATACGGACTGTTTGAACAATTAAACAGAGCCACGTGTATAACGACTCACTTCAGACCAGATGAATGACTCCGAACGAGTGTTTATGCAAAGCGCTTTTATAAGATGCTACTTGTCTTTAGCAGCGGCTTTATTTTCCGCGTCCTGTTCTATTATGAGGCGCAGCTGCGCGTTTGATACGCGTCGCGCTTCGGCGGGTTAAAGTCTTCCGAGCTTGAATTTACACACACACACACACACGGAACTAATGAAGATACGCAGCAGGTAATGAGAGCAGGTGTCATTTCACATCTCTTCAGTTCGGCCCCTACGGAGGCAGCTGTGTCTCGAAATATCTCCGAGTGTAAGAGGATTCATAACTTTATGAACACACGAAGGCGTGCGCGGTGCATTATGGGATCTACAGTGGCGCCAAACAAATCCTGACTGACGTTTCATTTTAGTTGTGCGAAACAATTAGCCTATATTTTAAAAGCCTAATTGGTTTTTAATCAGATAAAGGCACATTTAGAGCGGCTAAATGTCAATGAGGCTTCGATTTGACAGAACAACTCGACCAGATTAATCTTTTTGCCTCGGATGATTCATGGTACTTTTTCATAATGGTTTATTTTTAATGGCTCTGGTCTCGAGAAGAGCTTTTAATCTTTTCTTTTGTGATCGTTTGAAATGAATAAACAGCAATTTACTGACCTCTGAACTTAAGAAAACTACTTTCCAGAAAGCAATTTATAAAAACGCCACATTTTCAAGAGCCAAAGCTGGTTATAGGCCAATTGATTTTCATGACCTTTACAATCGTTTGTGATTACTGGATAAGGATTTGAAGAAGCATTTAGACTGAATTCGGGGAAAGTAACTAATTTGTAGACTGGGTCAAGTGATCCATTACAAAACCAATTCAAAAAAATAATTCACTCACAAATTTGATATCACATGCAAAACCTGTATACAAGAACACAACCTAGCCAATTAAATATTTTCTTGAATAATAAATAAATTCAACATTGAAATTTTACTGACTTTATTTTTTTAAATAATAAAAATTAAATATTTTATTACTGATAAGTATTACTACAATTATTTATTATTTATTCATATATGTATTTATTTTTATTGGCATTACCAACCAAGTTTTTCATTGCTTTCCCAGGGAAATAAACACAGTCAAACACAAAGCACAGTTTCACTTCACATTTTATTAGAATCTTTCCTAGTACTTCTGCACAGATAAACATTTGCCATCATCAGTATGCAAGCTGTGGTGGGCTATTTCATTAAACCTGCCTCTTGTGACGTTTCTGTTAATGTAAACCAGAAACCCCAGAAACAGAGTACAAATGCCATCGACACACTGTACGTCTAGTGTCAGAGCGGCCGTAGGCGTCACTGGCGGGCGGAAAACAACAAACGGTGTTGAGATGAGAACGATGGTTGTCACATAGAACGGAAGGAGAGAGGATGCACTCACGAGTTTCAAACCTCTGTACACACTTCATGCGTAAAGGTGTAATTCAGATGGTATTATTAAAAAAACAGGCAAAATGAAAGCAGGAGGAATAATAGAATGGAAAAGGAAGAAAAAAATCATGATGTATGAAAAAAATATAAAAAGAAGGGCTGTCAATTTAAAATTTATTTTTGTATTTTTTTTTAAATAATGCTATAAAAAGAATGCAATTAATAAATTTCAAAATGTATTTAATGACAAAATAACTGCATTTGGGGACTTTCCTTTCATTAATTTATCTTGTATTTTGAACAATTTTCCAAAATCTTTGGCATGCTAAAGCAAGTGAATTATTATTTCATCTGAAAATGTTTGGCAGCTCTTTCAATTTAGCGAAAGAGGTGGAGAGAGGGGTTGTGGGAAGGGTCTGAAGAGTGCAGCATTCCCCAAGGCTATGTACTGGGTCCGTTTTGGCTTCAGTCTATAACGATGATCCTGTCTGTAAAGGTGTTATCCGAGTGTTTGTTTCCGAATCAATCGAGGGGGCGCTGAAGCAAATTCTCAACGCTATTTGGACGATGAACCCACAAATACTGGCGAAGGAGGAGTGCCGATCGATAATCGCTCATGTCAGAAGACGAAACAAGGATGGACATACAACAAAAAGGAGAAAAGAAATCCGACGCGACAACCAGACCTTTTATTTCAATGTGACATGGCATTTGATAAGACTAGAAGTTACACTGAAGAAAATGTTTCCAATTCGCGAGCAGGACGTCTAGTATGTACACCTCATTGTGGGTCACTTGACCCGGATCGCCCCTCAGTAGTCTAAGACCTTTATAGCACCTTGAGAAGGCAGACTGCGTATTTGTTTAACATCACCTATGACTATACGCTTAAATGTACGCCACTTCAACCTCTTGAATAAAAATGATAAATTCAACTCTTTTTTTTTCATCTTTTAACATTGTGTTGCAAAGATTCACCGAAATAAAAATCAATAAAAATAATAATCATAACAACAACGGTGATCATAGTAAAAAACAGACAAGGTGAATAGAATTCAATATCAACGTCTACCTATGCTACAAAAACAAATCATCTGGTGCTGAAAAAACATTTTATCGTCGATTACAGAAGAATACATGAAGACGCGCGAATCTATTGTAACACAGATGTGTACGCCAACTGAAAACTGTAGCTTCTGATGCTGCCATAATTGATTTTCTTTATACAAATATTAAATCTATATGTGACAAAAGACATTTAAATACTTGTTAAATCCCATGAGCCCAGCTAAAACTCTTCCTGTGACCCCCCCCCGAACACTTGAGTACAGAGAAAAATACCTGAAACTGTACAGATTTGAACTGTAACTGGGTAGCATGATGTTTTGGCTCAAGTTAGAAAAATATTTAGCACTCGTTAGAGAAAAAAAATCAGGTATAAAGTAAACAGCACATCCAGTGAATGATTATCCCAACTGAAAACGTATGGCGGCTCTTTCCGTTTAGCGAAAGAACCGGAGCGAGGGATCCTGGAAAGGGTCGGAAGAGTGCAGCATCCCCCAAGGCTATGTACTGGGTCCGTTTCGGCTTCAGTCTATAATGACACGCATGCGTCCCACGCATAACATTCATGGGTGGGAGACTCAGATTAGCACGACAGCGAAATAAATGAAACAAACACATGCAGTGGATGAATTTAAAGTCTGTATGAAGCGTTGACAAATAGCTGGTAGCGCGTAGCAGCGCTTCAATACATTGGCTCAACGCCATGTTCGCCCTCCTCTGGAGGAAAGTCCGAGTTAAGGAGAGACTCCATGTAGGCTATGTAGCTGGAGCTGTGGGTGTAACTCTCGCTGGGCTCCGGGGCAGGAAGTGTGAGTGCTGAAACAGGAAGTGAGGCAGGGGGAAGCAGGCAGGGGGCAGTGCTGGTGTTTGGAGTAATACTAGCGGGCAGGAAAGCGGTGACTAATTCTGGAGGTAGCGCCGAAGGCTCAATGGCTAGTGTGGGTGGCGGTGTTGGCAGACGTGGGCGTTTCGCAGCCAGAGGTTCGTCTGACGGTTGCGCCTGAGGTTGTGGTTGGTTCACAGTTGCCTGTTGAAAAGAAAAAAGACAATTATTGTTTAGCGACGTAAATCAGAGCTCTCCAAATGGGCTCCAACTGCGCTGTTAGCTTGAAAAACCTTCTAGTTTGACAACCCACGAAAGCCGTAAAGTGTTAAACTTGCACTTTGACTTTACATTGATGAATTCTGTGTGCAGAAACATATGGTACTTGGCCCGAAGCAAATAAAAGCGCTTACCAGACGAGATATGACCCTCTTGGGCAGCTCTTGGTTCAGAGAGTGAATCTCGCTGCGCTTCAGTAAGATCTGCGTCTCGTCCTGAAACTCCACCTGGAAAGAAATACAGGCAGTTTAGACACCTCGAATCCTTTTCTTGGAACCACTTTCCTTGATACAGTTCAAGTTTAGAAAAGCTACTAGCATTGTTTCCAAGCTTTTGTGTCAGTTTGCTCGGTGACCATCTTTCTAATGCTCTCGGGAAACAATTTTCCAGTTATACAAAATATAAACACAAAACACTGTTAAAAAATCTATTAACTGTTAACCAAATAAATAAAAACAAAAAAATATATAAATAATTTCATATTTATATTTTTTAAAATATTAACACTCAATTATATATATATATATATATATATATATATATATATATATATATATATATATATATCTATATATATATATATATATATATATATGTGTGTGTGTGTGTGTGTGTGTGTGTGTGTAAAATATTTAAATGTAAATGAATTATAATTATTATATTTAAAATAAATATATAAGATTTATATTAAAATGTAAAAATACTTTTATATGTAAAATAATGAAATGAAACCAATATTTTTAACATTTAAATATGTATTATATTTAAATTTATATAAAATATTCAAATTTACACACATGTACAATAAAATATCAATTATGTAATATTTAAATTTGTGTAAAATAAATATTTAAATCTAAATGAATTATCATTAATATACAATAAATATATTATTTTTTCATTTATGTTGTAAATATTTGTACATATATTTTTTAAATTGACAAGAAATCATTATAATTATATAAAATAATGATATTAAATGAATATATATTAATTTAAACATGTATAAAATATTCAATTTATATAATTTACTATAAAATGTAGGGCATATGTCCTGACAATACATCAATTCACATGAATTACATCTGTAATGCAAAACCTAACGCTAATGTGTATCAATGCGGTTTATAGAGCTGTAAAAACTGCATTTAACCTGGAATATTCCTTCAAAACTCTTATTTTTGATCGGAAGAGCATCCAACAACAACATAAGCTGCAAACTTTCAACCAGTCTGCAATCAACACCCTATTCCAGATCAATTCCCAAAGGCTTCGAGACCTGTCAGACTTACAGACATCCAGTTACAGATCGCCCGCGGCAGGTGAGAGAGAGCTTGGCGCGTCTAGCAAAGGTAAAAGTGACGTCATGAAAGCGATCGGCGCTTGTTACGAGTGCCGTGACTCACACGGATCTAATAAATAATGGAGCCTTGTGGCGGCGAAGAGAATCAAGTGGTTCATTAATGCTGACAGAGGAGTCTCTCAAAAGTTCAGCCGAGCAATGAAACACTGTGTGTGTGTGTGTTTGGGTTTTAATGAGGAAGAATTTGACGTGAAGCAAAACTAGTTCATCCAATGTGTCAAACAATGTATTAACATAGTTTGGTAAGCCTCATTTTAGAAGAAAAACTGAAAAAATCATGTTCGATTAAGCTTTCTGGTAGTTTTTGAGTCACTTTTCCATTGAAATGTGACCCAAATGTGAATTAAAACATCTACCCATCGCTACACAGGAACACAAAAGCACTTCCCGCGAGGAGCGGCGTGTATGTGAAATAGCAGATGAATGGCGGTTTACTCTCGCCGTCTGCGGTCCATCACACCTCATAAGCTTCATCTACAGACTCCATAAATCCCCCATGCACCACATCTGCCTACTTTTCTCGTTTTCCCATTAAGCTCGCCTTCCTTCCACTTAATACGTCAACGGCTCTGTGTATGAGGAAAGCGAACTTTGCAGCAAATGTGGGACTCCTGAAACACTCGGATGAGATGGGGAGTTACAAGAAAGTTGACAAACATTTAGGTTCTTGACCTAAAAATTGGGTGTCGCCACTGGTCTTAAATATATACAAAAAAAAATTATTAACTATAATACAGTAGAACTATAATACAGTAGAAACCAAACAACAACAAAAAAAACAAAGAAAGAAATGAACTGGTTTGGTTTGAAATGGATTACTCTTTTTCTAAAAGTTGGAAAATGGGGGATAAATAAATACAAATAAAAATGTAAGACTTCAGTTACCTGGTAGTATCGGTGGACGTGTTCCTTGATAAAAGACGCATTGAGAACCTGTCCGTTAATTGTCTTGACCACCACGAGTTCGCCCAGTTCTGGAGGGCCGTTCCTCAGGCAGTCGTGACTCTGAGAAAGAGAAATCAAACAGATGATGTATCAAAAGGACAGTTGTAGGTCTAAAATCTGATTGGATGAGCCAAATTAATGCGTCAAAGCCAACTGGCAACCATTACAACCTAAAAGTAGATTTCCACCAATCAGCATCCAGGACCAGAACTATATTTATGAACCACAGTATTGCGCCAAAGCCACTTAGCAACCATAACAAGTTACAGATTTCAACCAAACAGCATCTAGGACCAGAACTATGCATTTTAGACAGCAATTAGCCACAAGATGTCATACATTATAGTTAATGTATTCATGATTAAAGAAGTTTTAGCAACCAAAATCTCTAGAATCTGACTGGATGAGCCCGTTTCTGCTACTGAAAAAAAAGGTAAGTGCGACTTTTTATCTCACAATTCTGACTCTTTCCTTGCAATTGCGAGTTTACATTTCACAATTCTGACTTATTACAATGCGGGATGTAAACCAGTAATTGCAAGAAACTTTTTTCTTGCAATTGCGAGTCTATATCGTGCAATTCTAACTTTTTCCACCTCAGAAAATTCAACTTTTTTCCTTGCAATTCTTACCTTCTTGCAAATGCAAGTTTATGTCACGAATTTCTGACTTTTTTTGCCTCGCAACTCTGGCTTTTTCTTTGAAATTCCTTTGCAGTTTTTCCTCACAATTTTGAGTTTATATCTCGCAATTCTGACATTTTCCGCCTCACAACTCTGACTTTCTTGCAAATGCAAGTGTATATCACGCAATTCTAACTTTTTCTCGCAATTGCAAGTTTATATCACACAACTCACTTTTTTCGCCTCGCAATTCTAACTTTTTCTCACAATTTCAAGTTAATATCTTGCAATTCCAACATTTTTCTCGCAATTGCGAGTTTTCTTTACGCAATTCTGACTTTTTTACCTGCAATTCTAATTTTTTTCTTGCAATTGTGAGATTATATAATGCAATGTATACTTTTTCTCACAATTATGGCTGTTTTCTTGCAATTGCAAGTTTATATCACGCAATTCTGACTTTTCTCAGAATTGTGAGCTATAAACTCGCAGTTGCAAAGTCAGAATTGCGCAGATATATAATTACAATTTTGAGAAATCAAGTCAAACTTTTTCTGAGTTTATATCTTGCAATTGTGAGAGAAAAAGTCAGAATTGTGAGATGTAAACTTGCAATGGCGAGAAAAAGTGAGAATTGTGAGTTACAAAGTCGCAATTACCTTTTTTATTTTTTATTGAGTGGCAGAAACAGGCATCCACCCCAAAGCCACTTGGCAACCGTAATCACCATAATAATGAAAAAACAATTAAAAAGTAACTATTTGTTGACGTCTCACCAGCAGGTTCTCTGGGAAGACGTTGTCACAGTAAGAGCCGTCATCAAAGTTGACTTCATAGTAGTTCTGTGTGCCGATGCCGGTGATGGTGCAGCGGTAGAACCAGCCGTTGCTGTTCCTGCCGATGACCTCCTGACCTAAAGACAGCTCACGCGAACTATTTTTGACCTGTGGCAGAGGCAAAGCGTTAGTTTGAGATCACTGTGTGCATTGAGATCCCTTCTATAGCGGCTACGCACCTTCTGATTGGTCTGTTTGTGTTTGTGGCAGGTGACGGACACCACATACGGCCAATCAGCTGGCTTCATGACGACTCCAGCAAGAAGGGCGCAGGTAACGTGGAAGGACGTGGAGCAGTTGTCCAACGAGCATTGGATACATGCGCCGAAGAACTGCTTGGTTGTCTTGTGGCAGTAGACGCACTTCTGCAAATCGTAACAAGGAAACATGAAATATGAGCTGCAGCCTTCGTAAAATGACAAAATTCCAGAATACTCAATGACAAAAAGTGATTTAATCCATCAGGAAAAGGGCTCTGGAGCCTAAGCCGAATGGGAGTTCAATGCTATATAGCTATTAGGCTAAGGGTAAACAGCTAAAAAAGAATGTCTTTTTTAATAAAACATGAATACAATCATTTATTAATGTGTGAACTAAATTAAAACATCCAAAATGTTCACAAAGACAGTCAATATTAGAAAAGTATAAAACCCCCCAAAGAAACAACATAAAAATTAACAAAAAAAAGACAAAAAACAACAACAAAATTGAATAAACAAACAGAAACAGGGAGAACAAAGGAATGAAATAGTAAAAAAAAAATTAAAAATTATGTAAAAAAACAAAAGCAGAACCAAAACAAGAACGAGATGAAAGAAAATAAACAGCATAAGAAACAAAGAATGAAAGAAAAAACAAACGAAAGCATGAAAGAACAAACAAATATAGAAGCGAATGAAAACAAATGTAGAGAAGGACACAAACTAAAATAAATAAAAAAATAGAGAAAAGAATGAATGAAAGAAACAAAAAGAATGAATAAAATAAAACAAACAGCAATAGAAAGAATGAATGAATGTAAGAAAAAGCACAACCAAAAGAATGAAAGAACGAACTAAAGAAATAAAAACAAAAAACAAATATATGAACAAACGAAAACAAAAGTAGAGAAAAGAAAGAAGGAAAATTAGAAAAGAAAAACTAAAAGAAACAGAAAAAAGAAAAGAATAAAAGTAATAAAATGAAACAAAGAACGAATGAAAGAACAAAACTAAAGAAAACAAACAGTAAAAGGAAAATAATGAAAAAAGCACAAACAAAAGAAATAAGCATAAAAACAAATATATAAACAATAAATAATAAACTAATAAACTATAAATATAATATAATAATATAATAAACTAAAATAAACTAAATAAAGAAACAAAAATGCCAAATAAAATAAACAACCAAGAAACAAAAGAGAACAGAAACAAC
This sequence comes from Spinibarbus caldwelli, assembly GCA_039654775.1. Taxonomy (NCBI): domain Eukaryota; kingdom Metazoa; phylum Chordata; class Actinopteri; order Cypriniformes; family Cyprinidae; genus Spinibarbus; species Spinibarbus caldwelli. Next base: position 2,609,945 of record CM077231.1, read on the forward strand.
AAAACAAATGAATGAACACTAAACAAATGAAGGAAAACAAACAAAAAAGTAGACATTCAGTAATAAACCAGATACTAAATGAAAAAAAGTGATATTATCATACCAGAATGTCGCATGAGCCGAATGCGGGTTTATGTCAAGTCAATGCTAAACAGCTATTTGGCTTTTGGCTAACATTTTTTCCATGTGTCAGCTAAAAACAGAAGTCATTTCGAGAGCTCAGCAGCAGCTCTGAAGAAAGATTACAAAGATGAACATTCACTAATAAAGTGAACACCAGAAATGTTCACAAAAACATTTTGATTCCACGTTGACTTAAAATGCAGAAATTAGGGCTGAGTTTGTGGCACAAGAAAATAAATGAACTTGATATTTCAGCATTTTTTTTTTTTTTGCTAATATCCTCTCAAATGGAAACATTTTGTGTCTCATCCCCGTCTCGCTCCTCTTCTCCTCCATTTCCACATAAACCGCTTCCAAACGCACACACACACACAGAGGGATATCGACGGGAATAAAAATTCTTTATTAAATTGTCAATACTTCATTTCAGCCCCCTGTGGCCAAGCAGCCGTAATGTACGATGGCCTTTCGATGCGGCGCCAGCTCGGAAATATTTCATCGGCCAGTGAAAGCCTCTGATTTATCATTCGCCAGGGATTGATCGCAGGACAGGCCAACGGACAAGAGAAGGGGGAAAAAATGCATGATTTACGAGCATCGAGCTCGTAGTTATTTATTCATACATCAAGAGCCGGCATCCATTTTGTGTCACAGCGAGCAGGAAGATAAAGCGGCCTCCTTTTAATCTACAATACGACGCTGTTTCTTGTTCTGTGCAAATAATGAGACAAAATGCTTGATGTTTATTCGTTACTTGCACTGATTTTCAGCAAACTTGCGTTTTTTTCCTTGCTAATGGCGACTGGAAGCTGAAGTCAGATGTATGACCATATGAGAGGTTTATAGCAGGTTTTTCATGTCATCATGTGCTGAAGCTGCTCTGGGTGTGTGTTTGTGCCGACGCATTGAGCAGCATTCAGACGTGTGGCGGAGGAGGAGAAACCTGCCTATATAATCAATGCAGTTCATTTAGCACGGTGAGGAATGACACCTGATTATTCAGGCATTGCACATCATTAATAATGCATCATATCCTCTGAGAAAGAGAGAATGACGGCAAAACAACAAAAGAAAATATGAAAATACAAACGAAAGAAAAAACAGACTAAAGAAACAGTGAAAGAATGAAGAAACAAAAAGAAGAAAACTAAATGAACAAAAAAGAACACGAACAAATGAAAAAACACAAGCAAACTAATGAATGAACAAATTAATTAAAACAGACAAAAGTAAAGGCCAAAAGGATAAAACAAAGAATGAATGAGAGGAATGAAAGGACAGATAAAAAAAAAATTAACTAAAAGCAAAAGTGCAGAAAAAAATGAAAGTAACAGAAATGAAAGAAACAACATAAGAAAAAAAGCAAATGAAAGGCAAATGAGAAACAAACAACAAATGACAACAAAATTAATGAAACTAAAATATGAACAAAAAAGAATGACTGGAAGGAACAAACAATAAAAGATGATCAAAGATCAAAACAAAAACAAAAAAGGAAAGAACAAAATAAGAAACAGAAAGAACAAACAAACAAAAAGTAGAAAATGAGTGAAACTAAATGGAAAAAAAAAGAAAAAATAATATGAAAGAAACCAAAATAATCAAAGTATTGAAAAACAAAAGCACAAAACAAACAAATCAGGAATGAAGAAAAAACATGATCTAAATTATCTAAAACAAACAACAAAAAAAAAATTATGTAAGAAAAATCTGAAATAAAAACAAACAAACTGAAGAACAAAAGAATAAGAAACAAGAAAAAACAAAAGGCAATCAAGAAACAGAAAGAACAAATGAAAACAAAAGAAAATTTTACTTAAATCTGAACTAAAAAGAACAAAACAAAAAACAGAAATAAATAAATAAATAAATAATTGAAGCATGAAAGAGATAAAAGCAAGAAACAAACAAATTAGGAATGAACAAAAGAAAAAAAAGCACAAATGAAACAACAAACAAATGATAAAAAATTATGAACAAAAAAGTAAAAAAAAACAGCAAAAAAATTAAAAAAAAAAACAAAATGAATGAAAACAAACAAAAATTAAACAAATTAGGAATGAACAAAAGACAAAAGCACAAACAAACAAGTGAAAAATTTATGAATGAACTAAACGAAAAAGTAAAAAACCCCAACAAAACAGCAATAAAGAGAAAAACAACATAAGAAAAAAAAACAAAAGGAATGAAAAAAAAGCAAATCAGGAATGAACAAAAAAACCAAAAGCATAAATGAAACAGAATAAACAAACAAACAAGCAAAAAAAAAAATAATAATAAAATAAAATACGAATGAACTAAAATGAGAAAGTAAAACAAAAAAACCAGCAAAAGATAAGAAAAACAACATGATAAAACAAATAAAAGGAATGAAAATAACAAATTAGGAATAAACAAAAAACAAAAATGAAACAGAATGAACAAACGAACGAACAAAAAAAATGTACAAACAAATGAAAACAACAGTACAAAAAAATGAATTAAAAGATAATATGAACAAAAAAGGAAGAATGAAAAAGAACAACATATACAACTGAACAAATCAATGGAGGCACAAATGAGCAAATGAATGAAACCAAAGTACAAAGAACAAACAAAAAGAGAAATCTCTATGTTAAATCGTTGTACGCTAAAATAACGAGAAGACATGTCGTTTCATCTTGACTCACCAGACTCTTCCTGGTGTCAGGGACGGCCGTCACGTCCACAGGCTCTCGCTCCACAGCGTTAACGAAACGAGCTTCGACCACAGCGATGGCGCAGATCACGTGAACCCACCTGCGGACGGGACAACAAACGCACGGTTTATATGCAGAGTTTGTTTGGCAAACGAGCATGAACAGATGCCATGTATCTCCTCGTAATTGACATGTGATATGAGAGAAACAGAGTTTGAGATATTAGACCTGTCATCTGTGGTTTTCTTCAAAGCTCCTCCTCTTAAACTGCACAAACAGCAGGCCTGCGACGATAAACAACACCAATGAACACAATAACAAACAAAACTCTTTAACGCAACAATAAATGTGCCATATGGAGGTTTAGTGCACAGATTTCTGCTTAAGACTTACATGTGAACAGTCGTTATTAATTTAAACGATTTCATTTAGTCCACGTTTGCGTGAAAGGTGTTTGCGAAACTTACAGCTGTCCATTCGGCCGCAGTACATCGCGAACACGTCCAGCCTTCCTGTTTCGTGTCGGGATTGATGCCATAACAACCTGACGGAAAAGAGAACGGAAACTTAGCCATTTAAGAACCAAACTGATAAATGTACATTAATAATTATTAAACAGACAGTGAACGATTCACCAGTGTGCATTATTACAATGATAAATAGTTTCTGTAATTTTCCCATCAAAAACAACTTTCTCCTCAGTTTGATATGAAGAAATGAACGAAGAAAAATAAGAACTAAGCAAAACAGCGAAACAAAAACAGAGAAAAGCTAAAGAGTAAAAAAAAAAAAAAAAAAAGTTTTAAAAAAAATTATTTAAAGTAAAAGCAAAAGTAAAACAGGAAAAAAGAATGACCACACAAAATGAAATTAAAGAAACGAAAAATGAAGGAAAAAGGCACAATGATAAAAGAACAAAAGAAATAGAACAAACGAACGAACAAAAAAGTAACAAACAAAACTAAAATATATTAAATATATTGTGTACAATTCATTAGTGTACATTTCTTTAAATAATAAACAGATTTTGTAATTTTCCATGAAAACTTAACTTTAAAATCTTAAAACTTTCTAAAAAAAAAAGCTTAATGAACAAAAGAATGAATGAAACAGAACAAACAAATGAACAAGCAAATCAACTAAAACAAGTTAAAAGGAAAAAAACAACGTAAGAAAAAAAAACAAACGAAAAGTCAAAAAAAAAGAAAGAAAAAAATGAACAAAATGAAACAATCAACAAAAGAAACAAAGAATGAAGGAAAAAAGCAGAACTACATAAAAGAAAAAAAGAAATAGAAACCGAAAGAACAAAGAAATTAATATAAAATATTTTAAATATATTGTGTTAAATTCAACAGAGTATGTTATTTAAAAAATAAATAGGTTTTATGTAAATTTCCATGAAAAAAATAGCTAAAATCTTAAAATCCTGAAACTTTCTAAAAAAGTTTCATGAGAACAAAATGAACAAAACAAATGAAACAAGACAAAATAAAGGAATTCATAAAATACGAAAACAGAGAATAAATAAACAAATGAGCAAAAAACTAACAAATTAAAACAAAAGTAGAAGCTAAACAGAAAAAAACAAATAAAAGAACAAAACCAAGGAAAATGAATAGAAAAAAGAATGAACATATGAATTAATGAAAACAAAAGTAAAACCAAACAAAACTAAAACATATTGTGAACAATTCAGTAGTGTTATTTTTTTTTTAAATAAATAGGTTTTGTAATTTTTTTTTTAAATTTTCCATTAAAAAACAACTTTATCCACCTACATTTAATACAAAAAGACTTACAAGATGAAAGAAACAAAATAAGAGCAAAAGAGCAAAAAAAATAAAATAAATAAAAATAATAATAATAATAATAATAACTAAACCAAAACTTACTAAAACAAAAAACAGAAGTCAAACCAAAAAGAAATGTATGAAAGAACAAAACAAAAGAAAACAAACAAGAAAAGAAATAAAGAAGGAAAAAAGCACAAACAAAAGTAAAAAACAAAGTAAGACCAAATGAAAACGAAAATATATTGAACATATTGTGTACGATTCACTAAAGGCTGGGACAAATAATAACAACCAATAACATCATAGCACACTTTTTATGAGCCAATCATATTACAGTTAATAAATCGAAACACATTGTGTTACGCAAGTTAAACATGTCGCAAGGCTGTTTCAAGTCATTAACCATTAAAAATACATTGACTTTTTAGTTTTTGACCAATTAAACAAGATTAGAAAACACAAACGAAACTAAAACGTCACATTTGAGACTCAAGCAGCACATAAGAGTGCCGATGTCGTCTGACGGAGTTTGTCGAAGCCGCCGTTCCCTGTAATTATCGCAGACTCCCTCCAAGCATGCATCTCGAAAATGGACTGTGATATCGCGCCAGAGGTGAAAGCTCACACGAACGGAAAGCTGCTGTTGACACGCTGTCATTTGCCGCTCTTCCCGCCTTATCAAATTCAGCAGCTTTCAGCAGCCGTGGCAGGTAAACACGAGCAGCGGGAGCCGGAGCCGTAATGGAGGACCGGGTACACACATGGCCTCTGGGCATTAGTTTAATATGCGACGCGCGCATGTTCTGGCGAGCCATTTTCATAAGCGCCACGAGTGAGTTCAAGCGTACGAGCGCTTAGCAAAAACCCAAAATAGCATGGAGAAACGAGGAGGCAAAGACAGCGTCGACTAACAAGCTGTCTTTCACTTCACGGCCTCTTCTTCCAGCCTTTGGAAAGCAAACAAGCTGGAGATGCTGTTGTTGTTGTTCTTTTTTTTTGCAGCTCTTTCACGTTGATTTGGGTCGGTGGTTCGCTGTCGCCTCTGTAAGAGGACGTGGAGGGAATCTGAGCATTTAAAACACCTCCGGGGAGCCGCGGGATCTGCTTTCACCGGGAGACTCGTGGCATGGAGACAGTAAATGAAAGCGATAAGGCACTTGAGGTCAAAATGTAGTGATTTTACTATAGTAAAGGGAATTTTTACTATAGGAAAGAGGTTTTGATGCAGTAAAATCTGTATTACATACAGCCTTGAGTGGCTTATTAATTACAGAAAACCAAGTTAAGAGTAAAATGATTAAAGACATGGTTTTTCTATTAAATATTTGTGGAAAAATGTATTATATTACAATTGTACAAACAACAAAGCATAAACAAATAAGGACAGATGAATAAAAATAAAATGTGAGAATAAAAAAGAAAATATGAACGAAACCAATAATGACAGACGAAAAAGACAAAAAATGAAAAATTAAGAATAAACAAAAAAGTAGAAACAAAAGAATGAACAAAACAAAAACAAACAACACAAACAAAAATAAATTATATAAAATGTATATATACACATGAAAATGATAACATTATCATTAAAGAAAAAAAAACAACAAACAAAAATTCAAGTTGATGCAAGAAACAAAACAAAAAGATACAAATTAAGCAGAATTAAGATAAAAACAATGAATAAACGAAAGGAAAAAATTTGACAAAAAACAAACAATGAAAGTAAAATATGAGAATAACAAAAAGAAAACGAAACAATGACAGACAAAAAAGAAACAAATTAAGAATTAACAAAAAAGCAGAAACAAAATAAAAAAACAATCAAATGAAATATTAAAATATATCTAAAAAATATATACATACAAAAAATAACAATAATAATAGTATAATAATAATAAATTGTGTAATAATAATTATTCAAACAAAAGAACAATTTTTAAAACAAGAAATAAATGAAACAGAAACAAAAAGAAAAGAAAAGAATGAAAAAATGACAAAACAAAAAGATAAAAGAGAAGTAAATTAATAATAAACAAATAAAAATACTAAAGAATAAATCAAAGGGAAAAATAGGACCAAAAAAAATATAAATTACAAAAAACTACAATAATTTCTTAGTAATAATAACAATAACAACAACAATGACATCAAAATAATACATTATTATTATTTTAAAGAAAATAGCACAAAAAAAATTAAGAACAAAACAAAATGCAGGAAACGAGTGAAATATAAAAGAAAGGAAAAAGCAGAACAAAAAGACAAAAATAACCAAACAGCGTAAACTAAGGAAAAGAAAAAACTAGAACAAAAAATAGAAGAAAAGAATATACAAACAAATAAATGAACAAAGAATTAAAAATGAAATAGAAATGGTTATAAAATAAAGTCAGTTATATGTACAAAATGAATAACAATAAATATTATTATTATTGTAGTCTTAATAAGAGTTGCCATAAACAATGTTTCCACTAATTAATACAGTAACTGTAGGGTGTTTACCGTACCTGCTGCAGTAATATATAACTGATATGACACATGAACACAGGTGCACATTATATATCAGCTATTTCAATCGAACGCCGGTCATTGGGTGAGATTTACGAGCCAGAAATATCTGTTTCATAAGCCGTGCGTCTCAGAAAGCTTGAGCGGAGCTGACAGCAGCGCAGATAAAATATGAGCAAGTACTCTTCTGACACACAGTGATGACTCGAATTAGTTTGACAGAGTGAAAACAGAGCGACGGTAAAGTGATTAGTGCCGCTAAAAGCAGACGAGAGTGATCGTACTTCATAAATCTGAACAACTCGCCGTAATGAACTTATAAACAGCCATCGAAAGGTATCCGAGCGAAACAGAGTGTTTTTTTTTTTGCATGCTGACGTTCATCCGTCGTTCTTTCGCGAGTAAATCTAATCATATCGTCAGCCGATGGCAAATATCACGGACGGATGCTTTTGGAAAACACAAAAACATCCAGAAAACTCAAAAAGTTTGGTTTGGACTGTCATTTTTGTTTAAAACGGGCCAATCAGAGAAAAAACGTCACCTTGCTAATTGGCTACGCGGCTTAGACTCGCGGTGTGGAGAGAAACGGGCGAAACGAGCCGCTTTGCGTCTGTGTTTTCCTCTTCGGGAGTTTTTTTTCTGTGCTCGTCTAAATAAACAAGTGGAGTTCAGCCTGACTGACGGTAAATTGGCTGGAGTGACGCTCTCGAGGCCCCACGACCAGATAAAGACAGAATCAAGGGCGTTTATTAGCACAGACGTACGGAAATATGCAGATTGGTGTGAAGGAGGCAAACAAACAGCTGGAGATACAGATGCAGACGTGAACGATGGGAGAAGCTTGACTTCTTTTTTGAGGAAGAAGGCTGAGAGACTAACAAAATACTAATATTATCTTACAGGTTTAAAAATTGACATTTCATTTTTCCAAAATGACCAGCAGTATTTCTTTTATGTCTTTTAGGAAAAACAGTGGCAACACACCAAAAAAATAAATAAATAAAATAAAATAAATAATTAGGAAAAAATAAAAGGTCATATACAAAAAATTATATTATTTATAAAATATTTTATTATTATTTTAATTTATATTACTATATTATAAAAAAATATTCATTAAATATAAATTTTTACAGGAACAAATGAAAGGCATTTTTTACACATACAATAAAGTCAAAATATAGCCAACACTTATCCAAAAATAAAGTATTTGTTTATTTTTGGATAGATGTTGGCTATATTTTGACTAATACATTTGATAATACATCAAATATATAATGAATAATTATTTTTTATTATATATTATACATTTTTAAAGAAAAAAAATGGACTTGTTCAATGAAGCTAATTTATCTGAAAAACAAAAGTAATAATAAATAAAATATATTATTCATTATCATTTCTACTTACATAAATACAAAAAAAGGTTCTGTTGATTTGTCCAATAAAGCAAATTTATCACCCCAAAAAAAAAAAAATGATAAAAACAAACAAATAAATAATAATTATTAATTAATTAATAAAAATAAATAAAAAAATAAAATATATATATATATATATATATATATATATATATATATATATATATATATATATATATATATATATATATATATATATATATATACCATTTTCATTATTTTTTTATTTATTATTAATTTTTATACAAATTTTTTAATACAAAAACTGTTCGTTTGAAACATTTACCCAAAAATAATAATAGTAACAAAAAAAAGGATTACAATTTATTTTTCGTTCGTTCGGTAGATAGATAGATAGACATTTGTTCAGACAGATATTTGATAGATTGATAGATCGAAGAAAATATATATGTATTTTATTACATTATATATTACATAAGAATTTGATCATTTTTTAAAATTTATTTATTATTAATTTTTATACAAAAAAATTTTTATGCAAAAATTTTGTTTGAAACATTTACCCAAAAATAATCATTTAAAAGTATATTATAATTTATTTTATTATTATAAATATATGTATTTGTCCTTAATAATAAATGTTCTTAATAATACAATAGTATAAACCTAAAAAAGGCACAGAATAATGAGTCGAAGACGCCCATCAAGCATTTTTTTTTTTAGAACAATAATTAAACGGCAGCATAACGCAAAAACATGTTCCGCGTAAACTGTCCTTTAGCTTAACACATGACAAATCTCTTTGTATCATGAGAAGCACATGTGAGGTGTGTTACTCACTCGCGTGGACCTGTAGGCCGCAGCTCCCGCAGGACAGCAGGACACTGGTGCCGTCGTCTCCGATGTGGGAGTTTGACGGCAGCGGTTCGGTGTTCTCTGCACCGGCGCTGAAACACATCTCTGGAACCAGCGGACGAGTTCGACAGCCGACCCGAGACACCAGACCAGACATGTCTGAGAGATGGAGGGGGTCCTTAACAGGCTAAACACGAACAAAAACACAGAACATGTTAAAACAAAGAGAAATAAACACGTATTTAAAACAACTTCCTGTCTAATCGGTTAGGGATGTAACGATTCACTCAACTCACGACTCGATTCGATTCACAATTTTGATTTCACGATTTGATTCACAATTTTTTTTTTAACAATATGAGATTTAAGACAAATTATAAATTAAATGTGTTCTTTTATTATTGCTTAGACAAAATGCTGCATGTTTCTTTGTGAAATTGAAATTTAACACTATAATAATATACTAATATAGCATTAGCATATTATTGCTCTTTTGTTGGTTTTGATTGCTATTATCCTTATTTGTAAGTCGCTTTGGATAAAAGTGTCTGCTAAATAACAAAGTTTAAATATAAAACATCCCTACTAATTTAAAAATCTAATATTTAAACATCTCTACTAATCGGGCAGTTTATGGACCGAAAGAAACCTCAGGTGTGAACCAGATTTTGTGCTGTAGTTCAAAGTCTTGATAGTGGCGCTCAGTGCATTACCTGTGTGTACGGACAGAAGAGTGCGCAGACGGCGCAGTGCGGTTCGATGGTCGCCATCGCAGCGTTGAACTGTTTCTCGGCCAGGAAGTTTGGCGGGCGGTTCTGCCACAGCGCGCTCTCCTCAGACTTCTTAGCCTCCGGCTGGACGCCGCCACCTACAGGCAGCCCAGAGTACAGCTCTACAGAAACACACAGAGAGAAGAGACACGCGTGAGAGTCACACTTCAGAGGAGTTACACCCTGAAACAATCACTATACATAACCTTATAATCAATAAATAAAGATAGAACAATAGATAGAACAATAGATAGAACAATAAAGCGATAGATAGATAGATAGATAGATAGATAGATATTCATTCGTTAGATAGATAGATATTCATTCGTTAGATAGATAGATAGATAGATAGATAGATAGATAGATAGATAGATAGATAGATAGATAGATATTCGTTCAGATTGATATTTGATAGATCTATAGATCAATAGATGGATAGATGGATAGATATTCATTCGTTAGATAGATAGATAGATATTCGTTACATAAATATACATTTGTTTGATAGATCGATAGATAGATAGATAGATAGATAGATAGATAGATAGATAGATAGATAGATAGATAGATAGATGGATGATAGACAGATATTCAATAGATAGATATTCAATAGAGATAGATATTCGTTTAATAGATAGACAGATACTCAGACAGCGGGCGGTGCGGGTTTACAGCTGTCTGTCTCTTCATAACTCACAGCACAGACAAATCAATAACTGGTCTTTAAGTCTTTCAGCTGCCCCGTCTTATAAAGTGCTGATTGTTTGTGGCTGCTTTCTTTCATACTTTATTGCTTTTGCTCTTTGTGCTCGCGAGTACACACTTTCACAACAAACAAACAAACGCTAAACAATATCTTGCCATCAAACCAGAACACTCCAAAATGAAATGCCAGCCTGAATTGTTCTAGAAACATTCATATTGTAAAAACATATCTAACTTTTAACAACTTTTCCCTCAGTGGGAAATCTACCATCAGACATTTATCTAGGATGTCAAGTTTCTTTTGTTCTCCTGAACTCCATGTGACAACAAAATCGGAGTATATCTCGTATTACACCATTAAAACAAAAATACAACATTGGCGTTTCAAAGAGTGACAGAAATGTCCTAATTATGTTGTAAGCAATTTAATAACTTGCATTGTCATAAACTGGGCCTCATTCAAGAAAAACAAATTTGTGTAAATTTTATGTAAAACCTTTCCTGCATAAATTATTCAGCAATCATTTCAACAATAAAAAAATTTAAATACTAATTTACATACTTTGTGAAGTCATTACGAAGTTCATTTATAAAACGCAAGCAAATGAAATATCTCTGATTTAAAAGTGAACATTTAAATAAGATGTTTTTATGAACAATTCTATGAGTATCATTAGATTTTAAGATAGGGCTGCAACAAAGAATTATTTTGATAATCGATTAATCTAACGATTATTAGAATGATTAATCGACTAATCGTCGAATATTCCACTGATTAATCAATAGACTTTGATTGATTATTCAGCTTTTGCAATTAGTTATACATATAACTAGTTGAGTTATACATATTCTAACAAATAAATAAAAGGTAATAACTTCAGCTTTTGAAAATCATATGTGACCCTAGACCACAAAACCAGTCTTAAGTGTCAATGTTTTGAAATTGAGATTTATACATCACCTGAAAGCTGAATAAATAAGCTTTGTTAGGATAGCACAATATTTGGCTGAGATACAACTATTTGAAAATCTGGAATCTGAGGGTGCAAAAAAAAAAAAAAATCTAAATATTGAGATAATCGCCTTTAAAGTTGTCCAAATGAAGTTCTTAGCAATGCATATTACTAATCAAAAATTAAGCTTCAAAGGAACATGATATTTACTTAATATCCTAATGATTTTTGGCATAAAATAAATATTGATCATTTTGACCCATACAATGTATTGTTGACTATTGTTACAAATATACCTGTGCTACTTATGACTGCTTTTGTGCTCCAGGGTCACATATGTAATTAATTAAAATTATTACACAATAAATTGATAACACTTTAAAATAAAGTTTCATTAGTTAACATTAGTTGACTAGATTAGTTAACATGATCTAATAATGAACAATACTTCTACAGCATTTATTAATCTTAATGTTAATTTCAGCATTTACTAATGCATTATTAAAATCACAAGTTATGTTTGTTTACATTAGTTAATGCACTGTGAATTAATATGAACTAACAATGAAGGACTGTATTTATTAAATAACATTAACAAAGATTAATAGTGTAATAAATGTATTGTTCATTCATGTTAGGAAATACATTATAACACCTTACCGTAAAAGCATTACCAATTAATTTATATAAATAGATATATTTGGCACACAAAATGAGATGACAGACAGAGAAACTCTCTTAATCACCATTTAATTAGCTAAATGAAAAAATAACTGAATGACACATTCTGCCTAACTTCTCATTTTGTAAGTCATACAGATAAGAAACAAAATAAAGGTAAGTGATAAGATGGTTTTTTTTTTTTTTTTGATAAACTATTTTATTCACAACATATATCTCTCTTAAAATACCTTATAGGGTTATGATAATCAAAACAGTCCTGAGCAAGATCAAGATTTGATCTCTGCAAACCAAACTATCACTTTAATTAATTTATTTCCCCAACTAATAAAAAGATTTGATCATTAGCTAGCTCCACACTGGAGAGCTGCTTTATAACAGAAAATCAAGCTGTAATTCTAACTGAAAGCGACACTAAACTGCTTGATTTAAGGCTCTCTCTTGCATAAAGTACTATATAAATAAACGTGATGTGTCTGCTTTACTGAAGTACCGAACTGAAGAGCTCATGCAAACATCACTTTCTCACCGCTGTCAGTTTTTGTTGTTTAAACTGTTGTTTTATTTGTTGTTTATTGCGTTATTGAGAACAAAACGCTGTGCTCTAAAGCGCTGTCTCTCTTCTTCTCTTGAAGTGCATCAGAATTACAGTCTTACGCTACAGCGCCACACTGGTCCAACCGCAGTATTGCAGGCTCATACATTAGGTCATATGGGATCAAACGACTACTCGACAACAGAAATATTTGTCGACAATTTTTTATTGTCGACGTTGTCGATAATGTCGACTAATCGTTTCAGCCCTATTTTATGACTTTACAATTTTATTGTTTACATAAGAACAAAGATACAAATAATTTTACCATTTTAATGATTATCATTTATGAAACTAGCAAAACAAATTTGGGTAAATTGTTTTGTAAAACTACTCTAATGCAAATTTAACAGTTTATGAAATAATGGTTTTACAAACGTCATTAGATTTTTTTTAATGGACATTACTACGAACTGCATTTAAAATAAAAACAGAAGCAAAACATGTAATTCAAGAATATCTTCATAAACAATTTAACAATTTTATGACCGTCATTGCTAACGCTATCTAAAACATAAAAGTAATCTAACGCAAATCCAACAATTTAAGCAAGATTTGAAAAACATTATTTGAAGTTTCTGTGCATGCAAGAATAACTTCACAATTTTATCTCATCTGATTTTATGAAGAATGTCATTACGAACTTCTTTTAAAACATGAAGAAAACGTATTCAGGCAAGTTTTTCTTAAAACTATACTAATGAAAATTCTGCATTAAATTAAAAAAATTATGCAAGAATAGTTTATGAACATTTCATTTTATGGACATTACAAACTGCATTTAAAAAACACAAGCAAAACGTAAAATACCAATAGATTTCCGAACAATTAAAAAAAAAATCATTGCAAATAACCTTAAAAACATAATTAGATCTTTTGCAAGTTATTTCGAATGTAATTTTTGAAACATGACAGAAACATGTTTGTGCATGCAAGAACAGCTTTATGAATGTCATTTTAAGAACATCATTACGAACAAAAATTCACCGAAATCTTTCGTAAATCAGTTCTTGCGTAAAATGTTGCACTGAAATTTAAAGTGATAATTAACAATGTTTTTACAAACAATTTACACAGAAATCTGCTTGCGTTTCACAAATGAGGCCCAAAATATTAATAGTTAAATTTTTTATTTATTTCAATTTCATACTGAAAGTATGTTGTGCTTAACGTTTTTCATTGATGATGCCATGAAAGCAGTACTCACCCTCATCGCTGGATGCTTCCTGTTTGACTATGGAGTGAGGAGAGCGCATGGGCGGCTTGCTGAACGGATGTCTTCGGCTCTTCTTTACCTCAACTTTCTTCTTCAGCTTCGTGAAAGGACTCGGCTGAGAACAAAAACATAACGATAATTTACCTCAATGTAAAATCCCCTAAAAATCTGTTCAGGATCAGAGAAAGCGCTGACCTGGAGGCCGGGAGCGGATCCATTACTCTGGTTCTGAATGTCGCTGGAAGCGAACTGCTCAAACACCTGCTGGAAGGAGAGCTCATCGGGATGCTTCGGCTTTTTCTTTTTCTTCTTCTTCTTCTTCTCCTCCTCCTCTACGTTTTCCACTGGAGGATCCTGGGAATCTGTTTTTCTGTCTTCACCTGCTGAACGACAACAAAGATGGAGGAATGGGGAAAAAATACCATTACACATTCAGTAGTAACAAGGCGTGTTACTATGTGGTTGCTAAAGTTTATGGGGTGTAGGGCTGTCACTAACGATTATTTTGGTAATTGAGTAATCTGTCGATTATTCTGACAATTAATCGAGTAATCTGATAATTTTATATTATATATATATATATATATATATATATATATATATATATATATATATATATATATATATATATATATATATATATATAATTTTTTTTTTTTTTTTTTTTGTAGTAATAAAAATAGACCTAAGTGAACAATAGCCTTTAAAATGGCTTAAAATGCATATGTGACCCTGGAGCACAAAACCAGTCTTAAGTAGCATGGATATATTTGTAGCAATAGTCAAAAATACATTGTATGGGTCAAAATTATCGATTTTTCTTTTGTGCCAAAAATCATTAGGATATTAAGTAAAGATCATGTTCCATGAAAATATATGTTCTGTATGTATGTATATACATGTTCTACTGTAAATATATCAAAACTTAATTTTTGATTAGTAATATGCATTGCTAAGAACATCATTTGGACAACTTTAAAGGTGATTTTCTCAATATTTTGATTTTTTTTGCACCCTCAGATTCCAGATTTAGTTGTTTCTTGACCAAATATTGTCCTATCCTAACAAACCATACATCAATGGCTTATTTATTCAGCTTTCAGATGATGTATAAATCTCAATTTCAAAAAAATTTACCCTTATGACTGGTTTTGTGGTCCAGGGTCACATATCTAATAGCAATGAGTCAATAATTAATCCAAATAAAGTATCAAAAGCAAGAAATCACATGATTTTATTGAAAAAAACTGTTAAAATACATAATGTATTATAAAAAGAGGGCGTCAACAGCCTGACGATTGTTTTTACCCTTTACTGCGTCATCTAATCCTTGTTTAATACTGACTCAACAATATTTAATTCAAATGTCCACTTAATCTTTAATATTTGGCCATTTCTTTATGATAGAAGAGCTACAGCCACTGTAATTTCTTGAATATGTGGACATCAAAACGTGTCACTCAGACTGAGAGTTTAAACTTTTATTTTGAAATCGCGATGAACAGTCAGCATACCGAGAAAGATATTGATGTATTCTCCTGTGTTTGCGTAGGTTTATAAATGATTTACTTTACAAATCTGAAGAAATAATGCACGTCGCATTCCCGACACAACCTACACGCATGTAAATAATTAAAGCGTATAGATTAAACCTGCATCGAATATATTTATTTAGTTGAATCGTAGTGTTTGTGAATTCACAATAGCATTATGCTTTATTATGATTTTTAAATGGGTTTAATATGTGGAACTTCCGGTATTTTGCTGATTACTCGACATGGGCAAAATGCAATCAAGGATTTTTAAAAAATCGAATACTCGAATAGAATCGAGGAATCGTTGCAGCCCTAATGGGGTGGTTGCTATATGCTAAAAGTTCACTCCCGTCACCTCCTCCGCGAAGCGCAGCTTCCGCCTGCTCCTGCTCCTCCCTCTCCAGCGCCTCCAGTGTGAGGAGCGCCTCCCGCGCCATGCGCTCGTCTCTCTGCTGCCGTCGCTGCTGCTCGCGCTCCTCCACCTTACGCAGATACTCGCTCATGTCCAGATCCACTCCCTCCTCCACCAGGACCTTCACCTCCTCCAGCTTCAGACGCCGGAACTGTTTCACCCTCGCTTGAGCTCTACAAAAAAACAACGCAAATGGATAACGAACTTATTTCAACCCAAATGTTTCCCACTTGATAGTTTTTATTTATTATCAGTCTAACAGTAAAGGTCAAAGCTCAATAAAAACTTTGTTGGATCTCTTCAAAAAACATTGCAAATTGATAAACTTTTATTTAAAAAAAAAAACATTTCCTGCTTGATAGCTTTTATTTATTACACATTTACTTATTTAAGTAAATGTTACAATTCAGGTAAAAGGTCAATAAAAACTTTGCATAAGCTCTACAAAAAACAACGCACAAACTTTTATTTCAAACAAAACCTTTTCCCTCTTGACAGTTTTTATTATGATTTGACCATTAAAGATGAAATGTCAATAAAAAACATTGCTGAAGTCTACAAAAAAATATCGCAAATGGATAAATTTTATTTCAAACCAAATGTTATCCCACTTGATTTATTACGATACAAACAGTAAAGGTCAAAGGTTAATAAAAACTCTGCCTAAATATTGCAAATAGATTAACTTTTATTTCTTTCCATTATTATTATTATTATTATTATTATTTATTTTCTTTTATTTCAATCCAAACGTTTCCTGCTTGACAGTTTTTATTACGATTCGAACAGTAAAGGTTAGATGTCAATAAAAACTTTGCCTGAGCTCTACAAAAAAGCAACACAAATGGAAAAAGTTTTATTTCAACCCAAAATTTCCTCTTGATAGGTTTTATTAATTACGATTTGAACAGTAAAGGTCAAAGGTCAATAAAAACTTTGCCTAATCACTTTAACAAAACAACGCAAAGGATAATGAACTTTTATTTCAACCCAAACATTCCCAATTGATAGTTTTTCTTTATTACGATTCAAACTGTAAAAAGTCAATTTAAAGCTAAAATGAAAAACGGAAAACGAAACGGCTAATTTTTATTTCAAACCAAGTTTTCTGACTTGATAAAATTCTATTTATTAAGATTCTAACAATAAAAGTCATTTCACATCCATAGCAAATTTTCGCAGAGACATTGTTAAAACGAAACAATGCATTTGGACACTTTTTTGACCAGTAACAAAAAAAAAATATATACCATAAATTAAATTTTTTTTGTACTATTACTATATCTGACCATAAACGTCATTATAACGTGTCATTCCTACATCATGCTATCGCACATTTTTACTATTATCATTCCATAAGATAATATTAGCATTTTAACAATGCTTTGCGTTTTGCATTAAAAGCACATAGTATACTAACTACTTTCACAAATCTTCGCAGTGACACAACGTTAAAACGAACCAATGAGTTTGCGCAAAGCATGTTTTTTTTTTGTTCAAAGCATGTTTTTTTGTTCAGGTCGAAAATCTTCATCTCAGCTTCTAAAATCAACAATAAGGGCCAACTAACAGATTTTTGCCTCAATATAAAATATATAAAAACGAAACTGAAAATTTTCAGCACCTGCGCAGGAGTTTCTCCCTGTACGTGACTCTGGTTTTCCTCCAGTGCTCCAGCTCAGGGCTGGTGAGGCTCGTGGGTTTCAGGTGGTCCAGGACTGTATTGTCTTTCCCCTGTTTCCACAGTTCGTAACGGTCGGGCTGCAGGCAGCGAACGAAGACATCCATGGAGATCTTCACCATGTCCTTACGGCACGTACACTGCAGAAGACAAACGCGAAACAACAACTTTAAATAAAGTTAACAACTGTAAAACAGTTCTGTCTCTAAGTTCTGACTGCATGATCTATGATGTGACGCAATAACGGCCAATCAGAAAAAAATTAACATTTAGTACACAATTATGTGGAGTGATATTTTGGGCCAGTGAGATTCCAGGGTGGGCAGGGCTAATCAGCATTAAAAATGTGCATTTATTTATTTGTATTATTGTATAGCATAATAATTTTAATTTATATTGCATTATATTATTCTTTTAATTTAGTTTAGATATACACTTTTGCATGCAGTTTTTATTTATTTTTTTATTTTTGGCCTTCAGTTTTGAGATTAAAAGAACAATATAGAGTAATGAATAAAATGCAAATGATTTTAAAATGTATTAAATATTTATAAATATTACACATTAAAAAATTAACAAATATATTAATAATAATAAATAAATATTAGCATAATTAAATATTAATACAAATAATTATTACAAAATGAAATAAAGGAAAAATTAATACTATGCAAATTAAAAATAAATACATCTAACACAAAAAAATATAAATTCACATATTTAAATAAAAAGAATAATAATCCAAATTAAAATAAAATTAATACATTAAAAAATGTAATTAATACTATACATTAAAACAAATAGCAGATTTAAAGTAAATTTGAAGTAGAATATTTCAATAACAAAAAAATAGGTTATTCTAATATATATATATATATATATATATATATATATATATATATATGCAAATTCACGAAAAAAAGCACCTTAAAAAATACAAAATATCAGGGTTCAAAAAGATGAAACTGTATAACAGACGAGAATCAAATGAACTGCATCATAGGAGTCATGTCTGAAACAACGATTGAGAGGAAAATTAAGGTGATGGAGAGGAGATGTGATGATTCTTCATGCAGGTGTGTAGACGTGAGATTATTAAATCATCAGCGCCGACGACTGCGAGGGAAAAACACGCTTTTAATCGCAAAGTTTGCGCGGCATGGACCGAGGTGGAAAACGCACAAATCAACATCTCTCAATCAACAGCGAGAGAGAGATGGATGGAAATAAAAGTCATTTTCCTGTGAGCTGCAGTTGGCTGTATTATATCGAGCCGATATTTCCTGCGCTGTGCCGGAGCTGCTGTTCAATTACCAGAAACATTCTGCAGCTGAAGTGAAGACAAACACGGCAAACCCTGTGTGTGTGTGTGTGTTGTGTGTGTGTGTGAGGGCGTAATAATGGCAACAAGCGCTATTCTTCACTCCGAAATGTCAATGTCTCGCAGTGTAACTCCAGGGCTTGCCATATTATGCTCAGAAATGCAATTCCAGCCCGACTGGAAGGATCAGACTCCACCTGGAAAACAAGCGGCACTGAGGAGAGGAACCAACCAAAACAAAGTACAATCATGCTGCGAACATTTTTCAGGAGCGTAACTGAGACTCAGCTGTTTCCAAAACAAAAAATTTTGACAAAAGGGAGATATGTGTGTGTGTATAAATATAAAACACATATATTTAAGAATTTGTTTAAAAAAGAAAAAGAAAAGAAATGCATGTATTGTGATTATTTTAGACTGATAAAAAATTAAATTGGAAAAAGCATATAAAAAGCATATATTTACATATAACTAAATTAAAAGAATAATATAAAATAATAATATATAATAATTTAAAGTAATATAAATTAAAACTAACTTAATAAATATAAAAATTAATAGTATAAATTAATCAAAATAAATTACATAAAATGTTAAATAATTTAACATTAAATCTGTAGTGGAACACTTCAATAATGAATATATATATATATATATATATTTAGTGCTGTCAAAGTTAACGCACACAGCGACCAATCTTTATAGGGTTTGCCCAAACCTTGTTTAGTTTCTGAGACTCGCCGGTACTGCCGCGCGAGTTCGAGGTCTCTCTTTCCCAGCGCGCACACACCTCTTTCTCTCTCTCCGCGTCTGCTCTGTTCAGCGCGCGGATGAGAGGAACAGCGCTTTCAGTTAAAACAGATATTATGTTGCTTCTCTAATTTAACATGCAAGTATAGCCGAAATCACAGCACAGCTATTGCCTTTATCTTATGTTTAGCCTATTTGATTTTATCAGACGATGGCTGGATTATAAATCAGGATTTTTGTGCAGATTAACATCTTGTAAGGGAGAGCTGGTTATTTAGTCCTAATGGGTCGCGTTTCAGTCACTATTTCATATTCATTCCGTTGTCTGACAACAGAAACTTTAAAATATATCAATGAAAACAGTTTTATTGAGAATTTAGCTGCATCAAAATACAGTATGTGGGCACAGAGAGGCAAACAAATGTAATAATAAATAATAAATGTACATTTTGCATGTTCAGAAGAAGTGAGATGCCCTGTCATGCAGAAATGTAAACAGGTTTGTGTCAGTAAATTGCTCAGTGCAAAGAAAGAGAAGTAATGGGAAACTGGTATTTCTTTTTTCATGTGTCTAATACACATGAGCAAGTTCTTTGAAACACATCTATGATCTTTGAAACATGTCTAGTCTTCAGGATCTGTTAACTACAGTTTCACTAATAATAAACATATATTGCATAAAGAATCCATATTTGTCATTGCCCATGTTGATTAGAGTATTTAAAACATGAAAAGTATTAATTTAAGGTACATTTAGAACAGATAAAAATGTGCGATTAAATTGCGATTAATCACGATTAAATATTTTAATCAATTGACAGCCCTAATATATGTATGTATATATATATATATATATATATATATATATATATATATATATATATATATATATATATACACACACAAATTTGCAAACAAGTCCCTAAAACTACAAAATATTGGTAAAAATTAAAATATATATTTAAATAAATACATTTTCCTAAACATATTTGAAAAAAAAAAAATTATATCATACAACTACAGGCAATATTTTTTTCTGTTTTTGAAAGAAGACTATTCTGCTCACCAAAGCTGCATTAATTTTATAAAAAAAATTTACAGCAAACAGTAATATTGTAAAATATTATTACTATTTAAAATATCAGTTTTCTATATAAATATATTATAAAATATCATTTATTCCCGTGATGCAAAGCTGAATTTTTCAGGATTCACAGATGAATACAAAGTTCAAAAGAACAGCATTCATTTGAAACAGAAATCTTTTGTAAGATTATAAATGTCTTTACTTTACCTTTTGATCAATTTAATGCATCCTTATTAAAAAAATGCCAAAGCTTTGCTTTTTAGTGAATATATACATTCAAAATGAAAAAAAAAAAAAATTAAAGATATGTATAAAAAGCGATAAACAAAAAGTGAGTATCAAAGTTTTTACACCGTTAAATAAAGTTGAAAAAAAGAAGAAAAACAACAAAAGCAATTATTTTGACACTGAACTCTCTGGGATCAATCTCTTTTATTGCTGTATTTCTCAGTGATAAACCAATAAATGGAAATGGAGTGAGAATCCGAATGGAGGAAACTATCACAGGCCTCTGAAGACTCCAGAGCGATGAAGCTGCGTCTCATATCTGAGATGAACATGTTAATAACTCGTCTCTCTCGCTAGACCAGGTCTGCCCAGTACATGAGCTGCTGCAGGTGGATTATTACCAGTTTCTCTGAGATCTCACATGTGATGGGCGATTTATTCATAGAATATTCACAATGATAGAAAATCAAGCAACACTGTGAATATCAGAATGATTTTAATGTGCTTTTTTTTCTCTCTGATTCAAGGATTCATTCATGGCACCATTAAAAATTTTTTAATTTTTCATGCATAAAAATGTATATATAACAAATATGCATGTTCACAGCATCAGCAACAGCATTATTGCACAAAAAACATTCTTTAACAGGCCAGAAATCAGTATTTTGTGGTGAATGTGCAGGTTTAAAGATCTCTGATTAATGAGGCGCTCCATCAGATGCCTGCAGAAGAGGAACTGAAATAATGAGTGGGACTGAGAGCGATGCGAGAGAGATTCAAACAGAAGATCCGCTCATGTGCTTTAATTAGCCGCGTGTCTGTGACCCGACATTCAGCACATCGCTAATCATTACAATACATGCAGATCATCAGCCGCCTGAGTCACGTGTGACGAGAATCTCTAAATGCCAGAGCGCAACACGAGCGGGAAAAACAACTCGCTTATGTGTGGAATGTGTGAGAGAGAGAAAGACAAACGAAAAGAAAGAAAGAACAAATGAAAAGGACAACCAAAAAGGACACAAAAAAGAAAGAACACACGGAAAGGACAAATGAAAAGATAGAAAAAGAACAAACAAAAAGAAAGAAAAAGCTAAAAGGACAAACGAAAAGGAAAAACAATAAGAAAGGACAAACAGAAAGAAAGACAAACAAAAAGAAGACAAACATGAAAATGAAAAACAAAATGAAAGAACAAATGAAAAGGACAAATAAAAGAAAGAAAAAGAAACAAAAAGAAAGAAAAAGCTAAAAGGACAAACGAAAAGGAAAAACAATAAGAATGGACAAACGAAAAGGAAAAACAATAAGAATGGACAAACGAAAAGGACAAACAAAAGAAAAAAAAACAAAAGGAAAGCACAAACGAAAAGGAAAATTGAAAAGAAAGAAAAAGAACAAACTAAATTATTGGAAAGAAAGTACCAACGAAAAGAAAAAACAATTGAAAAGAACAAAGAAAAAAGAACAAGAAAGAAAGAAAACAAACAAAAAGGACAAATGAAAGAACAAATTAATAGAAAGAAAGAAACAAAAAGAAATGAACAAAGACAACATTTAAAAAATGAAAATAAGAAATGAAAATAAAAAGAAATAAAGAAAAAGGACAAATGAAAAGAAAGAACAAATGAGAAAGAAAGAATGAACAAAAATGAAAGAAGGTTTGAAAAGATGTGAAATATGAAAAACTGAAAACGGCAAAAAAATAAACAAATAAGCAAAAGAACAAACAAACGAGTGAACAAACAAAAGAAAACGAAAAAAAGAAAGAAAAAACAAAAACCGTGAAGGGATGTGAATGAACAAACAAAAACAAACGAAAGCCGCAAACGAGACCGAATGAAAGAATAAACAAACAAATGAACCAGGAGTGAAGAAGCAAGAATGAATGAAAGCATGCGAAAGAACTAACAAAAGCACAAAAGAACAAGCAAAGGAATGAAACAAAAGAATGAGTGTAACAAAGAGTGAATGAAGTGAGTCGTGCAGTGAATTGTTCGGTCGGAGATCGCATGACTGTCGTCTTTTGTGTTAAACTCGCACTCACCTGCGTGGCCATCTTGCCGTAGTCGATCCAGCGCAGGGTTGCGAAGTTTGTGGACTCGGCGCAGTTGAAGCCGTGGTTGAATCCGGCGTGATATCCGTACGGAAACGTGATCATGAACTCGCCCTCCTCCTGCGTGATCTACGAGAGAAAGAAAACAACGGCAAAATCATCAAAACGAGGCCCATGTGCAAAATCTACGCCATCGTTTTACGTAATCTGTGCTGATTATGGTGGAAAATCTTGTTAATAGCACAAAATTAATTTAACACAGTAAAATACATTAAAAAGTGGGAGAATTAAGTTCTTACATCGATGTTAGGAAACTGTAAAAAGTAGAGTGTTTTACAGCGAAAAAAATGCTGAAATAGTATACACAAAAAAAAGCAAAAGAAAGAAAGTGAAAGAACAAAATGAAAAATTAAAATTGTGAAAAAATTGATAAACAAAAAAGGAACAAACAACTTACTACTTTTATTAGCTATTTATTTGATGAATACTTAAAAAATAAAAAGTCAAATGAAATACAAATTAAAGAAAAGTGATGTGAACAAATTAATGAACAAAAAGGAACAAACTACTTTTATCATTATTATAATTTTTATTATTTAATTAAATAATACAACTAAAACTGAACTGTCAATTAAAATAATGAAATTAACTTTTAAATTAAATTTAATTAAAAAGTGAGGTATTAACTGTAAAATGTGCAGTTTTATCACGAAAAAAAAATAGCTAAAATAATACATACACAAAAAACTAGATAAAGAATTAAAAATAAACAAAAAGAAATGAAAGAACCTATTTCTTTAGTTACTTTTATTTTTTTAATTAATAGATGAATAATTAAAAAAATAATTAAAAGTCAATTAAATAAAAAATAAAAAACAAGACAGAATTATGAATATAAAAGAAAAACAAACAAATTAAATAAAAATGATGAATGAACAAAAAAGAATACTTTTATTATGTGTCATTTGAAAATTAATGGATGAATAATTAAAAAAATACTACATTAAAAAATAAAAACGAGTGAATTATACATGTGAAAGAACAAAATGAAGAAATTAAAGAAAAATTAACAAATGAATGAAAAGAAATGAATGAAAAGAAACAAAAAAGGAACAAATGCATAAAAAAGTATAATAGAAATAAAATAAAATTTAATTAAAATAAATAGTCAGGTATTATGGTGTGAACTTACATTAGTAAAAAAAATCAGATTGCAAAAATATTATATATATAAAAACACTTTGCGAAAGTGTCTTTGCGAAACAACTGGAGTTTGAATGTCAATATCTGCAGCACTTTATTGCGAATTCTGCACGTACTAATAATCATGAAGCTCTCGGCTCATCCTCACGGGACGCATGTGTCTCTGAAGATGGAAGCGCTGGACGTTTAATTTTTTCCTGGCTATTGCTCCGTTACCCCACATATTATTAATTTCATCCAGCTCCACAGTAATCTGGGCCAAGGCAACATTTAAAGGACTCAGTGAACTGTACTTTGATGAAAGAGCCAATAACTGCTGAATTAAGCTGCAACCGACACTTCAGAGGGAGAAAAAGCCGTCGCGGGAAAATCAGCCGAGACCGAGAAACACGCCGGCTTCCAGCGCTAATATCTGTAGCCATTAGTGGCTGATGGGAAAAGAAATTTGCTGTGAGAAATCTTCAGCCTCCCCTCTCGTTTTCTCCCGCCATTCATCGTCTCCTTCAGACCTCGGGCTCCTCGGCCACCAGACGAAATGCTGGAAAGACATTTTCAGACGCTACGAGCGCAATTAAGGTGGAGGCGCAGAGCATAGCGGAGAGTTAGCCGGCCTTAGCTAATGAATATTTTCATTTCACTCCATTTTCTAGCTTTGCGATCGGTGGAGTCACGCTTCAGCGTCACGCTGGCGTCCATTAGAAAGAAAGTCAGATTCATTAATGCTGTTCGGATACGTATTTCACTGCTACGTTTCTGGTGCTTTTGTAGAATTAGTTCTCGGGCGTATTCGTACGTTTAACAAAATTAGATTATTTCCACACCTGTAGAGAACGTGATACCGTTATAGAGTGTCGATTACCGCTCAGACATAAATAGATAAATATTTGAAAAATAATAATAATAATAATAATAATAATAATAATAATAATAAATCATTAAAATTGCAATATAAAAATAAGGAAATGTTATTTAGAATAAAAAATGTTTAAAATAAATAATTACAAAGTTATTTAAAATGAAAACATTTAAAATAAAATTTTAAAAATATATATATATATATTTTTTTTCACAGTATCCGCATTGATTATGGCAGAAAAACTTCATAATTTCACACTATGAATTGGAAAAAAATGAAGTAAATTATACATGTAAAATATGTAAAATATGTAAAACAGTAATACTCTTATGGCAGTGTTGGGTAACTATAAAACGTAATGCTTTCTGTTATTACAAAAATGACAGAATATTACCGGTATATATGAGACCAGAATAAAGAATGTGAAAACAACGAATGGACAAAAAAAAAAAAAAAAAAAAAATGTCAATGAATGAATGAGCACCAAAAATAACATTAAAAAAAGTATAATAAAAATATATATATATAAAAATAATAATTTGAACTGAAAGGAAAAAGGTAAACTGAATTAATAAAATTAATAAAACTTTTAAAATAAAATCTAATTTTAAGAAAAAAAAAATTATGTCAGGTATTATGGTGTACGTTTGCATTACAATAAAAAATCTGATTGTGAAAACATTAATATTATTATATATTATATACATTTTATTATATATTAATATTATTATTACACATACAACACATTAAATAAACACAAAAGTGACTTTGCAAATAACTGCCATTTGAATTATAAAAGTATATAAAATTATTATTTGTTTTAAATAAAATAAAAATAATTTTCTTTTGAACTGAATCGAAGGGAAAGTGTCAAGTAAATTAATAAAATTAACTTTTAAAATAAAAATTCAGGTATTATGGTGTACATTTTCATTACAAAATTCTGATTGTAAAAATTGCATTTAATTTTAATAAAAATAAAGTCAGATAAATTTGGTGTAATGTTGTAAATGTGTAGTACAATGAAATCTGATATTATATATAAACATATTTTAGATATATTTAAATAAAAATATAAATAATTTAAATATAAATAAAAATTAATTTAAATAAAAAAATAATAATTTAAATTAAAATATACAATATATTTAATAAAAACGCAAATGACTTAGCAAATACCTGGCAAATGTACATAAATGTATTTTATAATAAATGTAAAATATATGTAAAATAAAAAATAAAAATATTAATTTAAAATAAAATCTAAATGTAAACCCTAAACACATATTTATATATTTACTTAAGTTTTTAAAAGTTTTCCCCCCCAAATATTAAACACAAATTTACAGAAACTGAGAGAGGACCAAAAACAGGACCTGAAAGCCAAAAAAAAACCCCCAAAAAAACTGATCTGACCTGGAGAAAACAAAACAAAACCTTAGTATCCAACAAAAAATATAAGCCACATTGAAATCCCTTAAAATCAACATGAAATAATTCACAACCTATTTTACTTCCATAATAACTCTTTTTTCAGTTTATTCAACAAGAAAAAAAAAAAGTTTTGATTTGATTTCATGTTGATGTTACTGTAAGGTACTTCAAAGAATACCACAGCATAGCATCCAAGAAATATCCTATATACTGGTATTATGTTTCGTACGGTCTTAACTGTCACCACAATGGTGGAGCAGATGAGATTTAATGCATGATTCCTGGTTTCCTGGATTTCTCCTCACACTCTTGTCGACTGTTTGCTAGCAGGAGTTTGAGCTGAAGCTCTAATAACGTCCCCAGACACACAGAGAGAGACAGACAGACAGGAAACCTGCTGAGATCAACACTTCAGCGTCTCCCTCTCTGTTTCATCTCACTCCAGCTCCACCGAGTGTCACGTCGACTCAAAAGTGACAATAACATCCATCGCATGGAGGAGCCAAAATCAGGATTGCAAGGGTTGAGCGTAACGTCTAGTGGCGCTGAACTTTATCTAGCCTCATTACAGAGATTTATTCCCAGTTTAATCTCACCACGAGCGTCTCGGGCTGCTAACAATGGGAATTATCTGTGGAGAAGAAAAAAATAAGACTAATTTGTGCAGACGGAAATGGGCGGCGGAGTAAATTGAAATGTAATCCGTGGCGCGAGCGCTAGCAGGGGTCCGCAGTTAGCATATAAAGCGCATTTGTTGTGTAAATACACATCAAATGATGTGTGAAGGGTCACAGTGCTTTAGTTTACCATCATAGTATGTGACGCTAAGCGCTAATGCTGCAATTTTTGCCCACAGCCGGCCTTTGACATTAGCGCTGCGGCCTACATTAGCATTAGCATGCAAAATGAGTCTTCAGGGACACCCACAACTGTGTGAAATAACTAAGTGACCAAGTTTAGCTATCTAAAAGATGTTTTTCTTTAACAAAAACTGTGAAATTTGTATATGAAAAAGTTTGCGTTGTTAACAAGGCTGACGTGCGCAACACGCGCCTTACTTCTAAAAGATGATTTTTATTTAACGAAAACTCCAAGTAAACACTCACTAACAGTCTAAAATGTGTGTGCGCCGCTAACGTTTGAGTGAACTGTTCGTAAAACTATTCTAATGAAAATAGTCGCAACAAGTTTCATTAATAAACCAATGAGAGAAGAAAGTAAAATTAGCTTTGTTAGATCTTTTTACAGCTGTATAAATGAAACGTGAGCAGAATGTTTGTGTAAACTGTTCGTTGAAAAACATTTCTAATAAAAAGTCGCAACAATTTCCACAGAAAAATCACTGCTTTTGTTTCATTAACAAAACGAGAGAAGCTAATAAAATTAGCTTTATTAGCTTATTTTACTGGCATATTAATGAAACAAGCTAAATGTTTGCATAAACTGTTCGTTAAAAACCATTCTAATGAAAAACTTTGCAAAAATTTATACAAAATATTTATTTTGCTCAGTTTTCATTAATACGCCAATGAAAGAAGCTAATAAAATTAGCATTATTAACGTCTTTTACTGTGTATTAATGAAATATAAGCAGAAGGTTTGTACAAACTGTCTGATAAAAAAAACAAAAAACAAAAAAAAAAACATTCTATTGAAAATTGTCACATTCACTTGAATGAATTAGCATTAGCATTTTTGAATGCTGTGGCCCACATTAAAATTAACATTCAAAGCGTGTCTTCAGTCATTCGTAAACTGTGTGAAATAGTTAAGTGTGTTCTGTTAGCAAGGCTGATTTGTACGCAACACACATTACGTTCGCTAAAATATGTAGAAATGTATATGTAGAAATGACTGAAATGTTGTTATTTTACAATCGCAAGTAATGAAATCAAATATGCAAAGGGTTCATAGATGGCAAATGTAAAAATGGTTTTACGAAAAATTTACAGAGAACATCGCTATTAATTAGTCAGTGAGACAAACTAAAAAATTAGCTTTATTAGCTTCTTTTACTGGCATATTAATGAAACATGAGAAGAACAAAGTTATAAATAGTTTGCAAAACCATTCTTGAATTGAAAATTGTCGTTTTCAATTAAATGAAATATCAAAACACTGTTTATTGTTACATTTATTTAGTTATTATTATTACATTTTTAAATGAATTAAAATGTACTATGCAAATTATCACATAATAACATGAAACAAATTACAATAAATAAATTAGCTTATTAGCTTCTTTTACTGGCGTATTAATGAAACGTGAGCATACCGAAGTTATACACTGTTTGTAAAAAGTTGTTCATATAAGTTGTTTTTGAATTGAAAATCTTCACATTCAGCTTGATTAATTAGCATTAATCCTTCAGTATTAGCATATGTAGCACAGTCAGATACAAAACTGGGAAATAACTGGTTACGTTAGTTAAGCTAGACGATTTTGAATTTTTTTTTGAAAAATCTTTGTTTGCAAAAGTTTGATACTTTGCGTGCAAAAACATCACACATTAAATGCGAACATTTAAAAAAAACATAACGCTATGTGCCTTAGTGATTATAAATGAATAGACTGAATTTACGTAAATTGTTCATAAAAACATAAGTAAATTGCTTTTTTAACAATTTTACAAACAATTTACAGAGAAATTCACCCGCACTGGTTGGTTTAAGTGGCGTTTTGCTGATCTGGGATTCAGCTCGTTAATATAATCACATCCGACACACCTGATCCTCTCAAAAACTCCACATGATCTTATCTTGATCTTATATGGCTTTTATAAATTCACTCTTTGCGTCACAGTCAATATAAATTGCACTGTTGGGTTGCTATGGATGCGCTGATCCCTATAAGTCCCCTCAGATACCGTTACTACAGCAACATCACAACACACACTGACTTATATAAACTGGGCTATATTTAGAATATTACTGAATCAAACTGACATGAAGATCGCATAAAGTTTCTGTAGGAAAGAATAATTACATATAATCTGGTATTTGTAAAAATTATTATTAGCTCATTAAGAGTTATTACTAAACTATGAGAAACTATGAGTAATAGTTAGAAATTATTATTATTATTATTATTATTACTACTACATAAATTGACAATGATTTTATCCATGCAAATGTTAATCATAGAGTTTCACAATTAACATTGATTCAAACAGTGTAAAAATCTTTAATTTGTCTCATGTTATTATGTGATAATCTGCATAATAGTAAATTATAATTAAATTTATATAAAAAAATTGTAAATTAAACTATACATAATTTTATATTATTATATCAGTAATATTTCAATTTTATTTATTTAAAAATATAAAATATATTATAAATTATTAAAAATAAAGGTTTTTGTTGTTGTGTTTTTTAGAATTTTTTAGTTTTTTTTAATTATTACTACTGCATTTTAATGTATTTATAATTTATTATAAATTACATTTTCACATATGATGAAACAAAAATACTTGACATTGTGACAATCTGCATAAATCAATTATAAATTAAAAAAAATTATAATTAAATTAATTTTTTAAAATTTATTATTATTATTATTATTATTATTATTAGTTCAGTAATACTTTATTTTATTTATTAATAATACTACTAATAATAACGATGAATGAATAAATAAATAAATAATTAAAATGAAAATTTACTGTACTGATAAGTTTTTGATTTGTAGTTTTATCATTATTATTACGTTTAATGTATTTATAACGTATCGGAAAATTATCATATAAAAACACACAACAAATTACATAAAGATTTTACTTTATTTGATTTTGTGAACCACTATGATTAACATTTGCACTGATAAAATCGTCAATTTATTCCAGTTATTACCAGCTATATTATCTGAATGAACATTCGTGTTCTCAGAGTGACAGGAAGTGATGTAATGTGTGAATTACTGACTCTGTCAAAGGGGATGCTGTATTTCTTCAGGATGGATGGAGAAAGGAGGGTCATCTTGTGACGGAGAAACGCGTCGCAGCCCTGAGAACTTCCTGGGAAAAAACCTGCAGAAAACCACAAATAGCAAAAAGAGAGAAAATAAGAAAATGCCAACAGATGAAGCACTGAAACCACAGACTGATGATCTTTAGAGGACAAACTGTGTAAATATAATAATAATAATAATAATAATAATAATAATAATAATAATGAAAACATTTATGTAATTTGTATTATGTTATGTGATAATTTGTATTATAATAATAATAATAATATATTAGAAATATATTAGAAATGAACAATTAAGTATATATTCTTTTATATTTTTAACATATATTTATTTTATTATTAAACTAACAATCATCATTATTATTAGTAGTAGTAGTATTAAGATTACATGATATTTCATATACAATTCATATATGAGTAAAATCTTTATGGAATTTGTGTTTGTCTATTATTATATAATTCATTTTATGTTATGATAATTTGTATACTAATAATACATAATAAATGTATTAAATATATTAACTCTACATTTATATTAATGAGCATTAATATTATTATATTTATTATTATTAAATTTAAAATAAAATAAAACAAATTTTGAAGATTGTATGATGTTCCTTTTATATAAAGATTATATATTCATTTTTTATAGCGAACTTCATTCCATATAAATAAAATCCTTTGAAATTTATTCCATAAAACAACAACAGCAATAATAATAACAACAATAAATTGTAACATCTTTATGGAATTTGTTTCATATTACTATATGCTAACTAGAAATAAGCATAATTAGAATTATTAGCTACTATTATTATTAGGGATGCATCGATGTATTGACCGCAGATATTTATCGGCCAATTTTTGATTAATCGGCCAATTTTTGATTAATAATCGGCATATCGGAAATAGAAAGAAAAGGACCGATAACGATTGTTTATTAATTAACCGCATGGAGACAATGAGTTGCATGTCTGTTGCAAAATCCATAATTCTCTGGGCAGGATAATTAAATACTTGCCAAAACAAAATAAAATCTGTACAAAATATATGTGAAATGCCCGCGTTCAGCGTAAATTCATCATAGGTAAGTCACAATGGCGATTCACCATTATGCATTAGTACGCGTCTGTGAACGGACAACACAGAATAAAATAGGCTACATAAAAAAAGGAATAGGCCTACACACTAAATATATTTTGTTTCATTAACAGATTAATACGTAACATCAACCTTCACATAGGCTATATCAGTAATAATAATACGATGTGCTATTTGACATTATAGAGTACGTTGCAAAAATCAAACAAAAGACACAGAGTGCATCCATACATTACGTAAAGAAAGCGTAGGCTAGTAGGTTATACTAGTGCACGTGCGAGTGCGTTCTTTCACTGCATGATTCAGTATTACAATGCATGAAGAATGATCAGAAAATTCAAGATATGGGGGCAGAAAATTTGTATATTTATATCATTTCATAGTTAAACAATATCACATGAAGATCAAGCGCCGTTTTTTTTGCTCCAAAAATCAGCATGTTTACAAACGTGATTTTATACAACAGTTCAATAAACAAGAAGTTAACATTAAGAGACTTATGTTTTAGACACCATATTGCCTGTTTTTGCTCTATTTCACCAACAAAAATAATTCCAAACACAGCCACAGCACTTCTTTGCGTCTGAGCAAAATGAGGGCGTTTCGTTCCTGAATGAATCAACCGTTTAAATGATTCAGTTCAATCACAATGACTCACTTATTAACAGTGACTTGATGCCCCCTACTGGCGGCTTTCACATTTAAAGTTTTTTTTTATTTTTTTTAATTTTCAAATATCAGTATACAACGTTTTATGTATCAAAACATTATTTATTCATTTGTAACTGCAGGTTAAATCATTCCTTGTCCCTCAGAGCTGCATTAAACAGTGGGTAAATATATCTATTCCACTTCAGATGCAGCTTCTGTGTTTCCTCTGCATTGCAAAGATAAATTTTGTTGATATAACATTTTATTTGTTTGATAAAAGCCCAAATGTCTTATTATACTAATTGACTGAATAAATGTAAGAATTTGACTCAAAAGGTGATGCACACTTTTAGAAAAAAAGGTTTTATAAAAGGTAAAAATCTATTTAAAAGTTAAATTAAAATTAATTTCTATCACTCCTGTGAACTGATCACCACACAGAATATGAAAAATATCAAAAACTTTAGGAGTCAGCTGTCCACGGTAGTCCTTAAGATATCAGCACAATAACACACTCAGCAAAATATCGTCTAATTATCATTATCGAAAAAATCCAAGAAAATATCGCGATATCTTTTTTGTCAATATCACACACCCCTAGCAGGAACAAATACCGATTCTGCCTGGAGAGAACCAGTCGATTATTTTTTTCCCGTTTTTAAGCCCTGCTTTATGTAACTGACCAATATCGGTATTGGAATCGGCCAATAGTTGTTTGTTAAAATCAGTATCGGCATCCGCCAAAAAAATTATATCGGTGCATCCCTAATTATTATTGGTAATTACTGTTGAATAAAATGTTAAAAATGGATGATTTAACCAAATATTACTGTGTCCTGTGTATGTTTATAGCTAGTGAGAAGTATAACATCATTAGCAACAAGCTAATGCAAAACTCCACTGGAAACAACTTTAAGTCGCATTTCCTGCTCCAAATCAGTGGTTTAGTATGAATGCTAGCGGTTAGCATGCTGTCAGTATAGATCCAGGCTTTAGCACAGAGCCAATGTAAATCCATTACACTGAAATCATCTGTGGAAATTCAGTAAAGCGAGAGCTGCGTCAGTGACGAGCGAGCGCTGATTACGTGCGTAACATATAATCACCGGTTTTGAGGTTACGGGTAAAAGCCGCGCGCGCGTCAGACACTCTGGTGCGTCGCGGGTCAGTACATCAGCCACGCGCTGAATCACGCTGAAAGCCTTTAATTATTATAATTGTCTCCTCATTCCTGCCCACAGACTACAATAAGGGTCATTACGACACGACCGGCACGTCTGCTGAACACCACAACAGCGCAAACACGCCGTTTCAGAGCGCGGCATTCATTCGCGGCCTTTATCATTACCGACGACGCGCTTAAGTGGCTTTACAGCTTAAATATGGCAGATTCTGGGTAATTTTCACTTAGCTGAGAACTTTTGCTTTAGTAACTTGACGGTACAACCATTCATCAGCTGTTTCCCTTGGTTTAGAGCATTATTGTTGACAAGATCGATCAATGCAGCGGTTGTCTTTCGGTAATGGTGCTAATGTGTTTATTTGTGCGCAAAACCTGCGTGTGAACAGTTTCACACTGAAACAAGGATTCATCAACATCAAGTTACAACTTCAATTTACTCTAAATGTAGAGCTTAAAAAAAAGTATTAAATATATTAAGATATTTAATATAAATAGTAATATAATAAAACACATTTATAAAAAAATGAACAAGAATAAATAAAAATAAAATGTTTAATATAATGTTTAATATATCAAATATTTAAAAAATAAAATTCACAAAATATATTACAAATAAACAATAAATAGCATATTTAATAAAAATCATGTTTTATATATAAAAAGCACCTCATTCAGGATTACAGCGATGTTTTGTCTGTGTAATTTGGGGCAGGAAAAGACCCGCGGAACAGAATTTTCCCTGTTTCAGGCAGGAACAGTTAATCCGATAATGAACTAATGTCTTTATTTACTCAACATCAAACCTGTATGACTTTCTTCCTTCAGTAAAACACAAACTGAGAAATTTTGCCGTAATTTATCGTATTTATTGTAATTTTTTGTATGTTAAATTGCGAAATGTGTCATGTGACTTGTAAAAAGATTTGAAACATAGCGTACAGCTCATATGGACTACTGTCATGGTACTTTTTAGTAATTTTTCATGTATCTATAAAAAAAAAAAATGCATGAAACAATGCTCAAAAAAATATTATTTAAATGCATAAATTATATAAATATTGATTAAAAATAATACTTATAACATGTATCAAAACAAATAAAACTAATATATATATATATATATATATACACACACACACACATATGTATGTATGTATGTATGTATGCATGTATGTATTATTGTATGTTTTAGTTTAATTGAAATATGTTTTAGTTTAGTTTAATGTATTTTAGTTTTTATAGTTTATGTGTGTGTGTGTGTATATATATATATATATATATATATATATATATACACACACACACACACATACACACTAGAAGAGTTAATAATATTAATGAATTTATATTATATTTTATATATTTGTTCATTTATTTTTAATTCGAAGATAGATATTTATTTGTATATTTTATGTATTATTGATACATATAATAGCATAATAGTATATATTATAATATAATACACATATAATTCATTTATATATTTATGTCTATTATTTATGAATTGTATATGTTAAAGGTATTATTTTAGTTGTATTGTTTATATAAGATAATAAAAAATATTATTTATTTATATAATTTACATATTTTTATATTATATAAATATTTATATGTTATATTTATATATCTCTATTGATATATTTTGAGTTAATTTTTATATATTTCATATTTTTCTAAACATTTTATTTGTTCATATGTGAATTAAAAAATAAATGTGTGTGTGTGTGTATATATATATATATATATATATATATATATATATATATATATATATATATATATATATATATATATATATATATAAAATAATAAGAAAAAAAAGTTTGGAACAAAACGGGAACGAGTTTTCAACATTTCTGTTTCCGCTCCTTCTCCTTTAAGGCTTTTATATGTAAATGACCTCTGTTTTGATCAGCTAACCTACTTCACTTCATTTCTACACAGAGACATGCTAACGAATGGATGCAAGGTCTTACCTTGCGCCAGCCTCTCCAACCTCTTGCCGTGCTCAGGAGGAATGGCATACCTGCGGAGAGGAGGGAAAAAACGAGATCAATTAACGGGATCAATGGAAAAAGACGAGAGGGAAAGACACTGGAGGGAAGCGCAGCAAGACGCCTCTGTGCGAATCGCTCTCTGATCATCACACAGCCCTCGAAATCATGAAACACACAGAGAACATTTCACCCCTATTTCACATTCACCAGTCACACGCCAGTTTAAAGACAAAGTACTCAAACGTCACCGAGACAAAGCCTGGAAAATTACTGCGCGAGAGCCAATTTATTTTGACTAATCGGCTCAAACACGCGCAATGCTAATACAGATTGTGTTGTGCTGCTTAATTTGAAATGATTTTGCCGGAGAAGGAAACAGCACAATATCTTCTGAGCCGCTAAAGGTTCAATTCGCTTGACGTTGTTATTGACATTGTCTGTATTAGCCTAATTATTTCCTCAAGTTTCCGGAGAGCCGAAACCCTCGTGAGGCCTCGAACGCAAATGTAAATCCGGTGCATCACCCTCCCTTGGGTTCCAGCTCCAAATCACACATTCACAATGAGGGGAATGTGGCCTCGGGAGGGTTTTGAACGGCGTCGCACTGCCCTCTACTGGCAGCAGGAGGCAAAACGGGGATTTTATGGGCGAGTGGCACTTTCTAGTTAAACACAGACCAATTTCACAGCAGTGGTTTTCTCTACAGAAGCGCAGGATCGTCTGAAAGTCAACTGAATACCAAGTGGACGGATTAAAGTGTTGTGTTTGTATGCAGCTGATGGGATGTACAAGAAGAGGTTTGTTTTATTTTACAATGTGTTGCGGCTTCTACTGAAAAGTTATTGTAGAACAAGTACAAGAATTATGGGGGGGAAACAAAGAGGGATGGGAACTGGCTATGCACTAACCAAACGGGAACAAGTACAGGATGGAAAAAAGATCTACGGAGATGAAAACTTGGATGCGAACAAAGCTGCTAGCTAGCAGTCTGTGATTACCATATTCATATAATTATGGAATTAGCAGTAGAGCAATATCATAATTCACCTTGTCTGAAATAAACTCGATGACCCAAGACTCAAAGTTTTGGTGCATATTTTGGAAACATATTTTTGCGCATATTTTGGAAGTGCCATTGTGTAAGCACCTACATGTAGACATTACTCTACTAGCAACCGTTCACAAAGTACTGCATTCAAAAACATTTAAGACCAAATCTGAGCACAATTTAAGTGCACGCAGGGATCTTGAGACTAGAGTTAAACTACTTGAAACTAGGGCTGGGCAATTTTTCTGATTTTATCGATCAATTCGAATTTAATGTTTTGCCACAATTTTTTTTTTTTTTTTTTTAATAAATCAAGAAATCACGATTTTGAATAGAAACATTACCAAATGTTAGAATAAGACTCTGACAATATGCCAATGATAACAGCAAAGAGAAAAGAATGATCCAAATGCATGTTGGCTCACGTGTTACACGCTCTGTGAAGGACCATAAGTAGAATATATCGCTAGGTGCCATTCACACAGAATGCACTTTTTGTGACACACGAGCAATGGAATAGGAAAAAATGCAAGAAGATGGGAGTTGAACTTATTTTAACTTGAGCGCTGCATTTTTAGGATACCATTTCATGCATGAGATGCTGCAAGAGACGAGAGAGCCACTGTCAAACGAGTCCATGTTTACATAGAAAAAAAACAATGGAAAAGCAGTGCAAGTGAATAAAGAACTACTCTATTATTTCGTGTTTGCATCATGGTGACAGGCTGAAAGCTGCAGTTCATTGTTTTTACAGAACATTTATAGTTAATAATAGTCTACTGGTGTTATACCTTTAGTCATTTTGAATTTGAATTACCTTGAGAATTTTTAAAAACATTTTTCTTGTATTATTTCTGGACATATATGTATAAGACAAGTATGTACAAGATGTAGTTCTAGTTCATGCATATGTTCTACAAAGATACTTAAGTCATTTGTTTTACATCATGTTGATAACTTTGTGTGTGGTGCACTTGGAATAGAATTTTCTTTAACTAGAGGGTTAATAAAGAAAAAGTTACTTGAATCTTGTTGTAATTACATTTCAAAGTTGAGTTTGAGTTTTTTTCCCATATCGCGCAGCCCTATTTGAAACTTTCATATAGTGTCTTAAAAATGGGGCAAGACACTACAAAACAGAAGGATGCCACTAAATGGCCTCCACCTGCAACAAACATGAATGCTAATCAATTCCCACAATGAGATGCACTGTTGCATGTATTGGGAACTGCCCTGAAACACCAAAGACGGAGCCAGTGGGAAATCGAATGGCTGGCCCCAAGCACCCCAACTCTAAGGACACTGGCGGTAGTAGATTCAATTTGGTGTTTGAGGTGCCACCACAGATCAATAATAATTAGATGGCTCTTTCTCTACTTTTCTTGCAGATAAAAGCTGGATCTGATGGGTGGCTGTAATTAGGGTACGAATGCTTCCTGCCAGCAGGAGTATCCTTACACCCCACTAACCCCACCAGATCAAGCTGACAGTAACTCTATCTGGCAACCAAAAGTTGCTTTATTCGATCTGGAACCGTCTGGGGAGGAAGGCAAATATTGACGAAAATCTCACCGGGGGCACCAGAAATCAAGGTAAATCTGAGGAGCCTGACTTGGAGTGACTGTAAACGCCCACTTGGAGGAAAGTCTCCAGTTTCTTCAGGTTCCTCTAGTACCACCGGAAATACGAAATGAGCAAAAACCGCCCACTAAACACCATTTGAGATTTGGATACAAGGGTACTTAGGTGCCTGGGCGTATGTAAGGGACGCATCCCATTTACCTTGTTTACGGCCCATGAAACAATTCCGTACTTCACTTCCCAGATGCAATATCTCTCCAGTCCCACGGCGGCAACACAAAACCCCTACCCGCCAAACAGCGTCGACGCCACCAGCTGCGTTAAGGTTTTATTTGTCATCATCTTGAAGAGGACAAGAACAAGAAAACAAGCAGTAAGAATCAAGCTATCCCCTCAGCTGCAGCACTCCCTCTCTCAGAGATTATTTCTGGCAGCGTGCGCACCACTTTGGGCCACTCCGCAATCTTTAAGAATCTGACACTAGATCTCAGGAGGTGGCGAGAATTATGACTTTGATGGGAGGAGAGTTGGAGGCGAATGAAGTTAATTTCACAGTGGCTGAACAGGGGGTTAGGCAAACAGCTACCACACACACTTTAACATACTGTAATTACCAGAAAAGTAAAACGGATTCAATTTCAAAATCAGAAGGGGGTGTTTGGGTGGGGAGGACGAGCGCACGCACAGTTGCATTAAGCCAAGTTGAAGGGTGAGTAAATTTTCTCCTCTTTCCTTTTTTCTGTGCACGAGCCTCGGCGTTCTCTGCTATGCAGAAAGTTAACTTGAGATAAGGCCTCAAGAGAGCGGGAGAAAGAGAGAATGCTTAGCTAGAGACATCAAGAGCTAACACTTCAGAGAGATATGAGGACACAGAAGAAATGGAGACGGAAAGATACTCAAGAGAGCAAGCAAGACTTACGCAAGACCTCTTAAAGAATCACAGTTTTGCACCCTTATCCATTTGGACACCTGTGCCTACCAGAGCATGACCCAAAAACATGCTACAACCCTTTCAACATGATTCAAGTCAATGCATTAAACTCTACAGAGACAAGCGTCGAGCACTAGCATTAAATCTGGCCCTAATGCAACTTTTAAATAAGAAGTTCTTGATGTTACCTCTTGCATTTGCATTTACTATTCACAGTTTCATCTTGGGAATCATCTTTTGATCAGGGAACTAAAGTTTTTCATTACAGAAACGTTATTTTTACATGCAGACTCTGATCTTATGAGGTGTCTTTTGCAACTGGTAGCTATGCACAACAAAATAAAAGAGTCAAAAACATTCTTTTTCTTTTTTGAAATTAAATAAAGAATTAAACAACTTTCCTTAAAGAAACAGATGCAGTTGTAACTTATGTATTTGTGTAACATTTATATTGGTGTATTTTTGTACTTCTGACTAAATTGTGAGAATAAAAATGACTGATGTTTGACAAAAAACACACCTTACCAGAGCCTTTTCGGTACAAAAAGCACTAGTCGATGTCTGTGGGCTTTTATGAAAGAACTGACAAAAAGTTTACTATGAAAAACTATTTGATTTTATGAAAAATGAACAACTGAAAGGGGTTTGTTCCCATTTTCTATTACATAATAAATATATTTCAATTTTTGAACTATTTCTAAAACCTACTTGTGACCACTGCATTTCAACAACTTGCCCAGTTGTTTGTGATTATTGGTTACAATTTTTCAGTGCACTTTGTATAGATTACACTCAAAATAAATATATTTTAGTACTTAGCATCATTAAAAATATTAATATATTTATTGAATATAAATATATCAATAAAAATAATTCACTTAATAAATTTGACTTTTCAGTCCTAGGAAACAATCTACCATTTTGTGGGAACCCTGCTGTTTACTTTCTACTTCAAGTCACAAAACCTTCCTTTTGTGATGCAGCCTATTATGATTTTCATCTCACGCATGTTTTGAAGCCCCGATGTCATTCATTTTACATTTTGACCAGTTTTAAATAAATTTTTCCAAGGCACAAAACACCCTTGATTGACTACTGCTTTCCAGCTTGATTAAAAGATGGATGAGATGGGTGAGACACACAGATGGATGAAATATCCCTACGTACGACAGCCCGAGATACTGACAGAACAGCTGCGTCTAATGAACGCTCTGTTCGGGGTTTCTTTAAGACAACACAAGCCAAGGGCATCAAGGACTGGTGCCTAAGTATGCAAAACACACTTGTATCTTTCTCGAAAGAGGGAAAAAAATGAGAGGATACACCAGGGAGAAAACGCAACATGAGAGCGAGGAGGGATGTGATAAAAGAAAAAAGTCTCACATGTGGAAAAAAGGGACACTGAAAGCATGTTTATTTGAACTCTCTCAGCACGGGAAAGACGCCCAGCCGGAAAATTGTGTATTCTGAACCTCAAAATACAGCATTAAATCCTCTCTCCGCAAGAACGGAGAGGAAAAGTCAAGCTGAACTTCAGGAAAACAAACCAACAGAATACCAAGTCATTTCAACAGTATTTTGTTTTGGATCAAGGGATGTTATGCTTGGTTTTCAGATCTTTTAGTCAACCATTGTCAGTTGTTCTTGTCAAAACCTTGATTTCAATGTACATGTATCCTTCTATCTATTGAATAAAAGCATGGCACATATACTTCAACATTACCTCATTCACATACATCATCCCTAACGATTCTCTAAAGGATTTACTTCACAACCAAGTGCTTCTGAAATGACTGGCTCCATTATAAAGAGCCTGTTGTGCGTTTAAATGCGGCAAGAGCAAGATACAGTGAGACAAAGCACACACCACATGATTCATCTTTCTCGATGACATCATCCTGAATGTCAACAGTGGATGTGAATGACAACAGTGCCCCCAAGTGGTCAAAAGCTGATCTACATTTAAGGTCATTCATACTGTGCCCATGGCAAGTTGGTACTGTAAAATCAAGCATAAAATCTAGTTTGTGAGACACTTATTGGGCCTAAATGTCAATCAGACTGATGGACCACAATTTTATCCTCACAAGACCCATATATGGCGAGCGTCAAATTATATTTTGGTAAAATACCGCTGAAATTACCCAATTTGATCATACTTAATACTTTAATTCAGACCATGTGTCTAAAAAAGGCCAACAAAGTCCTTTGAATCTTCTGAATCCAACTAAATGAACATATCAAACCTATATAAAATGTATTAAAAATTACTTCTAAAATATATTAAAAAGAAAAATATATTTCCAAATATATGTCCAAATAACAAATTATTAATGTAATGTTTTTGGCAGCATTTGTGGCCTAATATTTACCAAATAAAAAACTGATTCCTTTATATATGTATGTATGTGTATGTGTGTATACATATACATATATATATATATACATATATACATATATATATATATATATATATATATATATATATATATATATATATATAAAACATTGATTCCAAAAATATATTTTAAAAATTACAATGAGTTTTTACATTTTACAGACAAAAATATTATGAAAAAAGCTATTTTAAGGTATTTGTGTTTTTATAGATTTTTATTTTTTTTGCAAACTCATTAAAAGTAGAAATGTGAAGCTTGTATTATTAAGTGTGTTACTGAAATATACTTATTTTTGTTTTTATCTTTTTTACATTTTTATATAAAACATAAAAAAGTGCCTAAAATTTATTTAAAAATTAGAATCATACACAAATTCACTGGATGAACATGACAAAAATATAAAGTCAAGTCACTTTTTGGTAAAATACTTCCGAAAGGACCAAATCTGATCATCCTTAATCACTTTAATTTATTTAATGTGTTAAAAATGGCCAACAAACATCCCTGAATCTTTTGATCTCAACTAAACACACATATATAGTGAATGTAGTACACTCACCAGGACTTTGGTTGGCCGAAATGCAGGTAGTTGATGCTGTAGAGGTCCATGTCCTCCGTGTGCCAGGCGAAGGTGGTTTTCCACATGCCGAAGTACAGATAGGGCGTGTTGACACCCTCGATGACGATCCCACACTCCTGCTCCACCATGTCCAGAAGAGTGTTCAGATGACCGATGTTCCACTCCGTGATGTCCTTACAAAGAAAAAACATCATAAATACATGCATATGGCTAATCATCAGGGTTATTATAAATCACAAAGAAACATTTTGTTACTTAAAATAAACTTTAACCGAAACAAAATATAAAAAAACCTTAAACTTAAGACTAAACACTAATCACAGTAAAGGTAACTTACAGGGTCGTAGAGGGACCCACTGATGTCAGCACCGTAAATGGGCGATACAAACGTCAAGTTTTTCCAGTATTTTCTTTCCAGGTCGTCAAAGTCCTTGTGCTGAGGAGTGCAGTACCTAAGATCGGTCAAGAAAACACAAAGTTAAAGTATAAATTAAGCTTGAAAGAATTAAGAAAAACTGGCTGTAGTAAAAGCACAAACTTTTCAAACTTAAGGTCTTTGCACACTGAGTCCGAAATTTTCATATGCGTTTTTTTATATTGTCATCCTAAAAATTTGTCATGCGCAGACACCTTGCACACTGAGTCTGATGCGTATTAATTCATCCACTGGGAAAAAATTTGCAAAACAATACAAAATGGAGTCTTCAAGCAGTGAGGATGATTTTGTTGTCCTCTCTCTTCTTAAATCCTCCAATCCTGAGATATAGAGAGGAAGGAGAGGAGCTGGGGGATTATCACGGGTGAAAAAGTTTACTTCAGGATGTCAGAGGCTCAGTTTGATGC
This sequence comes from Spinibarbus caldwelli, assembly GCA_039654775.1. NCBI lineage: Eukaryota > Metazoa > Chordata > Actinopteri > Cypriniformes > Cyprinidae > Spinibarbus > Spinibarbus caldwelli. The sequence continues at coordinate 2,653,059 of CM077231.1, forward strand.
TTTGCTAGTGATACTGGAGCCACATATTAAAAAGAAGACCACCAACTTCTGTGAACTCAGTGTGCAAAGACAGTGCTTTGTGCTGCGAGACGAAGTGGATCAACTTGTCAGACACCACTCTGGATTTTGGCGTTCGCTTGTACGGTGGCTCTGAATTGTCAAACATTTCTCAAAATGTTTGCCACGGATGCAGAAAATGCACAAAATCGAACCTGATCTGAATTTTTTTATGACGGACAAAAGTTTCGGAGGCAGTGTGTAAACGTGATTGACACAACGTGAGGTCGTATTTATTTTTTAACATGCAAAAATTTTGGACTCAATTAGGGGTGGGCGATATGGAAAAAATATCACATCACGATTTTTTTTTTTTTTTAGAAATATCACGATTCACGATTTTATCACGATTCTTTGTCATGTTGGTTTTACTATTTTGCAAGTTGTCTGAGCATTACAGCCAAACTAATTTCCCTATTATAAAGACAAAGCCTTTCAAGGTAACAAAAAAAAAATAAAAAAAATAAAAAAAGAATGGCAGATATTTAGGGCAAAGTGGGAGAAGATAAAAATCTTTGTCATTATTTTATCTTTCTTATTAAAAAATAAGAACAAATATTCACATTACAAATATACATAAAATACAAATAAAACAAACAAACAAAGTCCTTTATTTTCAGGTACATTAGGTGTATTTAGCGTGAATGAACAAATATGAAAATAAAACACTATATAAACACTATATAAACTGATTCCTAAAGCAGCTGTATTAAAGTTTTTCAGTCAAGAGTAGGGAGTGATTTTTCTCTTTGCGTTTTAATAATAATTCATTACATTTATATAGTGCTTTTCTGGGTACTCAAAGCGCTTTACATGGAAGGGGGGGTATCTCCTCATCCACCACCAGTGTGCAGCATCCACCTGGATGTTGTGATGGCAGCCACACTGCGCCAGAACGTCCACCACACACCAGCTTATTGGTGGAGAGGAGACAGAGTAATGAAGCCAATCAGTGTATGGGGATGATTAGGAGGCCATGATGGTCAGAGGCCAATGGGCAAATTTGGCCAGGACACCGGGGTTACACCCCTACTCTTTTTCAAAGGACATCCTGGGATTTTTAATGACCACAGAGAGTCAGGACCTCGGTTTAACATCTCATCTGAAGGACGGTACTTTTTTACAGTATAGTGTCCCCGTCACTACACTGGGGCGTTAGGACCCACACAGACCACAGGGTGAGCACCCCCTGCTGGCCTCACTAACACCTCTTCCAGTAGCAACCTAGTTTTCCCAGGAGGTCTCCCATCCAGGTACTGACCAGGCTCAACCCTGCTTAGCTTCAGTGGGCAACCAATCTTGGGCTGCAGGGTGATATGGCTGCTGACGTTTTGTTGTTTTATTAACGTTAAAGGGATAGTTCACTCAAAAATAAAAATTCTGTCATCTGTCTGTCAATTCTGTCATAGTGTTTTATTTTTTTTTACCATCATTTACTCAAAAGTTGTTTTAAACCTGAGTGAGTTTCTTTATTCTGCTAAACATAAATGCTATTTTGAAGAATGTGGAAAACCAAACAATAGGTCCACAGTGACTTACATAGGATTTTTTACCTACTATCAAATTCAATGTGGACCAGCAACTGTCTGATTGCCCACATTCTTCAAAATATCTTCTTTTGTGTTCAGCACAAGAAAGAAATTAATACAGGTTTGGGACAACATGTGAGTGAGTAAATAATGACAGATATTACATTTTAGGGCGAACTATCCCTTTAATGACAGTCGGGTGCATGTTTATTATTGTCCCTTTAAGACCTGCACGCATCTAATATACAGGCACGCATCCGTTTATCTCTCATCTGTTTACTTTCATTTTAGACATAACCAACTGAGTCTATATGTAACCCTTGTGTGTTTTGACAGTATCAGCGCAAAAGATAACTTAGTTCAGTAATCAGGCGCTGTTAGACAGGCTTTTTAGCACGCGTGCTTCTGGTGTCTGCGCTCAGAAAAAGCGCACGTCAGACCAGCGCGCGAATGAAACATTTAACCGGCAAGACTTGTATGCAAATAATGTACTTTTGCGATCGCGAATAAGTGCAGTGTCCTGTCAGAGTAACTCTACCGCTGTATGTCGTGTTGTACAGTGTATTGATATGGCAGCGCCAGAACTGTAAGTGATAGAATGTGCGCTGTAAGACGATTTTACGATATTTCTTCAAAAGCAGATCGTGGAGAGATTTTTATTGTCCACGATCAAAAATCTTCATATCGAACACCCCTAGACTCAATGTGTAATAACCTTTAGTCTTAAATTTACGTACAAACATTCACTGTTCAGTCGATATTTTTGAAAAAATACCCCCAAAAAACAATAATTTTAACCGTAAATTTTAGTCACATTATTAACATGAAGGTCCAGATAATAGAGGACAAACTTTACAAAGAAACCACAATGGCCAATGCAATACTGAAATTCACAATACTGATATAAAACTAATATGTACACGCAATTTATTGAAAACAAGTAAGAAAATTGCTACATTTTGTGATTTTAATTATATATTGCATTATAATCTTTTTTTTTAAAATTGAGCAATGAATTAAATGTAATTGCATTTTACAATTAATTTATTATTAACATTTAAACAAAACACTAGTTTACAATGTTGATGTTGTCATTGTTTTATAAAAGTAATACTCCACTTGTTCAGTCAATAGCTATTTCTGAAAAAATACCCCCAAAAAACAATAATTTTAACCATAAATTTTAGTCACGTTATTAACATGAAGGTCCAGAAAAGAGAGGACAAACTTCACAAAGAAACCACATTGTATATAAAAATTGGTTTCGATCAAACAAAGCATACTTTTTACTATTGGCCAGTTTGCGATATTCTCCGACCGTCATGGACTTCTTCTGGATGTTGTATTGAGTGAAGAGTCCTGATTGGCCAGTCACCACTTGCATGATGGGAGCGGGAATGACCATTTCTTCAATCGTCTCGTAGGAACGCCGCGGCTTCCACTCCTTCGGCGGAATAACCTAAATAACAATGCGTGAACTTTAATAACTGTGATCAACAACCATACAACTGATACAAGCACTTCATTATGAATGTTCATGTTCTTAGAAAACAAAAATGACAATCTTGGTATTAAGAATATATGAATAAATGCATTTACAGACCTTTTTATTCAAGGTTAATTTATAAATACATATTATTGTTCATTCATGTACATTTATAGTACATTAATGTTAATTAATACAACTTGAAATGTTAAGAGAAAAGTTACATTAGGATATGCAGAAATTAGCATTAACTAAGATGATTAAATGGCATTAAAGTATTATGTATTGTAATTTTATGTGCATTCTTTAATTTTAATGATGAGCAAAAAGTTTGGAGACTAAGTTTGATAAAAAGTTTTACATTTAAAAAAATAAATATTATTATTTACTAATATACATCATGCACAACTGTACACGCACAATGAAAACAAATAAGAAAACCACTAAATTTTATAAATTTTATAAAAATGTATATTTTACATTTAAAAAATAAATATTGTATGATAATAATTGTTTTTTAATAGCCAGTGATGATTCTGATATCTTCAATACTGATATAAAGCTAACATATGCACACACATAATTTAATGAAAGCAAACGAGAAAACTACACAATTTTGTGAATAATTTAATTATATTTAAATTAATAAATTCTGCAAAAGTATTATGTATTGTAATTTTTTGTGCATATGTTAATTTTAATGATGAGTAAAGAGTTTGGAGAAAATAATTGATAAAAATTTATTTAACATTTAAAAAAGAGAATATTATTCAACAAACTTTTTTTTCTCCAATGACCAATGCGATGCTGAAATTTACAATACTGATATAAAACTAATATATGTACACACAATTTATTGAAAACAAATAAGAAAATTGCTACATTTTGTGATTTTAATTATACTGCATTATATATATATTTTTTTTAAATTGAGCATTGAATTAAATGTCATTTTATTTTACAATTAACATATTGTATTATTAACATTAAAAACAAAACACTAGTTTACAATATTGATGTTGTCATTGTTTTATAAAAGTAATAATCCACTTGAGGTCATGTGGGCAAAACTTTTCACTAAATTATATACATTAACATTTCAACGAATCACAAGAAATTACAATTAATAATAATATTTTTACATCATTTATTCATCTAGTTTTACATACATTGTTTTAATTATATTAGTTTAACATTTCAAGTTATATAAATTAAATTTTAGTTAATGAACGTGAATTAACCATAGCATATTTATCAAGTAACATTAATCTAGATTTATATACTGTCAAAAAGTGTTGTTTATTTTTATTCATGACAGTAACAAATGAGTAATTAAACTTTACTTTTACATTTAAATGTAATTATTTTCATTTCATTTAAAATTTAAACTTAACTTTAATCAAACTTCCATTTAATTTAAAATTAAAAATGTAACAAATTAAACTTCCATTTAATTCAAATTTTAAATTTAACTTTAAATGGTTAAATTGGTTAAATTAAACCAAACTTCCATTCGATACCTTTGCTAGACCGGCACGATGAGCTCCTTGAGTCTCGATGTAAGCGATGTACTTCCCAAAGTCCTTGAACTCCTCCATGGTGGGTCTGAAGGTCATGATCTTGCAGAAGGAGTTGGCCGCTGGAGGAGGCCCTGGGGCTGGAGCTGGAGCCGGGGCTGGTTCTGGGATCGGTGGTTCCGGTGTGAGTTCTGGTTCTGATGGTTCTAGTTTTATTTCTGGGCTCAGGGTCGGTTCTGCAGAGGGTTCCTGTACCAGATCTGAAACCGGTTCCTGGCATGGCTGCGGGTCTGAATCCAGGGAGGGCTGGACAGGTGAATCGTGAGCGGCATCTGCTTGTGGAGTGACGTCTGGAGCCGGTTCAGGCTCTGGGTTCGGGTCTGGAGGTAAAGACGGGTCCATGACTGCAGGTCAGCTAATGCTGTGGACGCAAATACAAAAACATCACAAATCAATAACCACACCACTATTAATATTACATATAAAACAAACAGTTTTTGTTAAATTCACTCAATCATAAATGATCGTTTAAAGTTAAGGAATAACTTTTCTGTAAAAGTTTTAATTTAAGTTTCAATTTGTTAAAAATTTTTCAATGAGTGTATATGAAAAAGTGTATTAAAAATATAAGCATGAGAGTAACTAAAAAGTTGAAAAACCGATTAAAAACTTAAGCATAAAACTAATCTACGAATCAATGTAACTTTTTTGTCAATTCAGTCAATCATACATCATATGAACATTTCTAAATTTTAGAATAATACAAAAATAAATAAATAAATAAATAAATAAGCCTGAATGAATGAACACTTCACTATCATAAACCTGTTTTTCAAAAGTTAACAAAACAACCTAATTCATATTTTTCAAATTAAAAATTTTAAAACCATTCAGAGAAAAACTGCTGAAATGAACTAAAAAGTTGAAAAACTAATTTTAAACTTAAATATTGAAACTAACCTTAATTTTCTTGAATTCATAAATGATTGTTGGGAGTTGACGAATAATTTTACTGTAAAAGTTTTATTTTCTAACATCAATACTTTAGGTTTCGATCTGAAAAAGTGTATTTATTTCAAGTATTTACAGACAGAAACACAAATATTTAATAATAAGTCTGAGATTAACTTGTTGAAAACTAATTATAAACTTAAAACTAATGTATAGATCAATGTAATTGTTTTTTTGTTTGTTTGTTTGTTTGTTTGTTTTTTCAATTCAGTCAATCATAAATGACAGTTGGTAGTTGAAGAATAACTTTGCTGTGAATTTTTTGTTTTTCAACATTAATATTTTAGGTTTCAATTTTTATGAATGTATATAGTAAAAATTTACAAAAATGACAAAAACAGTCCTGATTCAAAATTATATTCAAATTATAACATTTAAAACCTACTGTTCAAGAATAAACACTCTGAAATTATATAATAACTTATCTATAAACTTATCTATCAATGAATTAATAAAACATTTTTCTTCAATTCAGTCAATCATAAATGATAGTTGAGGAATTACTCAACTCTCATTAATCTGTAAACTATTTATTTTCAAACATCAATATTTTAGGTTACAATTTATATGAACATATACAAGAAAGCGTACATTTAAGGTCCTGTAAATAGCTGCTATTTCACAAATTTTATTCGTATTTATATCTTCAATAGTTAATTTGAAAGGCTCTGCAATGTGATAAATTTATTTTTCAAATATAAATATCTCAATATAAACCACATATACAAACTACTGAAGACTATTTTCATGTGATATGGGTTTTATCAAAAAGGACTTACAAACCACAAGCCATGAAGAAATGTATGATAAAAAAGCAAATGTATGTTAAAAAGGAAAATAATTAAAATTAAAAAAAGAAGCATTGAATAAGAACCTGTTCTGAACAGGCCAATTACCAAAGAGCCAAAAGCAAAAATCTCACAGACATTATTACTGTCACCAAGCTGAAATCCTCGTCTGACCTGTTGCCTTGCACACGCTTTCATCAGAAACACACAAACCATGAGCTCAACAACCACAGGAATGATGAAAAACACTCTACAGCCGTGAAAAAGAAATAAAACGTGGATCTTTGCCTGATTTTGCATAAGAAATCAGATTATTGTGCACATCAATAATAAGACATGCCGTTCAATTTACTAATGCAATATGTTTGGACTGAATTTGAACGTTCCAGCAATGGAAATATTCTTCAAAGCACATTTTGAAACAAAGATGCTATATTGAAGTAAAGTAATGCAAACTTAAAATTAATATTACAGATTTAAAGAGGGATATAAATACATTTTTGCACACAATGAAGCTGTCAACCATGATAAAACAATAAATGGCCAACTAAATTAAATCAAACTAAAATAAAATATCTGAAATACACAATAGTTAGTTAGCTATCAAAGAGTCTAGCAGCAATGATGCTTTGAATGATATTTTCTTATGCATAAGTAGATTTTAGCTGCTCAAGGCATTAAGATTCAAACGGTATGAAATACTTTCATCACAAATGCAGAATTCTTACAACTAGCTAAATAAAAATTAATATTAATAAATAAAGATATTATCAATAATAGCTAGAAAGCAAATACAAGCAGTGTATTAGTTTTTCTCTTTGCTTGTCACTTCTTGGAAACAGTTGTCCAAACCAAGCAGACGTGCATAAAAAACTGATTTCATGCTCTCTCTGGACAGCGAAAATATTAAATCACCATGTTTTATTTGATTATATTTTAATAACTACACTATAGTCTGTGTGGTACTATAATGATTATGCATGCATGAATTTAAAAAAAAATAATAAAAATAACTGCATAAAAATTCATCCCTGCATGCTTTGCAGTGAATGGGTGCCGTCAGAATGAGAGTCCAAACAGCTGATAAAAACATCACAATAATCCACACCACTCCAGTTCATCAGTTAACATCTTAAGAAGCAAAAAGCAGTGTGTTTGGAAGAAACAAATCCATCAAGACGTTTTTATCTAAAATATTAGTCCATAATCCATAATAATGCTTCCTACAGTGAAAAAGTCCATCTCCTGTTGTCTCTCAAATCAAAATCTATTCATTTAGAGCTGTTTTGGCTCGTAAATGCTGCTTGATCTGTGTAGATTTCTCTCCTGATTCAGATCAGAGCACTTTTTCACTGGAGGAAGCGTTATTATGGACTCATATTTTAGCTAAAAATGTCTTGATGGATTTGTTTCAGCTTTTGTCTTCTCAAGATGTTAACTGATGGACTGGAGTGGTGTGGGTTACTTGTGGATTACTGTGATGTTTTTATCAGCTGTTTTGACTCTCATTCTGACGGCACCCATTCACATCCATTGGTGAGCAAGTGATGAAACGCTACACTTCTCCAAATCTGATGAAGAAACAAACTCATCTACATCTCAAATGGCCTGAGGGTGATTCAATTTTGAGCAAATATTCATTTTTGGGTGAACTACTCCTTTACAAAAAAATCAATAACTACATGCAAAACGCGTAGCTTATATTTAATTAAATTATATATTACTAAAGTCTCAGTGTTAGCATAAATATTATGCATGCATGCAATAAATAAACAATAATTGCATGCAAAATTCAGCTCAAGCACGTCTTCATGGCTTCATAGCGTTTTCTATCACGAACCTTCGATTACTGTAGTTTATTAGATATTGAAACTATGCTTGATGCTTAACCATAAGACCACCCACGCATTAAAGTAAGAAAGAAATGACCAATCGATGCAAAATGCATGTCAAATTCCTGGTGTTGAGCTCAGCTCAAGTTCAAACAGCATGAGAGAGGTACAGCTGCCTAACATTAGTAGCTAAAAAAGGTAAGATGTGATTATTCAAATGCACCTGGAGGTTTAAATGGCCTTTGTGTATGTGTGCAGCCTACAGCAGAATGCATCATGGCTACTAGGACGAAATGCATGAAAAACCACACGCGAAACTATTAAAGCAATACATATACATCACATACTGTGACTTATGCATCAAATGCACGCCTGTATTCACGTGCAAATGCTTTAGTGTGCTTATATTTCTCACTAGCTGCTGATTTGACAAGCATATCAACACAGCTGCTCTGCAACATCACAAATAACAATAAAAACTCCTCCAGCGTCCGCGGACTCGACCCGAAAGCGCTACAGAGATAGTATATATCGCGTTACCTCCTGCTCTGGTTCGTTTTTTCCTCTTTTTTCGCTGTTTTCTTCTCGATTCTGTCCGTTTTCTGGATTCCAAAGGCTCGGTAACGTTACAGCAGCGCTGGGCCGCGTCTCCGCCCACTGCAGCGCAACATGTGCTGTGATTGGCTGGATCGCACCAAAGCGTAGCCTCCCATTGGTTGGCCCGTTTGATTGACGGCAGAACCGGCCTTTCGCGTTGTGTTTGTGCATCCTACTATCACGGAAATCACGTACTTCACGTAATAATAGCGTGTCTTCCGGTATGACACACTTGATTGTACGTCTGCGTTTGATGGAATATGAAATATATATGCCTTTTATATCCTAGATTCTTCTTGTTTTAATTATGTTTTAAGTACAGTACGTTATAAATAGACGAAAACCCTCCATTTAAACGACTTGGAAATGTTTTCAAAGAATAGAGCATATACACAAAAATAACATCTACCTATCTATTTATCTATCTACCAGATATATATATATATACACATACACACACACCTACAAACATATATAAAATTTTATTCAGAATGAAATTTAATTTTTTGCAAAAACGTTTGTGATTTAAGAAGTGTATACGAAATCATATTTTGCATCTTTTGATTAATTAATAACTTACTTATACTCTTAGATATTTAAGTACTAAATCATCCCAAAAGATGCGTTACTGACGTCACAAAAATCTTGAATGCGTTATCCGCCTTTTTAACGTAAGAACGGCACGCTATTTGTAGCTTGAATGTGCGCGACTTCTAGTCTTATCCTTTTCTAGTTATTTTTCTAAACAAAAACAGTCCATTATGCTGCTTAATATTACAAATTGGTATTTGTCATTTTAATTATTAAAAGCACTGATTTGTTGCATAACCAATTTTACCGTTTACTGCACTATTATACTATTTATTTAGGGCTAATGAAGCAAAGGTCACGCACATTCAAATAAAATAGCATTTTTTTTTTTTTTCAAAATATGATACAGAGCATTTTAAGAAGAGAGCGCAAAACCAGGGTTTTATTTTATATAAAAGTTCAGTACAGTTTATTGAAAAATATAGCACTCATCCCAGTGCAAGAAAATAGCTATGCACCAACCACTACACAAAATGGCTAAATACAAGTGCTAAAAATATACAATTTCAAATTTCAGAATATACATCTCCAGTCTATGCAAATATTAGAAATAGTTGAGGTATAACTAAGGAAAACAAATAATAAAACAAAAGGTAATTATCTGCAGCCTTAGGCATTTTATTTAGCAGATACTATAATAACTCTTACAACAAGCAAAGAACGTCAACGGGCGAAAAAGACGATACAATTAAATACTTCCTGAATGAGAAACTGTATGGGTTTGTGCGGAAAAACGGTTCAAGGATTTACCTCGAAAACCTTCGAAAAGTCAAGGCAGACCAGGAGCGCTTAAAACCAGATCTGGGATCAACTCAAAACAGCACCTGAAATGCAGATCACGGATCGGTTTTACGCACATGACCACTGTTTGCATAACGGCAGAAGTTAGTGGAAAACTGACACTCCATTTCTAAATCACATACAGCAGTTAAACAGCGAAGCAAATAAACGAAACAAAAAAGAGGGATAATATCTATTCAATTCAGAGCGTATTAAAATTCAGTCGCTTATCAAAATGGATGAGAGAGGGGGAAAAAAATAAAATAAAATAAGTTAAACAAAATGTAGAGTTTTCACGTAAATTACTATTAGGTTAAAATTAATAATTTTTTAGATTAAATTTCATTAGTTACCAATAACGGCAGGACGATAAAAGATTTAATAAAGCCAAAATGTAAAAACGTTTGTGCGCGCTAGTAAAGCTACGGCACCTTAAAGTCACGTATCTTAATAGCATTTGTACGAAGGCTTGTCAACGTCATAAATGACGAAAAACTGCTGGCGAAAAAAGTTTGAGAGATAACGTCGAAAACAGCGTCATAGTGCATAGCTAGTTTTTTTAAATTTAGTTAACGCTAACGATGATACAGTAAAAACATTACTGCTACAGCACCATAAAGTCATGGACGTTAACATTTGTACGAAGGCTTGTTAACGTCAAATGATGGAAAAACCCCGTTGGGATATTAGAGTTGCAAACATCGTATATAGTACATATCTAGTTCATTTAAATTTAGTTAACATTAATGATGGTACAGTAAAAACATTACAGCTACAGCACCTTAAATTCATAGATGTTAACATTCGTACAAAGGCTTGTTAACATCATAAATGATGAAAAAGTTGTCAGAATATTAGCGTCACAAACATCATAATAGTGCATAGCTAGTTCATCTACATTTAGTTAACGTTAACGGTGGTACAAACATCAAACGCACTGATCATAACACAATGGAATCGATTTAACGAGATTCTAGAGCCAGTGCTTTTGGATAAATCATCAACAAACATAAGTGCATAGATAGTTCTTAGTTAACGTTAACAATGGTAAAAATGTTACTGCTACAGCACCTTAAAATTCAACCATTCTAAATAGCATTGAAAAAAAAGCAAAAAACAGCTTTTTGATGAGATATTAGCGTTCATTAAATTTAGTTAGCGCTAAAGTTGGTACAGTAAAAATGTCAAAGCACTTATGAAGCAACGGGATCGTTTTAACGGGATTCTAGAGCCAGCGTTTTCGTACAAATCCTCGCAATGACAAATTGCTGCAAAAAATTATTAACGAGCGTCGTAATTGTGCATAGCTATGGTTCATTGTGCTGGTGTAGGGTACAAGAAGGCAATGTTACGTCACTTGAAGCGGCTACAGCTAAAACATGACTAGAATCACTTTACTCGTAAATACGAAGATCGCAATTCGAAAAAATAACTACAACGTACAGAAGTCAAGTGGCTAGATAGAGGCAGATCACAAAACAGGGCCAAATCAAGTAGCGGTGTTCAATCAAGGCAGAGGTGTTTCCATCAACCCTACAACCTGATGCATTTCTTAAATATATTAAAAAACGAAATCCATGTTTCGTTCATGAAATTCTGTTGCGCCGAATTGCCATGCCGACAGCGCCAGCGTCAACACCGACCACTGCTGTATCCGGGGAAGAGCTGGGTGAGGATGGCTTGGAGAGGTTTGTTCACCGTCATTTGGTAGTTTTTGCCCAGATCGTGTCGGCAGGCCGGACAGGTGTAGACCTCAGCTTTGAAAGATCGCTGAAGGCATTCCTGCGAAGAGAAGAAAATCGTGTTTGTCTTGTTCATAAACATACAAACCATTGCATGTGTAATGATGAAATAAAACCCTCAAGTGTTGCCATAAACCATAAAATCAGACGTCATATTTTGCTGCTAACAAAAAATAAATACATCAAGTCAATTTTCAAATTTTTTATAAAATTTCATAGAGATATTTCTATTAAAATAAATACTGTAAATCAGCAGGGGAAATGAATAAAGTAAATAAATATGCACACAAAATGTATAATTAAAGTATAAAAATATATCTTAAAGTATAATTAAAATAAAAACATATAATTATTTTTTAATATAATTTAAAAGTAAAATTAAAAGTTACAAAAAACTAACGTGGATAAAAAAAAAAGAAAAAAAGTATAATTAAAACAGTAGATGAATAAAATTACCTGAAATACATAAAATTAGGTATAATTAAAATACAAATATTCATTAAAATAAATTTCAAAAAAGTATAAGTGTACATTATACACACACACAAACATATACACTAGGGATGTGACGAGTTCTCGTGGCACGAGATCTCGCGAGATCAGATGTGTCTCGCGAGATCTGACTGGTCTCGTGAGAAAGTGACAATATCTCGCAAAACATTTTGCAGTGTTTACATTAGAGCTGCGTTAAAAAAAAAAAAAAAAAAATTGCGATCCTGATTTAAACACCCACGCGATCTTACTCCTGAATGACAACGATTCAGCTGTGTCTATGACTGTTTAACATCGCGAGTGTCAGTGGCGCGTGAGAAGCATGTTTTGTCGCTGCCCATGTTAATGAATCAGAGAGTCGGCCATCTTCACGCTTCCGATGTGAATGCTGTCATTCACTGATATGGGTGACGATAAAACACGCGCTGCTCACACTAACAACTCCACTAACACCTGTTTCACATCGCAAGCGTCTTAAAGACATTCAAATCTGCATTCATGCTGCTGCTGATCCAGAAAGAGCAACACAAACAGTCTTTTCAACCACACATCATTATTTCTGTGTTACAGACAATTAAATAACAGAAGTAGGCCTACTTGGATAAAAGTTTATAGTTTGGGTATAAACACTGTTTGTCTACAGTAGCGATCAAAACAAAAGTATCTTAACACTTGTATTGTAACCCTTATCTTCCGCCAGGAGGTGGCGACAACCCCTTTAAAAAATGTATTTGACATTGAATCATTCATTCAGGAGATCCCAATAGTGAAACTGAGTCTTTATGAACTGAGACACTGGCTCCTTCATTGAATTTTCTTTTTATTTTGTTCAAATGAATGTATATTTTTAAATAAAGAAAAAATTGACTTAAGCAATGAACATTTTGTCAGAACCACTAGTAAATTACGTTATTTTGTTTAGTTTTCTATTTTTTTTTTTTTTTTTAAGAATCGTGAGAGAATCGTGATCTGCAATTTATTTAAAAAAAAAATTATGATTCTCAATTTATCCAGAATCGTGCAGCTCTAGTTTACATGTTTATTACTGCATATAATTCATTAAAATAGAAGTTTAATTTCATAAAGTACAAGTTGATTTCAAAGTGCACCTACATTTTTTGCATTTTGTGTTTTTCAGTTGAATAAAAGACTATTTTTCCCTATATATTTCATCACTGAGGATTTTTTTTTTAAGTCAAAAAATCTCGTCTTGTTCTCGTGAACCCAGTCTCGTCTCATCTTGTGGGATAAGTGTCTCGTCACACCCCTAATATACACAATAGCACAATAAAAAAAAAAAAAAAACATTATAATCAAAATAAATTAAGATTACGATAAATGTTATTAATCGCCAAAGAGAAATTTACAATTTTATTTTTTCACACCTTTACAAATTTAATAACTACTAAAAATTAATTAAAATAAAAAGTACAGTTAAAATAACTAACCAATACACAATGTATCATTGAAAAAGTATTTTTAAAATATAATATAAATAATAGAATTACTTTTAAAGTATATAATATAAAGTATAATTTTAAAGCATAATTACAATAAAAAAGTGATTAAAATAAAAACCACTAAAATATATTTAAAAAGTATAATTGTCTAAAAAAAATAAAATGACTAACAACTAAAATTAAAAAAAAAATAAAAGCAAATTAAAATAACCAAATAAAAATAACTTAAAAACAAAAACTAAAATACATATATATAATGTAAGAATTTCAAGGTCCATCGCTTGCACTCACAGTAAAATTTAATAGCGTTATATTGTCCACTCAAAAGTCTGTTGTTGCTATATAATGCAAGTGTGTCTGTGGCTTCCGTCTCTTACCCTGCAGACGTTGTGTTGGCATTCTGTGGTGATGGGCTGATAGACGACTTCTTGGCAGCAGATGCACAGGAAAACTTCCTCCACTTTGTTGATGAAGCGCTACAAGTGCGACAAACACATTAAACTGGCATCCACCCTCAAAGAGGCTTAATTACAAGACAAATGACATGAATAACGAAGACGCTGGTCTGAACGTACAGGTCCGAGGTTGAGAGACTCCATGGCTTCATCCCACAGCTTCTTGTTGAGCTCGTCGTCCTTGATCAACGCCTTCTGCTCTTTGCTCAGTTTGTACGCCTCCACTTTCATCTTCTTAGGCGTGCTTTTGGCCGGAGAGGTCTTCTCGTCCACTAGATTGAGAAAAGCGAGGATGTTACGGATGAAAACTGACTGATCTTTAGGTTTGATCAATATTAAATAAGGATGTTTTTACTTACCGGTCTGGGATTTCCTCTTCCTCTTGCCCTTGGTGGGCGTTTCTTCAATGTCATCATCGTTTTTGTTCTCTTTCTCCTTTTCTTTCGCAGCAACGGCTTCCAGATAACCTTCGGGATACTGAAGCACAAGGGATTGAAGATTCATGGGTGAAAGAAATAGCTATTTAGGGTCAAAACGTGCGTGAAATCTGGTAGACGTTACCTGCATGGTGAGCCCTAGTTTCTTAATGCGCTCTTTTCCATCGCGAGTCCACGGCGCTGGTTCATCGTCGTTTCTTTTCAGCAAGTATCTCCAAACGAGAAAGCCGGACTTGCCCTTTTCTGGCCAATATTTCGCCACCTAATAAACAGTGATTAATTACTTTCCACATACAACTGCACAAAATAAGTATAATGAAAATAAAAATGTCTCAAAGCTTTCAATAAAATATCAATTCAAAAATAAATTAAATTAAATACAGGCCTGGGAATGTATAAATAAATAGAATTTATTTATTTTTATCTATGTATTTTATTAATTATTTCTAATTATTGAAATAAAATACAGGTCTGTGAATGAATAAGTGAACAAATAAAAAAATAAAATAATTAAATAAAGTGTGTATTAAAAGTACAATAAAAATTACATAAAATATAAATAAAAAGTAAAATATTACAATAAATAAACTTTTAAAAAGTAACTGAAATGTGGTATAGCTAAATTTTAAACACTATATAATATTAATAATTAAAATAACTTTACTAAAGCATAATTAAAAATATAATCAAAATAAAAATAAATGTGTAAAAGTATAATTAAAATATACTAGTGCTGTCAAACAATTAATCGCATCCAAAATAAAGGTTTGTAAGTATAATTATTAAAAATTTATATAATTTCTTTAAAAAAAAAAAAAAAAAGTATAAACAAATAGATTTTTAAAAATAATGGTACTAAAAAATTAAAGTATTATTACATTAAAAATAACTAAAAAACAAAAAATGCATAAAATTAAAATTAAAAATTTTAAAATTAAAATTAAAACGTAACCAAGGTCCATCACATGCATTCACAGAGAATATGTATAAATAAATAAAAATATTTTTAAAGGGGTCATATAATGCTACATGCACTTTTATGAGTTGTCTGAACTGAAATGTGTGTACACAACCACCCTTTAATGATAAAAATCCACTCAGTGTTTTTTTTTTTTAATCTACTAAAATCTTTACCTCTCTCTCAAATCGAGTCGATCTCAGATGCCTGTCTGTGTGACGTCACATGGACGAAGGCCCCTCCCACGATTGTTTGATTGACAGTAGCGTTTCAGCACAGACTGGACTGGTGTCTTACCTCAGATCTGCTCTGAGTGAGCTGTCATCAGTCCGCCATTCTTTCACCGCCGGAGCAGATGTAGACAAGAATGTCTCCTAAGCGATTGAGGTTTTGTTGTTGGTGTAGTAATGAACATAGCAGTCGTTATTTACTCCCGAGATCTGAGCGGCTGAAGACGCAGAGGTTTAACGTTACGTTTGGTTCTGAAGGGAATGCACCCATGATCTACCTAAATGAATCTATGTTCGCGCGAATCATTCATGATCCAGCTTCACCTACAGAAGAAGTGAGTACAAGGTTTTTTTTTAATGAATCTTTGCAAATCGCGTTTCCTAATATTGTGCTAATTGGCAAGTTTTACGATGAATGCGGCTAAAGTAAACCGTCTCTCTGAGAGCAGCTCGGAAGAGAGGGGCGGGGTCAGCAGAGCTCATTAACATTTAAAGGAGAATTCCACAAAACCGCTTGCTCTGAAAAGAGCTGTTTTTGACAGTAAAAAAGGTGTTTTTTTACATTACCAATGAGAAATTTTAATCATACTACGTTACAGACTTTTCATTAAGACCCTAAAGAATCATATGAACTTGTGGAAAATGGGCATTATATGACCCCTTTAATAAATAAATAAATAGCGCAAACCTGCGCATCATGCTGAAAGCACACTGGCGAATCGCTCACCTTGTAAATGCCGTCGTACCGGTTGCCGTCTTCGGGACAGTACTTGCTGTGTTTGCGTCCTTTGGAGCTGCGAACGACTCTGACGGGTTTCCCAGCCTTCCAGTCTTTGGCCTCAGCGCCTTCCTTCTCGTTCACCGCCGCGTTACAGTTCAGAGCAAGAGCCCTACAAATCACAAACCAACAATAAAAACAAGAACTCATACAACATCTCACATATCTTCCACTTTGTCAACATGTGATGCAAATTCATTCATCTTTGCAACATTGATATCTTCCAGTTTGTTACTGGAAATTTCAGTTGTGATATTTAATAATACGATGCTGCGTTTCGGACCTGTTCATGTTGGTGAGCTTCTGATCGCAGGATTGCTCGGCTGTCCTCTTGTTTCCTGAGAGGTCACGACCCCCGGAGCCCGTATAGGTGAACTCGTTACCGTCGTCCTGATAAAGACAGTCACAGGTTAATAGAGGAAGGGAAAGACTTCTTGAAGGACGGTTTGGGGTCAAGTCACCTTTATTTATATAGCGCTTTTAACAATACAGATTGTGTCAAAGCACTTAACAGTATCAAATTGGAGGATAGAGTGTCAGTAATGTATAATGATAAGATTAAACACTCAATTTTCAGTAAAAGACATTTCATTATTGAATTCAGAGATGTCATTGTCTAGCTCAGTTTAGTTTAAATAGTATCTGTGCAATAGTATCTGGGGTGAGTATCGCAGACGTACCACATCGTCCTCGTAGCCTCCGGCGAGAACCAGAGAGTAAGCGCCGTCGTTACTTCTGCCGTGAATCCCAGCGACGTGAGGCCTGTGAATGCCGGATTCACTCACCTGAGCGTCACACAAGACCACATTCATATACATGTGTCCACGTTCATGAAAACCACCAAAAACAAGGTGCACAAGCGTTTTGACCAATTAATAGAATTTTCTTCATGATTAATTGACTTCCATTTTATAAATATTTTTAACTAATGAATTATTTGTGCAATGAAAAAAAAAAAAAAAAAAAAAAAAAAAACCTTAAACCTATATTGTTTGAAATAAATATGAACATTTAAATATGCAAATTTGCCTTAATACAATAAATAAATGAAAATAAGTCTTACATAAGTCATTTAAAACATTTAAATTATAATAAGTTATATACATACATACATGCATACATACATACATACATACATACATACATACATATATATATATATATATATATCAGGGCTTGACATTAAGCATTCTCATGTGGTTGTCCTTCGGACAAGTAAATTTGTCATTTACTTGTCCGAGTATAAAAGTTACTTGCCCGGAGAGAATTTTTTTTTCTTCTTTCTTTTTTTCAATTAAGTTATAAATATAATTATTTATTGTAGTCATACAAAACACATTTAGTTTATTTAGTTAGATTTTTCTTTTTAAATAAAATAATAAAGTGTGATAACACTGTTATATTTTAAAATAAAAAGGGAGTGTTAATTACAAATATAATTATTTTATAATTATTTAAATTTAATCAGACAATTAGTATAATAAGACATTTGGGCTGTTACCAAACAAAATGAAATCAGTATCAACAAAATTCATCTTTGCAATGCAGAGGAAACACAGAAGCTGCATCTGAAGTGGAATAGATATATTTACCCACTGTTTTATGCAGCTCTGAGGGACATGGAATGCTTTAATCTGCAGTTACAAATGAATAAATAATGTTTTGATTCATAAAACGTTGAATACTGATATTTGAAATTATTTTAAAAAAAATGAAAAGATACTTTAAATGTGAAATTAATGCCACCAGTAGGTGGCAGTAAGTCACTGTTTATAAGTGAGTCACTGCGACTGAACCGAATCATTTAAACTGTAGATTCATTCAGGCACGAAACACCGTCATGTTGCTCAGAGACGCAAAACAGCGCTGTGGCTGTGTTTGGAATTATTTTTGTTGGTGAAACAGACCAGAAACAGGACATATGGTGTCTAAAACTTAAGTCTCTTAATGTTAACTTCGTGTTTATTGAACTCTTGCATAAAATCACATTTGTAATCATGATGGTTTTTGGAGCAAAAAAAAAAAAAAAAAACCGCCGCTCGATCTTCGTGTGAAACTATATGAAATTATATAAATATATACATTTTCTGCACCCATCTCTTGAATTTTCTGATCATTCTTCATGCATTGTAATAATGAATCATGCAGTGAAAGAACGCACTTGCACCTAGATGACTTAACGTAATGTATGCGTGCACTCTGTACGTGTGTTTTGTTTGATTCTTGCACTCGTTAAAACAATTATTACGAAATTATCACAAATGATATATATTGCACACCCCTATAACAAAGGCTATATCATAAATAAAGGCAGTCATTACTGTTTTTGGTATTGACTTTTTCAAGTTACTTGTCCGATTGGACAAGTAAATTTCTCTTTCACTTGCCCATCCAAAACATTCACTTGTCCCGGACGAGCGTTAATGTCGAGCCCTGAGATATATAGATAGATAGATATAGATATAGATATAGATATATATAGATATATATATAGATATATATATATATATATATATATATATATATACACACACACACAAAGTCTAAAAACATTATTCTATGATAAAACAGTTATCATCAAGTAAATTGTAATTAACTTGTTCATTATACAATTAATTTTACAGGAATGTGTAACAAACACTATATAATTGTTTTAAACATCTTTATAAACAAAACCGATTATAAACAATTATAAAAAATAATCGTATAATAAAAAATAAAAAAAATCAAGTTAATTATGAAGTCTGTAGAAATAAGTCATTCAGACAAGATAGGACTAAAAAAAAAAACAGCATTATTTACTAGTTTTTTTTATTATTAAACTAATAAATGGAAACTTTAATTCTTTTTTTTTTTATAAAACTAATACTGATACTTCTAATACGAATAACGGAAACTATAAACTATTTAAATTTTAAAATTATTTTTTAATAATAAAACTAATACTTTTATGGTTTCCATGACTATAGAAGACTTATAAAAGAACAAGTATTATTTACAAGTATTAATTATTAAACTAATAATGGAAACTATAATTTATTAAAATACATTTTAATTATTTTAAAAAAAATAATAATAATACTGATATTATTAATATTTACAATAGAAACTATAATTAAACTAAATTTTATAATTATTCTTAATAATATAACTAATACTTCCTAGGGTTTCGTGACCACAGAAGGCCTATTAAAAAATAAAAATAAACTCAAGCAGATCATATATTCCCACCTGCACTCTAAACTTCCACAGCATTCCCACTGGGACTCCAGGAACGGGGCCGTAATGGTTGGAGGGAACGATGGTGCACTGTTTAGTGCGGCCGACACACGCCATACCCTGTTAAACGAGACACCAGACTCAAACATTTCATCTGAACCAATCACACCTCTGTTTGCTCATTTATCCGTCTGAAACGCACCTTCCCCCAGTCCCTCTGACTGGACGAGCTCGCCGACGCCATCTTAGCCTTCTTCTTGCTTTCCTTCAGCTTCTCTCCAGCCAGAACCACCTCGCTGGCGTCGTTACGGCATTCAGGACAATACCTGCAAAAGAAAAAAAGACATTTAGACATGTTTTACTTGATTTGCACAGACAATTTGTGCAATAATTTCATGAGTAATTAACGCAAATGTTTCACTAACTGAAGGTGAAAAGTTCATATAATGTAGTTTTAAATATTTTTGCCCAAAGGTTGTTGGTTCAAATCCCTCAAGAGTCGATTTTTGTTGCTCTGGATGAATGCATTAGATAAACGA
This sequence comes from Spinibarbus caldwelli, assembly GCA_039654775.1. Classification (NCBI taxonomy): domain Eukaryota; kingdom Metazoa; phylum Chordata; class Actinopteri; order Cypriniformes; family Cyprinidae; genus Spinibarbus; species Spinibarbus caldwelli. The sequence continues at coordinate 2,673,557 of CM077231.1, forward strand.
CAATTAGCGACAAAAAAACTTGTTTACCAGTCTTCGTCGCAAGAATGGCTTTACAAACAATTTGAGCGATTTATACATTTAATTTACAAATAATTTTAGAGCTTGGTGTAACATTTATGCAATTGTTTTAAATATCTTGCAAAATTATTTAACTATAACTTTTTCATCATTATACAATTGCAATATTTCAGTTTGTAGCTAAATTTAAGAGACAAGAAGGTTGTTGGTCCAAATCCCTCAATTGTTTATTTATTGTTACTTTGGAGGAACACATTAGATAAATGAATAATTAGTGGCAAAAAACTTGTTTACCAGTCCTCGTCGCAAAAATGGTTTTACGAACACTTTACGAGTGATTTACACAAATTCAGCAATTTACAAATGATATTAGAGTTGTGTAACAAATCTACGTAACTGTTTTAAATATCTTTGAAACTTTATGATCAACATTAGATAACTATGAAGGGTTTCTTCATTATACAATTGAAATTTTCAAGTAGGCAGATAAATTTCAAGAGTCAAAAATTGTGAGCACGAAAATAGAGCTAAATCTAACAAGTTTTTTTGATGTCGCCAGAAGGTTACTGGTTCAAATCCCTCAAGTGTATCTATCATTACTTTGAAGGAACACAATAGATAAATTAGTTAGTGGCGAAAAATTTGCTTACCAGTCCTAGTCGCGAAAATGGTTTTACAAACACTTTACGAGTGATTTATACAAATTCAACAACTTACAAATGACAGTGTTTCCCACAGGATTTTGTGAGACTTGTGGTGGCAGGTGACGTCACATTAATTTGCATATTTATGACGTCATTATGTCACGTTTGCGTTCAGACGACTTTTGGCACTTCAGATCTGTTCTACTCTATGAACTGTCATATACTGTAATACAACTGAATGCCCAGTAAAGCTGTCATAGTAAACACCACCCATTAATACTACATGTTAACCAGGAATCACTCTCACTATACTCCTTAAATCCTGATTTATAAAATCAATATACATCTAACTTACACTAAAAAGCGACTATATGCGGTGGTTTTTGCTATATTACTGTTTTGTCTCATTCGGAGCACTGCCTGCGTCTGAGTAACAAACTATGAGCATATTAACAGACCATATTTATTTTTTTCATATTTAAAAGTCCAAATAGTCAGTAAGCGACAGGTGCTTGGAAACACTGTTTTGTAAATGATTTATTGACGAGTCTGCTGCGTTACGGCCAACTGAAAGCGCTATTTCTCTGCCGCTCACTGCACAGAACAGACGCCGAGAGAGGCGACACTGCGCCGGGAGAGTCAGACCTCACGCTCGCGGGGCAGTACTGAGGACATCTTCCAAATGAACGATAGCTACGGTTTTTTCAAAAAAGTCGCTAGGTTTGTCAGTATGTACCCGTTATGGGAAAAAAAAGCCACCAAAAGGGTCTGAAAGTTGCTAAATATTGTGCTAAAGTCGTGCTCGTGTGTGTGAGACGCGGGAGCTGATGGCAGTGGGCGGTGGATATTGTGGCGGCCCGCCACAAATAAATCAAGGTATGGGAAACACTGGAGATTGTCTGTGGGAATGTCGACAGTTCTTGAGCACACAGAACGAGCAGTACGAAATGCGTAAGGCGAGGGGAGAGTTTCCACTAATCAGTCGCGGATGGTTTCATTATCTCGGGCGGATTTATAAAAAAACAAAAAAACAAACAAAAAAAAAAAAAAAACACACAACACTGTACGAGGATAATAACAGTAATAAAAACAAAAATGTGTCACCAAATATACATGGGCGACCCGCCCAGGTAAAGTCTATGTGTGGGAAGCACTGAATGATATCGGAGTTTAGTGTAACAAATCTATGTAATTGTTTTAAATATCTTTAAAAACTGTATGATCAACGTTCAATAACTATGAAGGGTTTCTTCATTATACAATTTAAAATTTTCAAGTAAGTAGATAAATTTAAGAGACAAACACTGTGAGCACGAAAATAGTATAATAAGTTTTTTATTTTTATTAAATAAACTCGTTTACCAGTCCTCGTCTTCGGGGATGGTGGTGAGCGGCGGGTTCAGGCAGTAGGTGTGAAACGCCATGTCGCATTCGTCGCACAGCAGTTGTTTGTCGGGATCCTGCTTCACGCCGCACACATGACAGTTGCATATGCGGCAGTTTTTCTTCGGGTCATCTTTGCAGACCTTGCACTCAGGTCCGTTCGACCCTGATTCGACAGAAAAAAGGCACATTAATGTTTGTGCCCAACATGCTCCAAATATCGCAAAACCGAAATGTAGGTTCGATATGATACTAAGAAGTCAGACTCACTCTTGAGAGGGCTGTCAGAAGAGGCTCCTGGACCCTCTGAACTTCCTGGCTCCTCGATCTTGTAGATTTCAGTTATGAACATGATGCGACAGTCATTGAGAGAATCGCCAGCATCTCTGTAGAAAAAGTGCAGACAAATATTGTGAATAAACCAACAGAAAGAAAATGGCCATAAAGATGCTTATAATGGAATAAACAATTTTTAGCAGGCTCTGCTCATTAAATACGATAATTTACGCAAGAAAGGTTTCATCAGCAGTTAACACAAATTCATTCTGCTAACTAAATGTAACACCTTTCATAAAAAAAAGAGGTTTTATCTTCATAAGAATGGTTTACAAACACTTTGAGAGATTTACAGATTTAAACTTTTAACAAATGATTTTAGAGCCTAGAGTAACAAACTTTTAAATATAACTTTTAAATATATTCAGTATTTAAATTGTAAAAAAAAAATTGCATAATATATAAATTAAGCTCATTATACAATTATGCATGTTTGTAGATAAATAATTTAAAGAAAAACTAGCAAACCAATAGAAAGAAAACATGTTACTGGTCATGTATAATAGGGGTGTGAATCGGCACTGGTTTCACAATTCAAGTCGATTACGATTATGCCAACGATTGGATTCAATTCGATATCACGATGCATCACGATTATACCAAATTTATTTTGTGCATTTTTATTAAATTATATATAAAGCAGGCTACTTTTTAAAATAATTGTTAATTAATTATTGTTAAGAATTAAAAGTAAATATAGCTTCAAAACATACAAGCAAATAAAGTAATAAAGGGGGGAAAAAGACAATTACAAGTGATAAACAAAAAGCACTTTCAGTACCTGGGAGTGCTTTAGGTATTAAAAATTTATAGATAATCATAGTTATGGGTTTTCCTTTTTTCCTCAGCATTATTACCATTTGATTATTACTGATGAGATCATAGACACTGGCAGCTTTAATAGACTGCATTCACACTAATGCACAGATCTATTTCGACATATCAGATGTTTTGTCCTGTTCTAAAAACATAACTGTGTTTACATCAATTTCGTATCATAAAAGTAGATGCAAGTGCATTTAACCTCGGCCGCGAGCTTCAGGACAAACAAACAATGTGCACGTGAAAGTCTGTCAGTACGTGAGTTTCGTGCATCTAATACGTACTGCATCCCAAACGGCAGAAATGAAAGCATATCTAAAAAAAAAAAAAAAAAAAAACAAAAAAACAGAGAGTGCATTTTTAATACTCGCGTGACAAGCGCGTATGCAAATGACGTCATAGGCTATAATCGATTATGGTCTATTACTGCATCGATGCAGAATCGTCCACGTCCGCATTGCGATGCATCGATGCAACGATTAATTTCGATACCCCTAATTTATAATGGAAACACTCAATTACAGTTTACAATTTACACAAATTTGACCATTTACAAATGGTTTCAGAGTTGTGTAACAATTTGTTTTAAATATTTCAAACATTTCAAACAAAAGTTAGTTCTTTTCCTCTATGATACATTTATAGGTAATTATAATAAACTCTGTATTAAAGGAAAACGCCACCATTTTTCAATATTCTAGTATTTTCTTCCCTCAACTTAGACGAGTTGATACGTACCTCTCCCGTGTCAGTGCGTGCACTTAATCGCTGTAGCGCGCGGCGCCACTATGCTAGCGGAAGAGCAGTTTCCAGGAGTGATGATATTACTGCGCCGAGGTCAAAGTGCTGCGAAGTGCTCTTCCGCCATACATTATAGTCATCATTTTTATCTGCTTAGAAAATCGCCACGTTTTATTTTGTGTCACCATACTTACTCGTGTAACCTTCTTTAAATGGGGAAAACATGGAAGTGTTTGGTAGCTTCTAAATTTATCCCTGTTTGGATCCTAAGGAATGAATGGTGCTAAGCTAAACGCTAGCATAGTGGCACCGCGTGCTACAGTGATTAAGTGCACGCACTGAGACGGGAGAGGTACGTATCAACTCGTCTAAGTTGAGGGAAGAAAATATTGGAATATTGAAAAACGGTGGCGTTTTCCTTTAAGCTCATCAAGTTTGTAGATAACTAACATAAGCTGAAAGAAAATGTCCAGCAAGAAGTTTACAGTAGAATCTACAATTCTTAATTTGATTTGCTCAATGAAAGCAATAATTAGCGCAAGAATCGTTTCAAAAGCAAGTAACGCAAATGTTCTGCTAACTAATTTGACAATCATTTTACACATTCGTTCTTGGGTAAGAATGGTTTTATGAACACTTTGAGCGATTTATACATTCAACATTTTACGAATAATTTTACTAAGAAAAAAAACCTATATAGTAATTTTAAATATCTTTGGTATTTAAATATTACATATAAACAAAATTGCACGATATATAAAAGTTAATTAGTAGTTAATTCTGTTCATTATACAGTATTTTTTTTTTTGTGTTTGTAGATAACGAAGAGAAACTCTGGACAAACCATCTGAAAGAAAATGGCTAGCAAGAAGTTTGTAGTAGAATCTACCATTTTTAATTTGATTTGCTCAATGAATCTGAGAATTTACGCAGGAATGGTTTCATAAGCAATTAACATGAATTTGTCCCACTAACGCAACAATTTGCATAAAAAATGGTTTGACGTAGGGCTGTCACGATTAAGAAATTTGGCTGACGATTAATTGTCTAAAAATAGTCACGGTTATTGCAATTAATTGTGTGTTTTAGGGCTTTGACGATTATGCCGATTATCACGATTAATTGTGTTTTTTATGGCTTTCATTATATGATTGTGATTAATTTAAGGGTTCAGTAAATAATTATGATTAGGGTTGCAAAATTCCAGGAATTTTCACGAATGGAAACTTTCCATGGGAATTAACGGGAATATATGGGAATTAACGGGAATAAACTGGAAATTTGCAAAATTGCAGGAACTGGGAACTTGGATATAGTTGAGAAAAAAATCTTGCAGCATAATTTTGGTTAAAACAACCAGATTTAATGCAATTTCAGTTGAATTTCTACCCTACACATTGCTCAATTACAAGCACACAGCACACTGCTTAGTGCAGGCCACACCCCCTACATGCACTGTGCATTCCACCATAACATGCACAGATCATTTCTTAAATCCTGCACAAAATATCAAAATGTCCATCTTGGTGAGTATTCATGTAAATTACATAAATATTACAAAAAAATGATGAATGAATGAATGAATGAGGCATTTATATAGCGCTTTGTGTATTGCTATACACCCAAAGCGCTTTACAATCATGTGGGGAGGTATCTCCTCAACCACCACCAGTGTGCAGCATCCACCTGGATGATGCGACGGCAGCCACAGGACAACGGCGCCAGTGCGCTCACTGCACACCAGCCACAGGTGGAGAGGAGAGAGAGAGAGCGCCAATCAAGTGGATGGGGATTTTAGGGAGGCCATGATTGACAAGGGCCAGTAGAGGGAATTTGTCCAGGACACCGGGATTACACCCCTACTCTTTACGATGAGTGTCATGGGATTTTTAATGACCACAGAGAGTCAGGACCTCGGTTTAACGTCTCATCCGAAAGACTGTGCTCTTTTGACTGTATAGTGTCCCCGTCACAATACTGGGGCATTAGGACCCACACAGACCACAGGATGAGCACCCCCTGCTGGCCTCACTAACACCTCTACCAACAGCAACCTAGTTTTCCCAGGAGGTCTCCCATCCAGGTACTGACCAGGCTCAGCCCTGCTTAGCGTCTGTGGTCTTGGGCTGAAGGGTGATATGGCTGTGGCAAAAACATCAACAAAAAATGATGTTTAAAACTTCCTTGTGCTGTGTGTAAGCTACTGTGCAACTAAATTATACCATTGTAAAAACAAAAACACTGACTGAACAAACATTTAGGTGAGATAATTAAAAAAAAAAAAAAATCTGTCTAAAAATGACCCTCCCCCACAAAAAAAATCTCCCCTAGTCACCCAAAGGGGGAATTCCTCTCCATTTTCTCAGAAGCCACACTTACTGCATTTGAGCCCAAGTATTGCATCTAAGTTTTGATATTACTTGGGCAAATATATTTGATTATGATATTAAAGTTTAACTAGCAAATACCAAAAAGTATTTATACAGTATTTAGCCAGCCAGTAAATCAGATATGAAAAATCTAAGCTAGCTAGCACTATTACATTGACAATTTATGAGGCTAGGTATCATGTGCTAGCTAGCTCAAGCTGTGATGCTCTTTCTTCTACCTTCTGCAAGCCGGTTTTCTGTTATCATAGAGAACTGCAGTACTGGTCAAAAGCTTGGACCCATTACTATTTTTAATGTTTTTAAACGTTGCATCTCTTATGCTCATCAAGCCTTCATTTATTTGATCAAAAATACAGAACAAAACAGTAATATTGTGAAGTATTATTACAATTTAAAATAATGACAAAATACCAATAAATATAATAATAAAATTATGCATTTTCTGTCTTAATATACTTTAAAATATAATGTATTTCTGTGATGCAAAGCTGAATTTTCAGCATCATTACTCCAGGCTTCAGCGTCACATGATCCTTCAGAAATCATTCTAATATGCTGATGTATCATCAATTTTGGAAACAGTTGTGCTCCATATATATATATATTTTTTTTTTTTTTTTTTTTTACCTTTGATACTTTTTTCAGGATTCTTTGATGAATTAAAAAGTTTAAAAAAGAACAATATTTATTCAAAACAGAAATCTTATTTTAACAATTCACTAAGGTTCAAAAGTTTGGGGTCAGTAATTTTTTTTCTTTATTTTTTTGAAAGAAATGAATGCTTTTATTCAACAAGGATGTGTTAAATTAATAAAAATAGTAAAGACATATATAGTTAGAAAAGATTTCCATTTTGAATAAATGCCGTTCTTAAGTTTTTATTCATCAAATCCTGAAAAAAGCATCACAGATTCCAAAGAAAAAATTAAAATGTAATTTTTTAAATTTGTATTTGTTTGCATGCATGTCAGCTTATGATCAAATAAAATGTTTATATTTATGTTTGTATGAGATAGTTTCTCTAAATTTCCCCAAATTTCCCCAAATTTCCAATTGATTCCCATTAATTCCTGTTAAGTTTCCAATTTGGAATATTTCCAAAATTCCTCAGATGAAGTTCCCATGGAAAGTTTCCAGAAAATTTCCCGGAAATTTTACGCCCCTTTGCAACCCTAATTATGATGTTATCTATCTTTCTTTTTTTAGTTATTATTTTTCAGCATAAGATTACAGAGTATTCCAAATTCTAATACCGATCCAACACCAGCGCAATTAATTTTTTTTTTCTACACCACAGAATATCAATACTGTGCTTGTGGAAGTAATGGTCACTCTTTTTTAAACCCTTTGTTAAACACAATCCACTAAATACTCACTTCCTCATTACAGAGAAAAACTACATTTGGATTAAAATATATAAGCTATGAAATTAAACTAGCTGACTGTATAATTTAGCAGCAAAAACTGTATTTAAAAAAAAAAAAAAAATCTTTGGTGCACATTATACAATTTAAACAACTTTATTCCGTTAACTATTTGTATTCTTACAAAATACATTCATGAAAATAAGATAGAAATCATGAGAAAAAGAAAGGCTTCTAATAGTCTTCCTGTGTGCAAAACTTTGATAATGTGAAACGCTTCAAACAGAGCAGCACGAAGCTCTTATGCACACCCAGGGTGCAGATTGGTGCACTTGAAGCAATATGGAGTCACAGCACTTATGCACATCTAAGGTGCAGAATGATGTGCTTGAAGCAACATAAGTCACAGCGCGCTTCACTCCACACGGTACAAACTAAGAAGAGAAATGAGAGCAATGAACTCTAGCAAGATGGTCATTTCATGCAAATCAACAGATCTTTCTCTACACATCAAGTATTATAATGGGAATATATCATCCTGGAGAGAGAGTTTTACCGTTCTGACTGTCATAACTGAACGTGACGTGCTGTTTGAATGCTGAGCGGAGAATGACTGACAGCTGCAGCAGAAGGAAGATGAGTTTCTGTAAACTTAAATTTAACAATGAAAACCAAACTGGTGCTCTTCTGTTTCTTTTGGTGTATGACTCACCCTTGTGCCGTATAAAAAGCACAATAATCGTCAGATCAAATAATCGCGATTAGATGGTTAATTATCGCGACAGGCCTAGTTTGACAAACATTTTATGCACTCGTTCTTGTGCAAGAATGTTTTTCCACATGCTTTGACTAAAAGCTCAGCTTAAAGATGTGCAAACGAAGTTGTCGTTAAAAACTAAAACGTTGCCCTACCCGAGCAGGATCTTGCCGTAAACCTCGCGCTGAGTTCGTGTCTCCCTCTTCCTCTGGATCTCGGCGTCGTACCAGTAGCCGCGCTCCTTGGGCTCGTCCGGGTTGTAGTTCACCATCACGATCATGCCCTGCTCCAGCTGGTGCCACTGGTAGACGGTGCGCGCCCGCGGACGAACGTCTTTCCCGCGCAGCTGCACCACACCGTTCTCAGGGTAACTGCACAGAGCACACACACGCGATTAGCATTCAACAACGCAGGACGTTTAAACAGACTGCCTTTAATGAACCGTTTAAGACACAGATGAAAGGAAAGACTGAAACTTGGAGATGTTAACAGGTGCATGAGGGGCTCACGATGAATCCAGGTGTTCATGCTAAAATCAGTTTGAATTTGGAGGGAAAAAATATAAATTTTGTAGATCATTTGAGCCTGTTTGGAAAAAGACAAAGTTGAATGCATTATTCACCTTAAAGTTTTACTATAAAGTTTGTCCTCCAAGTCAATTCAACCTTATATTTGTGTCATAAAAACATCTGTCAGAAAATGACTTGAGATTCAGAAAGTGAATCAGTTGGTAATTTTGACTGATTCAAAATGATAATTGACTCACATTAAGATTTGGATATGTCAAACTGTATGTTGTGCACAAAAGAAAATGAAGGTATGATGATTAATACGGAGTATCAATAAAGAGTTTTCTATTTGATGTTGCAAACACAATATTTGAGTCATACAACTCAAAGGGCAAACTCCCATTCACATCTAAGGTCATATATGATTCTTTCGTTTCGAAGCAGAAGATTCACAATCAGTATCAGTGTACTATGTACAGTTTACTCACTCTTCGTATTTGACGTGGTAAATGATCTCCTCTTCCCCATCAGTGCCTCCATCTTCACCCGAAGACTTTGTTGATTTCATCACGTTGACAATCTGCGCCTCGAACCAGGCGCCCATGTTCAAGTCTCGAGCGTCCACAAATTCATTGATCTGGAGAAAAAAAGAAAGAAAGGAAAAAATAAAAAAATAAATAAATATTACATTTGCTATCCAATAGGAAAAAATTCAGTAAGACGTTTGTAGTGGAATCAATGACGTTAATTGAATGCGACAATTTGCAAAAAAAATAAATAAAAATTTAGTTGTCGCATTCACTTTTTTTGTTAAGTGAACGAAACAACTTAAGTAAAAAGTGACTTCACAAATATTATACATTAGTTTTTGCATAAGAATAGTTTTAAAAATACTTCACGACTGATTTACACAAATTTGATGATTTCAAAATTTTAGAGCCTAGCATAAAAAACACTATAATTGTTTAAATGTCTTTAATGTTTACTGAAAAATTATTTGCGTTTCCCTTTTGTAAATCACTTTGGATAAAAGCGTCTGCTAATTGTACTGTATAACTGTAAATATAACAAAACTTGTCAACTGTATTATAAAAACTAAGTGTTTTTTGTTACACTGGGATCTAAGCTTGATTTGATTTTAATTGTATAAATATCTAATACATTTAGAGATCCCAAACAAAACAATAACTATTAGAAAAAAAAAAAGTTAAATTTAACTTTGTTCATTATACTATTAAAATCATTACGTTTATAGGTAATTTCAAAAATACAAGAGATGAACCAAAACAAAAATGGCCAACATAACGCTGTAATTTAATTATATGCTCACTGAATGAAACAATTTGCGCAAGAAGAGTTTCATGTGCAATTATTGCAACTTTGCTCCGTTAACTGAATGTGACATTGTATACAAAGCAATTTTACAAACATTACATGAAAATGGTTTTACGAACAACCAACTTACACAAATCTAACAATATAGAAATGATTTAAGAGCCTAGTGTTACAAAAAAAAAAATAAATAAAAATATATATTATATATACACATATATATACATATACATACACACACACACATACATTTTCCAAACCCAACATTTTAAGTGTTATATAAAAATTATAAAGCTAATTAAAATGAACTTTGTTACACAAAAAAAAAAAAAAAAAAAAAAAAAAAAAAAAAACAGTTTGAAGAGAATTAAATACACAAGAGACAAACCTGAGACCAATGTGATGTTTATAGTGGAAATCAACACGATTTTTAATTCAATTTGCTTATCGGACGTGACAATTTGCACAAGAACAGTTTCGTGAGCTTCTAACAAGGTTTTATCACCTACTAAGTCTCTCACCTTGTAAAACCCAAAGCCTGGGTCGATGAGGTCCGGCGTGTCGGTCTGGCCTGAGGTCCCAGCGCTCTGGCCGTCGCTCTCTCCATGCGTGGAGCTCTTATCGGACTCACTCTGGGCCGATCCGCAGCCAGAGTCCGAGTCGGACAGTTCGGCCTCTTTGTCCTTCGGCAGTGCTACAGACGGGAGCGTCTGACGCACCAGAAGTTGCACAATGTCATTTAACCCAACATTATAGTCGAAGAGCGTGTGGCCGTCTTCCATCTATGATGCCCAAAGACATTAAATGTTAAAACAACAAAAATACACAAAATGCTTCATTTTTTACTACCCAATCAATTTCTGACAAATACATCCAATCCCTGTCCACTTTATGGAAGTAAAACAGCTTTTGAATGCCACACATCACCTGTTTGCCCCTGTAAAAGAGTCGCTGCCTCTCAGGTTCGACGTTGAAGAGCTCAGTGATCTTCACACGCAGCTCGTCCACCTTGGTGAGTTTGGACAAGGAGTCGACCCGATGGGTGTCCTTGCCATCCATAGTGCGCACCTGAATCCACATGGCGGCAAACCTGGAACGAGCGACGTCAGTGAGTCAGATTGTTTCCCGCCTTGCTTTTTATAGTTCAGACTATGGCTCTGAGCCAAGAGCTTCAAACGAGCAGGAAAAAGGTGTTCATTTCACAGTGACGTGAGTGACACGAGCAGCTTTTTCCTTGTTCATCTCCTCCAGCGCTTTTAGGGTTGATACTCCGAGAATCTGCTTTAAAGCCATCCGTTTTTTTTACGACTTTATGTAGAGTTAAAATACCTTGGCAAAAAAGGTGTTAGCATGATACAGTATGATCTTATGATATGATCTTAACGAATGGCAAAACCCAAGGTACTTTGATTTCTAAGCATTTCCACACCATTTGACCAATATTTTACATTATTTTTCAAATTTGCAATCAATTCATAGGTTTTTCACGAAACATGGAGTATTTATATATCATGGTACTAAATGATTACAATGTTTATATACAATGATATTACAAACGTTCGCCAAAGAATACTAATGTAAAACATGGTTTTACCAAGGTATATGCCTAAAAACGTGGTTTTGCCATGGTGCATGCCCAAAAAAGTTTTACCATGGTATATGCCCAAAAAAACATGGTTTTACCATGGTTCATGGCCATAAAACATGGTATTACCAAGGTACATGCCCAAAAAAAGTGCCATTACCATGGTAGATGCACAAAAACATGGCTGTACCATGGTATATGCCCAAAAAACATGGTTTTACCATGGTATATGACCAAAAAACATGGTTTTACCATGGTATATGACCAAAAAACATGGTTTTACCAAGGTATATTACCAAAAAACATGGTTTTACCAAGATATATGCCAAAAAAAACATGGATTTACCATGGTGCATGGCCAAAAAACATGGTATTACGAAGGTACGAGCCCAAAAACATAGTATTATCAAGGTACGTGCCCAAAAACCATGGTATTACCATGCTACCAGTCAAGATTAAATTTCAAATTGTCGTGAGAGCTTGTTCTCCATTCCTACGGGTGAAATCGTGTATAAAAGCCCTTGTTGACATCTCAGATCTCCAAACCACGCCTGTTATTGGCGGAAATAGACGGAAACGCCCCCTAACGTCACTCAATGGTAGTGCAGTGGGTGAAATAACATCAGTCTTTATGTTGTCGCGTTTAAACCAACATGAAGCTGGAATGAGGCCTGAACTTCATATATGAGTCAGTTTGAGGTTTATTTGTAGAATAATTTAATTATTTAATTAATTCATTTAATTAAGGGGTTGAGCGCTGGTCATGATGTGGGTGGTCTTGGATCAAAAACAGACACTTAAATGTCAAATATAAAATAGGAGCAATTGAAAATGAGTCAAATTACTAAACATTCATAATTTTAATGACATAAAATCAGTGTATGTGACGTTAACCCATTCTGAACTCCTGCATTACTCCAGTTACACCTTCACAAACACTTTCCTGTCTCTCATGGGCTTGTTTTGAACTGTTGTGCACAAATATGCGTATTTATTTCAGCCTGCAAGACATTAATAACACACATTTTAGCTGATTTAATTACAAAAATCGTATAACCTCACAATTAGACTTCATTTAGGCATGCGGCTGATATAAAATAAATTGAAAGACAAAGGGAAAGTGAAAGAAAGAAATATTAACACATTAATGCAAATGTATTAATATTTACACAGAAAAATAAGGCGCGTAAGCACGGTTTTATAGACAATACCTTTAAACATCAACCGAAACTGATTTTAAAAACGGCTCTTTACCTGTAATCTTCCTCTTGAGAATAGAAGACGTGATTTTAATTCAATAAAAGCGCTAAAAGTGTGAAAATGTTGCACTTTTGTTACAGTTCAATCCTGCCGCGAAACGCACTGTGACTGGGGCTCGAATCAATAAAAGTGTTCAACAGCGTGTTTCCCCTCCTGCCGCGGGCACGGCGCGTCGCTGATTGGCTGAGCGGAGTTCTGAGGCGCTCTCTGATTGGTCGAGCCGCGCGTCACTCACACGCGTTACCAGAGCTTAGGCTCAGCGCGCGAAATCCTGCTCTCGTTATCGCACATGCTTAGCTCTTCTGTAATCTCGCGAAATTTGGCGGCGTATTGTATAATAAAAGCGCACGTTAAAGGATTCGCTTATTTTTAATTAAAATAAAATTGGCATGTGTTTATTACATTTAAATACACATAAAATAAAATATTGAACGTTAAGTGACTCAATACGTAAACAATTAATTAATTTAATTAATAATATAAACGTTGCTCTTAATGTTGAATCCTAATGTTAAATATTTTTATAGAATTATATATATAAAAAAACTAGACATTAAAATCACACGTGGAAAATTCACTGTTATTTTCTATTGTTAATGTGACTCTGGGCCACAAAACCAGTCATAAGGGTCAATTTTATGAAATTTTCATCTGAAAGCTGAATAAATAATCTTTCCATTGATGTATGGTTTGTTAAGATACAACTATTTGGAAAATCTGAGGGTGCAAAAAAAAAAAATCTAAATATTGAGAAAATCGCATTTAAAGTTGTCCAAATTAAGTTCTTAGCAATGCATATTACTAATCAAAAAATAAGTTTTGATATGTTTACGGTCGGAAATTTATAAAATATCTTCATGGAACATGATCTTTACTTAATAACCTAATGATTTTTGGCATAAAAGAAAAATCGATCATTTTGACCCATGCAGTTTATTTTTGGCTCTTTTGTTCTACTTAAGACTGGTTTTGTGGTCCAGGGTCACATATCATCAATATATTTTTTTTTAGCAAAATATAGCCTAAAGTAATTTCAGTAGCGATATATGCAGTATAAAAGCAGTTGTCAAATGTAAATAAAAAATTAAAACAATGGTCAGCGAGACTGATGCTACATAACATAAAGGAAAATTCACTAGATCAACAGATGGTTTTATTCAAGACTATTAATGTAACTTTTCCCAGTCAATTTTACTGCCATCTTCTGGTTATCTGAAGCCCTACAGAAGTCCACAGTGTTTACCTTCTTCCGCATTATACAAGAGAAAGCGAACAGACAAACATTCAGTCTTCAAAACATCCACGTGTCACTTAATGCTTTAGATATAAAACAACCGGTAACGTTACCATAAGCCCCTTTATGTTTGATAATCAGTCCATTTCTACAAGTTCGCAGTTTCTTCTGTGACAATCTGTTTCTGTTTCCCAGTTCCTGCTTCTGGATGAATGCAGAACTATTACAAAGGTAAGACACACGGTCTTTTGTGTTTCTTTAGAATATTTATCAAATATATTTAGTGATGTAGTATTTATGTATTAATTATTTGGTGAACGCCACGTCTGACGGTCATTTAGACTATGCTATTTGAAGAAAGCAGTTGATAAATCGTTCTACACTTAAATTGGGATTATTTTCAAGTCTTGATATTCTATGTTATTATTCATAAGCCATTTTTAATATCCCTTATGATCTAGTAGTCAGTGAATTTGAGAATAATGTTCTCAAAACGTTAGCGCAAAAATGTTATTTATGCATTGTTCATGGACCGATGTAAACAGAATGGTTTAAAAATGGTTTCAAAAGTAACATTCTAAAAACTAAATGTCCCATTAACATTTACATAACCAGGAAAAAAAACATTTTTAAACATTTAAAAAACGACGTTTTGAACATTGAGAGAATGCTCAGCAGTAACATTCCCTGTTCTCTTAAAGGAATACTTCACCCAAAAATTAAAATTATCTCATGAATTACTCACCGTCAAGCCATCCTAGATCTATATGACTTTCTTCTTTCAGATGAATACAATCGGAGTTAGATAGATAATTAAAAAATATCCTGGCTCTTCCAGGCTTTATAATGGCAGTGAATGGGTGCTGAGATTTTGAAGCCCAAAAAAGAGGATCCATCCATCATAAAAAAGTGCTCCACACGACTCTGGGGTGTTTATAAAGGCCTTCTGAAGCGAAGGGTTGCATATGTGTCAGAAAAATATCCATATTTAAAATTTTATAAAACATAGTCTCTAGCCTCCGCTAACTGTCGTACACGCGTTCACGAGAGAGTGGCGTTCCAGCGGATGACGTAGGATGTAGGCAAACACGGAAGCGCAGTGGAGACAGCCAAACCAAACACCGGTCACAAATTAAAAGTACAAAATGAGGATTTGTAAAGAAAAATGTCGGAGGATTTCTATATAAACCAAGAGGAGACTGGTTTTCCTTTGCTGTAAACAAAACTTGTTTCTCGTGAGACTAGTATATTCTTACCGGAGCTTACACTATGCCTGCATCCTACGTCATCCGCTGAACGACACTCTCTCATCAACGCATGTATGACAGTTAGCGGAAGCTAGAGATTACAGTTTGTGAAGTTTTAAATATGGATATTTTTCTTACAAAAATTCATTTCAGAAGGCTTTATTAACCCCTGGTGTCGTATGGAGCACTTTTTATGATGGATGGATGCACTTTATTGGACTTCAAAATCTCAACAGCCATTTACTGCCATTATAAAGCTTGGAAAAGCCACGACATTTTTTAATATAACTCCAATTGTATTCGTCTGAAAGAAGAAAGTCATATACACATAGGATGGCTTAAGTGTGAGTAACTCATCGGGTAATTTTTGGGCGAACTATCCCTTAAATGTTCACATAACCAGGAAAAATGTTGATTTTAAATGTTTAGAGAACATCCAATAATAATGTTTCCATAACGTTTGCAAAATGATAATATGGAATATTTCTTTAACATTTGTATAACCAGATTTTTTTATATATATATTTTTTTTAAAAATTGGACGTTTTGGACATTCTGAGGGCATTCAGAAATAACGTTTTAATAACTTGTTAGCAAATATGTTCATAGAACATATTTTGTTAGCTTGGGAAATATCACAATTAATATTGAAATAGACTTGTACTTTGTCTTTCAGCATTCAGGAGCTCACGCTCATCTAAGTGACTTCAGATTGGATGGAATGGCTTGAACGTCATATGAGTGCACATATTCACATACGATCGTCCATACTTGCGTAAACAATGGCAGATGGTGGAGTAGACCTCATGGATCGAGGATTAACGAATCTCGCCAAAGCATTTGAGATCATTTCCCAGGCTGGTCGGGATCGATGGGTCAGCCTGACGTTCAAAATGGTCGGCACATGGGCCGAGGAACTGGTGATTGCCATGTGCTTGATTCTCCTGAAGAGGAATGGAGAGGCACACGCTAAGCTAACAGCTAACAGCAACAGCAGCATTGGAAAATACTTGGCCGAAATGGTCAAAATGCATGGAGACCATGTGAACAGTAGCCACATTGGTGGTTTTAAGTCAACAGATGCCAATACGTTATTGGATATCGCAAGAATTTTCGCTGTTTTGGTGCAGGAGAGATTGTGCGACAAATCACTACGAGATCAAGCATACCATGAGGCTCTTGCGTCAAGTAGAATGGCTGGTTTGCTATCTTTAGAAGTCGAGGAGGAAGTAAAGCAAGTCTGCGGGCCTGACGTTATCAATGAATCCAACAAAGAACTTCCTACCGAAACATACAGTCTGACATCGCAAGGCCAAAACGATGGCCCTACATCATCTCAGCAATCAAGTTCGCGTTATAGTCTCGAAATTAGCTTGCCAGCTGCTACAGAATCCAATATGGAAGATTCAAAGCCGATGAGTCTACGAACACCAACAGACAGCGAAACTACAACCAATCAAGACCAACTACAACATTGTCTTAATAAATCAACTAATATTTGCGCAAAGAACCAGCTATCGACAGCAGAAGTCAGTGACGCGGCAAATTCGAAGCAGTGTCTAGACCGCAACAGAAGCGCCCAACTTGTGACATCCAAAAACATGAATCTCAGTTTTTCGTCCACCCCAAACGATGGCGACAAACTTCGAGCTCAACCGATAAACGCTAACGACCACAAGCCGACAACTCAACCTAATAGTTTTTACTCTCCAGAACCGAGCCAAAGCGACGAAGAAGAAACGTTTTACGACTTTGTGATCCTACACGAAGCCGAAGACGCGGACGAGGCGCAAAGACTCAGGGACAAACTTGAGCGTATCATCTCCGGAGTTGGCGCAACCTTTTCCGACGACTTTGAACAACCAGGAAGGTCAACGTTGCGATGTATGGAGGACGCCATTGAGAATTCAGCGTTCACGCTGCTGCTGCTCACCCAGAACTTCAACTCCAACCTTAGCGCGACCAGCGCAGATTCGGCAATCATGAATTCACTAGAAAACCACCACAAAATTAACTCCGTAATTCCGCTGCTACCTCGCAAGAACTGTTTGCCTCGCGAAAGTTTTCCGTTGGTGCTTAAGACTAAGGTCCCTCTTGATGAAAGCAATAGAAGGTTCGAACGCAACGCCCAAAAGGCCATGGCGCCGGAAAAAGTGGCAACTCAAAAGAAGATTTGGATGATCGAAGAGCATCGTAAGAAACTAGTCGAAAAACAAAAGAGACTACAAGAAGAGAATGCTATAAATGCGGAGCTACGACGAGAGATGGAAAAATTAGCGCGACTAAAAGTAGAAAGCGAAATGCAGCAAAATAGCATGTTTTTTCCACAATCTGCACCAATGCGTCCACCTCCGTCTCATGGAGCGATGCATTCGCAACATGGCGCATGGCAGCAGCAGCAGCCATCGTGCATCCACATCGAGAATGCACAAAACGTTATGATCGGAAATCACTCAGCGATGAATATTGACCATGCTAAAAACACGGCCGATGAGTTTGATTTTTAAACCTGGTGTTTTTTCACTAAAATAGGTGTTGTGAGAAATGACGTGTTTCTGTGAAAGAACTATTGTTTTAGCCAATCAGAACACTCTCTGCCTATCAATCTTTTTGAATGATCAGGTTTGCTGACATCTGGTTGGCTGACGTGTTTTTGGGGGCGGGGTTGGGAGAAGACCAGGGCCGTATTTATCAAGCCTCTAAGAGTCACTCTCAAGAACACTGCTAAGAATTTACTTAAGTGTAAACAAATTCTTGGCACAAAGCTGCGCTTAAAAGTTAGTTATCAAGCATCTCAGTCATAATTTAAGTGAAGTTTAGGACTAAATCTTAAGTGTCAGTCTTAGAGATGATTCACGACACTTTGCTGTGCCACAAACGGGATTTTGGATGACGACACAGGCATGGACCAATCACTGAATAGATTTCCTTTTTTAAGAATATTCTCATATAAATTCACATTGAATGGTTAAATTCTTAATAGGAGTTTACATTCAACACATTTGACAATAAAGAATTTTCAAGAGAATGCTTTATGGCAAGGAAACGAAGCGTCATCACAACTCAATTTAGGGTGCCGATAGACGATAGTATAGTGTATCGACGATAGTCAAAGATATCGCCTGTTGCTGATGCCTTTGACGACAGAGAGACAATTATTATTATTATTATTATTATCCGTCAAAAATAGACTAGGTGCCTATCTTTAGTGATGCAGCGCAGAGAGCCGCTTCAGAAACTTGCCATGGCGTGGCTGATCAGCTCCGGTGACCGTGGAGATTTATTCATCATACAGTGTAGATCGCATAATACTCGCGCTAGACTAAAGCCAGTTATGATGTTCTTTGGTAATGTAAATTTTCTTTGCTCATTTTGAATAACTGAGGAAATGTAACCGTTTGATTAACTGCTCGTCGCCAAACATTTCAAGAACATTTTTCCTCTCCTGAAAGATTTCTCCTCTCCTGTCTCCTCAGTGCCATCACAAGCCCCTACTGGCAACTCCTAACCACTTGAGAGACCTCTCGAGCTGTCTTAAATAACTGGGAGAGTAAGAGTGATTCTTAGCTTTAAGAAATTTCATTACTTGCTTTTATACTAAAGAGTAAATTTCATGAATTCTCAGCACTTAAGAATAAAATGGCACTTTTTGTGAAGCTTGATAAATACAGGCCAAGATGATCAACTACAGCTACCAACGTAAAAAGAAAAAAAAAAAAAAACAAGAAATAGTGTTTCATATTATTGTATTAATTCAACATTAGGGCTGTCGGTATGTTTTATGGTGGTTTATAGTTCTCTCTTATTATTATTATTATTATTATCATTTTTTTTTTTTGGTACTTCGTATCTAAGCTTAATTTCCATGTTCAACATAATTCATATGTTCAAAATGATTAAGTTTTGCTTTAAAAATGGTAAAGTTGATACAGAAATGATAAACATCAACTGAAAGCAAAATGTCTATTGGGTTACCGTGAGGAAAAAGGTTGTATAAAATAATAAATTCATTGCCATATGACAGCAAGGAATATGTTTGCACTTTTTTTTTTGTTAGTTTTCTAATGACAAAACAATGATAAATTATTCTGTATTACTGTGCTTGTGGGGAAATGTTTGAATAAAAATAAGCCTGTATAAAATGTGCGCTTAGTGGATTTTTTTCATTCTTTCTTTCTTTCTTTCTACTCCAACTCCAAACAATCTATCTGTCTATCTATCATCTATAAATATGCATTTAATAATAGTAATTATTTACACGCATGATTATATATATATATATATATATATATATATATATAAATCCATTAAACATACTTAGTGAGACGTCAGAGAGCAGGAGTCTGTTCATTGGCTGCCCAAACACGTCGCTCCTCCCCCGGAAGTGCGTCGCAAGGTCAGCAGCCAAACAGGTCACTCGCAGCGCTTCCAAGATGGCGGCTTCCTTGTGTCAGTGTTACCAGGTGAGTTTCTCATTTAAACCGTTTATTAAGCACTCATCAACAGCGCGATTAATATCAAGATGATAAACACAGTGTTCGCGATTAGAGCAGCACGAGCGCGCGCTTGGTTCAGCAGAACCGCGCGTGTTTATTGCAGAAATGTGATTAGATTGATCAGTCATGCTTATGAAACATGATTCTGGCGTTCATGTAACATTAAATATTATAATAGAATAACAAAAGAAGCTCTTAAATCACATTACGTATGTGCAAATCACAAAACTACTGTGTTTAGACCTCTCAGCCATAAAGTACCATGGTTTTACCATGCTGTACCATGGAAATACCATGGTATCATTTGGAGAAGCATCTGAGTTTGATGAAATATAATTTATTTTTAGTAATTTATGTATAATGTCTTGTTTGACAGTGGCATCAGTACCTGAGCATGTTTATCTTTGGCCAGATTGTCATTAGATGGTGTTTTCCATTCATAATTATTAAAATACTGTATTATTATGCATGTTTTTTTTCCTCAGCTGTGTGTTAGGAGAAGTTCTGGGCTTTTAGTCGCTCGTCAGTATGCGTCATTATACGACAGAGCTCATGTGTATAGGATATGTGGACCGGCGGCCGCTACGGCGCAGGTGAGTGTCACACGTCATTCGTTTTTTTGGAGAAAATTGTGATTTTGCAGTGTTTTTCACATGAATGTGATTCGCAGGCAAGGTTTATGTCCTCTGGTGGCGGTCGGAAAGGCTTGCTGGGAGAGTTTCTGGACAATCTCAAGCAGGAACTGAACAAAAACAAGGAGATGAAGGAGAACATCAAGAAGTTTCGCGAGGAGGCCAAAAAACTAGAGGAATCTGAAGCCCTCAAGCAAGCCAGGAGGAAATACGTACGATTTTATGTCTAATGTGATTCTAAAATAGCCAAACACATCATTTCTCTATTGTGAAATTGTGTTCTTGTGGGTTTCTTCCAGAAAACCATTGAGTCTGAAACAGTTAAAACTTCTGAAGTGTTGAAGAAAACACTCGGGACGATATCAGAGACGGTGAAGGAGGTGAGTGTAATTAACGCTGAGTTTTGGCCAGTTTTTCTCATTTCAGAGCACATTTATATTTATGTATTCATTAAACGTGCAACGATGTGCATAAGGGCTGAACGTTATGTTTCTGCAGAGTGTTTGCACTGCAGTATTCTGATGTTCTGTGAAGGATTATGTTGCAAAATAATCGGTTGGATTTTGTTCTGTTTGTTATGTGGAAAACACATTTATTGTTTAAGGCAAGACAGTATGAACAGCATTGTTTTTTTCATGCACTGGCCAATTCTATGTTTTTTTTTTTGTTTTTGTTTTTGTTTTAGTATAATTGAGATAATATTGAGTAATATAGTTTTTATTAATGTTTTTACAGTAGTAATATAATAGTAATTTCGTTGTGTATATTTGTCATTTTTTGTAAATATCTATATAGTTTTTATTAATTTCAGTTTCCACTTTTAGTCATTTTAGTAGTTATTTTATTTTAGTTATTTAGACGTTTTGCCTTGATTTTTATATTTAATTTTATTTCAATTACCTTTTATTTTATTTCAAGTAATGAAAATGTTTTTTAATGTTAGTTCACTATAATAATCTTGGGTCAATTTTGAGAATTGGTCTATTTTGCTTCCATAACATGTCCTCTTTCAGACGAGTGAAGTAAGAAAAACTGGAAATACATTTTTAATTGTTTATTTTGTTGCACTTCATCTATTTGCGTCTGTAGATTTCATTTACAATGCATATCTTAAAAGGTGATTTCCTCGAAATGAGTTTGTTTCTCCACTTCAGCAGCACTTACAAGCACCAAATTTTACAGTTTTATTCCTGTCTGTATTCTGAAGGTTTTTACTGTGGGGTTTGTTCATATATCATTTGCATGGTTTTGTTATTGCACTTGTATCTAATTGCGTCTATAGGTTTCAATTGCAATATATATCTTGAAACATGATTTCCTCCAAAATTAGTTTTTTTTTTCCCTCCACCTCAACAGCACTTACATGCACCAAATTTTACAGTTTTATTCCTATCTATTTTCTGAAGGTTTTTATTGTGGGGTTTTGCTTGGTTTTATTATTGCACTTCATCTATTTGCATCTGTAGATTTCAATTACAATACATATCTTGAAAGGTGATTTCCTCGAAATGAGTTTTTTTCTCAACTTCAGTGACACTTACAAACACCAAATTTTACAGTTTTATTCCTGTCTGTATTCTGAAGATTTTTACTGTGGGGTTTTTTCATATATCAATTACCTGTTTTTTTACAACATTTTATTCCTGAAAACATGGTGAAAATGGTTTCTGCTCTGGAAATGTTTGCAAATTAGTTTCATATTTAATTAGGTAATGGCTTGTGCATATTTAAACACAATATTTCAGAAAACTATACAAAAAAGAAATTGTGATTCTTAATGTAATCGATCAACTGGGGAAGTATGGTGATATATATTAGTTACATTTTTACCTAGGGAGTCTTATCTTAAACTGCAATGATTTGCATAACTGCTTAATGTTGTTGTCATTCAATGCATGTTGCATTATTGTAACATTCTGCAAAGCATTATATTTATAATACATTTATAAAATATTTTAGGAGCTGATTCATGCTGATTCTGTGTGTTTCCCCTCAGGGTTTGGAAGAGGTCGGCCGCTCAGACATCGGAAAGAAAATCAAAGAAGGCATGGAGGAAGCGGCCAAAACAGCCAAACAGTCGGCAGAGACGGTGTCTAAAGGCGGAGAAAAACTGGGAAAGACCGGAGCCTTTCGGGCGATATCACAGGTCCGTATCATGATATTGAGTTTTCAAATCATAGAAATGCTGTTTATGTTATAAGCAATGAATTATCTGACTTTCTTCTTGAGTGAATGCTGGGAAAGTAGCGTATGAATGAACTGAATGGATGAATAGTTCAAACTCTTGTTGTCTTCAGGGCGTTGAGAGCGTCAAGAAAGAGATCGGTGACCTCGGACAGATCGGCCCGTACCGACCGCCCACCAGACTGAGGAAGAGGAGCGATTTCTCATCGAAGGCTGGAGGCGCTGAAGCCAAAGTCTTTGAGGCCAACGAGTAGGTCACATCTCAAGGGCTAATATGTTTATGTATAGAAGAATGTATATTGTTGCAGATAATATAGAATAATAACTTTCATTTCTTTGTATGTTGGGCTGCATATAGAAAATATTTAATAGTTACAATTAATATTTAGTTATATTTAGTAATGTTATTATAAATGATGTGTCACTACATGACTAATTATTTTAATGTCTAAAATGTTATAGAAAATATGATATACTTGATGTACTAAATATACTAAAATATATGCTTACCATTGATATACTAAAATAACTAAAACTAAAACTGAAATTAAACTAATAAAAACTATGTAGACATATTGAGAAACAAATTCTGAAAATCACAAAAACACACAACAAATTCAACAATTTTTAATTATGGTTAAAATGAAAAAACAAAAAACAAATCCAAAATAATAATAAACACAATAATACTATCTCAGTGATACTAAAACAACATTGATAGTGGCATTAAGTGACAATATTTATTATGTAATTATTTTCTGGGCCAGCACTTTATCACTATATATATATATATATATATATATATATATATATATATATATATATATATATATATATATATATATTAGAAATATAATGAGTAATATTTATATTTATTTTTAAGAATATTTTATATTGATGCACATTAAATAGCAAAATTTCATTTTTTGTGTGTGTGGGGTTATATAATATTCAATGGCCATAAAAAATAATACACATAATATGTAATAGTTATAATTAATATCTAGTTATGTAATAATATTACAATGTATAAAATATAAATAAAATATTACGGTATAGCAGGTAGTCAGATATTAATTGAAAGACCTGTAATAAACCTATTTAAAAAAAATATATATATATATATAATACATTTATTTCAAATTACCAATAAACATGAACTACAGAGCTAAATCTAAATTACTTAAAGCATTTAATAATAAATTTTTTAACGTTGGTTTTAACATGCGTTTTTCTTTCTCTTTAAAGGGAGGCGATGGGCGTCGTGCTGCACAAGGACTCTAAATGGTATCAGCAGTGGAAGGATTTCAAAGACAACAATGTTGTTTTTAACAGTGAGTTTGACTGAAATGCTTATGTGTGATCAATAGATGGTGCTATGCTGCAGGGATCTGCTGCTCTGTTCAGGAGTTGCTCTGGATGTTAGTTGCGTTGAAGAGTTCACTGCATCAATTAGAGGCTCATTAAGCGCAGTGATAATGAGTCTCAGTAACGAGCAGCCGCAGCCCGTCGGCTCAGAGACTGTTTTCCCTTCACGACTGAACGCTTTTCCACAGTAAAGCTGTGTGTTGCCTGAAGCATGATGTGACACGTTTGTTTTAGCGTCAGATTGTTGTACTGAGAGAACGACTCACTATGTTTTCCTGAGTCATTTCATATGATTTCATTCTCCCAGGGTTCTTTGAGATGAAGATGAAGTACGACGAGAGCGACAATGCCTTCGTCAGAGCATCCCGCGCCGTCACTGACAAAATGACTGACATCATCGGTAAAAACGGCACTACATTTCTGCTTATCTTCACTGATAGATAGATATGAATGGATGGATAGATAGATAGATAAAAGGATACTGTATATAGTTGATGGATGGATGGATAAATGGGCAGTTGAATACACAGATTGATAGGTGGATAGATAGTTGGATGGACAGATAGAAAAGTTTGGATGAATCATCGTAAGTGTTGATCTGCTCTTCACAGGCGGCTTGTTCTCCAAAACGGAGATGTCTGAGGTTCTGACCGAGATCCTGAAGGTGGATCCGAACTTCGACAAGGACTCGTTCCTGAAGCAGTGCGAGCGGGACATCATTCCCAACATCCTCGAGGTGAGACACCGAACTCCCAGAATGCTTCACTCTTAAACACCGAAAAACTGAAGGCAACCGCTGAACATTTGCTCTGTTTGCAGGCCATGATCCAGGGAGAGCTGGACGTCCTGAAGGACTGGTGCTACGAGGCTGTGAGTGTCCCGCAAAACCACCACAAAACAGATTCTCGTAGAGCTGCACGATTCTGGATAAATTGAGAATCATGCTTTTTTTTGTCTCAAATAGAGATCACGATTCTCCCACTATTCTGAACTGAACAAAATAATATGTGACAAAATATTATTGCTGCAGTCTATTTAAAAGTGTTTAATTAATTTGAATGAATTATTAAACATATATGTATTTAAAATATAATATATTTAATACACAAATTTTTAACATTAAAATTAGGAAAAAATGGTTTCAAGGACTCACTCAAATACTTCACTTCTTTCATTACTGGATGAATCAGCGTTTTTGGACGAATCTCTTCTCTCATTCCTTCAATGACAAAAACATTTTTAACAGTCACTTTTCACCACCTAGTGGCGAAATGATGCAATCGACACAAACAATATTTGCAGCGCTAATTACTTTCAAAAGGTGATTTGCTCTATTTTAATCACTACCAACCATAGACATCAGTGTTTATATCTGAACTATAAACTTTGATCCCAGTATTTCTGTGATAATATGAATAACTGTAAGAAACCTTGCACACTGAGTCAAAATGCTTGCTACGGATGCGAAAAACACAGAAAATCTAACCCGATCCGAATTTTTTTTTATAACGGATGAAAGTTTGTGTGTGTAAACGTGATTGACACAACGTGTGGTCGTATTTATTTTTTAACGTGAAAATTTCTTACAAAAATTTCGGATTCAGTGTGCAAAGACTTTAAGACAGAAATAATACTTTGTAAATAATACTTGCTATCGGAATTATCGTAAATACAAGCTTCCTTGTTGGAAATTTCGTGAATGCAGCATTACCCAAACATGGTAACTGTCTGCTCTCTGCGTCAGCGGCAGAGCGAACGCAGATTTGAATGTTCTGATATGATTTTTTCAAAGGTTTAATAGACACGGGCGAACCATTGTCATTTAAAAATGGGATCGCATGGGTGTTTGAATCGAGATCGCGATATTTTAATGATTAATCGTGCAGCTCCAGATTCTGGTCTAAATCTGATGGTCTAAAGGCCCATTCACACCAAGAATGATAACTATAAAGATAACTATAAAGATAACGATATTATCGTTAGGGCTGCACGATATATCGCATGCGATTGTCATGCACATCTCGTCAGTAAAGCTGGTTCTGTGATTAGTAATAAATCTCCATCACCTGTTTTCAGATGGAGCGGCATTTAATACACAGAGCCGTAGTTCACCGACAAGCTACGCAATATCACGTTCATTATCACAGGCGATTCATCTGCGATTCTGAGCGCGAATTGCGTAGCTTGTAAATGCCGCTCCATCTGAAAACAGGTGATGGAGATTTATTACTAATCACAGAACTGGCTTTACTGAAGAAATGCGCATTACAATCGCATGCAATATATTGTGCAGCCCTAATTATCGTACACACCAGCAAACAATATCGTCTGTTTATTCTAAGCGCATTCTAAGAAAAAATCGTTCTGAAAGTGATTCCAATGATATAATTTCTCTGTGCCTTTTATCGTTATAGTTGTGGTGTGGACTCTGCTGTTCTTAAATATTGAGAACGATTTTTAGAACTATATCTTCATCGTTATGTTTATAGTTATCATCCTTGGTGTGAACGGGCCTTAACGCTGGTTTTTCACTGGTTTTGCTTGCAGACGTACAGTCAGCTGGCTCACCCCATTCAGCAGGCCAAAGCCATGGGTCTCCAGTTCCACTCCAAGATCCTGGACATCGATAACATTGACGTAAGAACCATCGGAAAGACACACATCCATCTGCTGCGTACTAATGGCCCAGTAACTCCGTCAGAGTGTCCTATAATGCAGAATAATGGGATATCAGAGCATCTGAATTTCATTATGACATCATCATCATCTTCTTCTTCTCCAGATGTTTAGAGTAACTCGTTTCGGTTGTTTTTTTTCCACAATAGTTGGCGATGGGGAAGATGATGGAGCAAGGTCCCGTTCTCATCATCACCTTCCAGGCTCAGCTGGTGATGGTCATCCGTAACGTCAAGGGTGAAGTGGTGGAGGGCGACCCGGTGAGTGAGCGCTCGCATTAGCGATGACGCTAGCAGTTAACGCTTGTGAATCAGTGGCGTGATTCACCTCTGGAGCCGCTGTGACTGGGTGGAAGTCGCCATGTATAAATCTGCTAAAAGGCCAAATGTAATGACACACCAGGGATGCTTGTGCGTTAAGACTTAATTATCGCAGCCCTCGAGTCGTGGATATTAGAAACGCTGTTTTATTTCACACGGCTGAAGTAGCTGTCGTGTGTTTGATTAAATCTTACCAATCTGACCACCAAGCTCATTTTCAGTTTCTACATAAAGGTTCTCCTGCAAAATGTCTGATTCTCATTAGATGTTGGGTGAATCTCATATCCAGGTCATATTTAACCCTAAAACCAAAAGAAAAAAAATACAAGATATATTTGTATGTAATAAAAAGGACCAATTTTTTTTACAGTTCTTTCTTTTTTTAATTACTTTTTCAAAAAATTTCCCAATTACACACACACAAATATACACATATATATATATATATATATATTTTTTTTTTATTAAACATGGCTATATTAAAAATTATGAATTTATTAATTAATTTAATTATATATTTTAGATAATTTTATA
Source organism: Spinibarbus caldwelli (assembly GCA_039654775.1). Lineage (NCBI taxonomy): Eukaryota > Metazoa > Chordata > Actinopteri > Cypriniformes > Cyprinidae > Spinibarbus > Spinibarbus caldwelli. The sequence goes on from CM077231.1 coordinate 2,701,389, forward strand.
TTATGATGATATAATTATTAATATTAATATCCATCATATTTAACCACAACCAGTCAAAATAAAAAAATGTTTTGCCAAAAAAATAATAATAAAACCTGTTTATAGAACCATCAATAATTATATAATTAATTTATATTAATTAATTTATATTATTTTTATTATGGATAGATATGATTAAGCAACTTCCCTCATAATTATAATTAAACGTGATAATGAATTATACTTTTAATGTGAATTGTATTTTTAAAAATTATTTATTAATATAATTTGTGTGTGTGTATATTCTTTTTACTGTAATGCAATTACAAATGAAATTATAATTTTTACTTTTTATAAATTTGTAATCATTTAAAATATTTTTCAAATGTCTTTATTATAATTGAAATAAATGAAATATTATTTATACATTCTGACTAATTTGAAAAAAATAATTTGTAATAATTAGTTAAATAATAATTAATATTAACAATTAAATAATTGTTCTACAGTGATTAATGAAAACATAAATCTGTTTTCGAGACTAATCTGAATTACGAAAATATTTTTAAAATTTAAAACCTTAATGCAAAAAAACAACGTAATTTTATTAAAATAGAATACAGTTCTTTTGATTTTGTAATGAAAAATGCATGTTTTCATGAAATTCACACTTTTGTTGCATTTGTGTGTTCCGCAGGAAAAGGTTCTCAGGATGATGTACGTTTGGGCATTGTGTCGAGATCAGGACGAGTTGAACCCTTACGCCGCCTGGAGACTCTTGGACATCTCCGCATCCAGCACTGAGCAGATCCTGTAAACGACGGCTTCCTCAACAGGGACACATGGGGGGTGGGGCCCAACTGGGGGTGGAGCCACACACATCAGCTTGTTTCACATAACTCCGCCTCTAGTGGTTTCTTCCAGAGCTCTTCCACGAACCGCAGTGTTGTTCGCAGTGAGCCAAAATGGCCGACGGTTGGACTCACGCCATTGGACCGAAACCCCATTAGTCTGAAAGACTAAGAGACTCGTTTTTGTTTGTGCGTATTGTCTGTTTAACTGTTTTGGAAGGAATATGTAAAATCGAGTGGTTATCAAGTGCCATTCTACCAAGCTATCAGTAACAATGTTATAATAATTATAATAATTATAAAAAAATTTCCATTGGATTGAATCTGAAGATAACTAGACCTCCCCAGGCGTCTTAAACCGAGATACAGTCTGAACTGTTGCGACAATGGTAGATGTCTCTATTTATTAAAGATTTGGTCCAGGTTATGTAGTTTTATCAATTACAGATTGTATCTTTAAGATCGGCCTTAACGTTTTCTTCTTTCGGAGTGTTTCAACGGTTTGTTTATTAAGCCATCAGCTAGTTATTTTTTATTAATTTCCGCCTCAGTTATGTGGGGCTAAAATAGTGGGTCGTCTTCTAAAACGACAACAAGACAACAGAATATAATTCAACTTTCCTTCTATATAAAAATGAGTTGCTGGTTGATGTAGAACTTGATCGTAAACGTAATGTATATTAAAATTATTCCACGCTTCACAACGAAAGATATGTTGATATGGTTTGACTCATTTCACGATGTTCCCAAAAGGTAAGATATAAAATGCCCAATGATAGCATTTCATACTATTTGAAATTCTAATCCATACTGTTTTCACATTACTTTACTTTAAAAAAACAAAAATAGTTGACAATACACAGTGTAAGCTTGAATTCCATTTTGAACTAGTTAGCAAGTTGGCTAACCTTGCTTATAACAGCTTTAAGCCTGGAATACACTACACGATTTTTGCCCGGATTTTACAGTCTGAACAAGTTGACGCTAGTTGAGGAAAGTCAGAGCCAGTCTGCAGATTACAGCTGACAGATTCCACAGAAAATCGCGTAGTGTATGATGGTCACAGACTCCGATTTTTTAGCTTCAGACTTTGATTCCATCCAGTCGGAGGAGATCAAACATGTTTGATATTTTCAGCTGATTTTAGAACACATATTTCATTTGTCTTTGTTTTTAAGACTTGAGACAGAAAATTATTGTCTCTGCTAAGGTAAGTTTATGTTAGCAGCTGGCTTACCTACTGTGTATACACTGTAAAACTGCTAATTCAGTTTAGCAGCTAATTTTGCAGAACTGCTGGCAGTATTTGGCCGTTTACCTACACAGTGAGTGAGAAAATGCTGTTATGTAATGTGTTTCAGAGAATTGTTCTCTTTGGGTTTCTGTGGGCAGATGCTCGCCAACGTGCAACGCTCATCCATGAACGTGGGCGCGCCATTTTGACACGGTCCGATTTATTGCCTGGGCTCTGGAAATGTGGAGGAAGCCTGATAAACAGGCTTTCCTATTTGTTGATCCATTCATACGTCCCCATGACAAGCACAGATGTTTGATGATGGATCTCCTCGGCTTGAGGAGATCGCTGAGGTGTGCGCTTCTGCGTCCTGAAGTTTCCCTACATCTGCAGATGGATGGTCATGACCCGTCACGGTGAGGAGGCCTACAGAAAATACACAAAACCCACCTCAGAACATGAGACGATATCCTAAAATATAAGACAATTCTGAGTTTTCTTTAATTTCAAGAAGGAAGCTGCAGAACGTAGAAATACTAGCATACTGTAAAAGCATGCAGTATGCTACACTGTCGTCACATGACCTCATCATGCACTTTTGTTTGTAGAAGTTAATTTGCCTTTTTAAGCCATTTTTGTTGACTTTTGGCTACATGTTGAATACTGGTTTAGCATACTAATATGTATGCTGGTGTGATACTGTTCTTGCAGTATCATGCATTTTTTTTAAGCAAATTTAGTTTGAAAATGTGTTGACTATTGGCCGTACGATTACACACTGGTTCAGAATAGCATACTATATTATCAGTACTACATACTATTCCCGCAGCATGTAGTAGGCCTATGTATCTCCTTACGATGGTTTTACTACAAATGAAACCAAAAAACTATGGTTACTGTATTTAACCACAAATTAACCATGGTTTTGCTACACTACCCCTAGTTTTGGTATTTGTAATAAAACTGTGGTTATACAAATGGTAATAAATACTCCAAAAAACATGGTTACTACACTTTTACTATAATAAAACCATGGTTAATTTTCGTAAGGGGTGACTTGCCATTTTTAAGCAAATTTAGTTTAACTAAACGTTGTCATAAATACACAGTTGAACGCTGGATGTTTTGATTCACAAAAGAACCGAGTCATTAGAGTCATTCGTTCGGTAATCGAACTACACAGGCTGTGCTCTACAAGAAAAACGGCTTATTAAATTCGGCTCAAAAGAATCATTCGTTCGAGAGCCGATTTAGTTGTGAGTCACTAAAAAGAATCGGATAATGCGCCGTGCAAGAACTATTAACAAATATAACGTCTTGTTTTTTTTTTTCTTCTTTTTTACAGAGTTTTGAAGAAATTCAAAACTGTAACTTTAACTTGAATTGTAGTATTTTGTGATAAATTCACTGAAATATAAGCGGCATTATGGTCAGTCAGTGGACTGTTGCTAATAGAGATATTATTATTTCTTAATATTTTAGAGATCAACCAATAATTGATTCTGGATTGCCTTGACCGGTCTTTGTTACATCAGGTGTACTGTATTATGTCCGGGTACATCTCTCTCCAGATGTCAATTAAGTCGAATTTATCCATAAATGCAGTAAGATTAGTGTTTGGAGAAGCTGCTTTCCTTGTAGGGTGTCGATCTAGTATGTTATTCATTACTATGTTAAAATCATCACCTAAAATCAGAAACGCTGTGGGATATTTCCCTAATGCAGATGAAAGTTTTTGATCTAGCATGTTAAAGAAAGTGCAGTTTTCTGCAACACGGTTGTATCCATAGATGTTGACAATTACTATAAATTGATTAACAACAACTACCATTAGCAGGAAATGACCTGAAGGATCAATACTGGTTTCCAGAATACTACCATTGAAATTATACTTCATAATCCCTACTCCAGCAGAATATTCTGACCCGTGTGACAGCCATATTTTATTTCCCCACTGTGACCTCCAAAATTTAGTGTCTTTAGATGTAGAGTGACTTTCCTGGAAAAAACAGAAATCTACTTTGTGCCTCTTAAGAAAAACAAAAATAAAGCCTTCCTTTTAACATTATTTTTCAAACCCCTGGCATTTAAAGAAAACAAAGACAAAGACATAAATATGAAACAATATAATACCTGAAGAACTAGGTATAGAACAAGATATGAATTAGAACAGAAGAAACTTAACTAGAATAACACCAAAAATACGAAAGTACACCTAACTCTGCAACATAAAGAATATAACGAGTATAAGGGCTTGAGTAAAAGTCTTTTTCGTTTTCTTTTCTTTTCTGTGTTCTATCACTCTTCTTTAAGTCATTAAAATGTAATATCTTCTTCAAAACAAGCACTCAGTCTCTTAGACAGCAAGGGATGGATTCAGAAGTAAATATTCCAGATTTATGACCAATGTCCAACATGAGCAATTCTAAACGAAGAAATTGAGTTAAAGATCCAGCTCACGAGATAACACCAAATAGGTAACAGTACCTACAATACAACACAGTCTATCCATCCTGTTTGAAATGAAAGAGGGAAGTAAACAAAAAAACAAAAACAAAAACACCGCTGTGCAGTTCGTGCTTACCCGTTCCCCTGATAGCACACGTACATCTCAGAGACGTCTATTTGACATCTGCATTTACATCTGCGAGACGTCTATAGGACGTTTCCTTTTAGATGTCAAATAGATGTCTATTAGATGTCTTTAAGATGTTTATGATTTAGAATGTATGTAAAACTGACATCTGAAAGATGTCTTTCAGACGTTTGTAGACAGCAGATGCTTTCCAGATCAAGAGATCTTTAACAGACATCTTGCAGACGTACGTGTGCTATCTGGGTCCGTGAGTATCAGAAAAAATAATTTGGTTCGCAGAAACTTCGATAAGGACGACACAGCATTATCCATCCTAAGTGATCTTCAAGAAATCCTCTTACCATCAATATAAGCAAAAGCCCCTCTGAAGCCCGCTCTCTTTCCCTGCTTTCTCGCTCGTTCCACAAGTGGCCAAAGTTTGTTCCTGGTGTCTTTGGTGCTTTGCGTCAGGTCTTCGAAGATCCTGATTTTCCTTTCTTTGAGGACGGCGGCGGTTCTGGCATCCCTCCAGATTTGATCTCGGATGTTACGCGAAAGAAACTGCGAGATGATGCGGCGGCTGAAGAGCGTTCCTTCAGCAGGAGGACCCAGTCTATGGGCGACGTCAAGCGTGTAGAGGAGCTGCTCTGCTATCTGAGGAGAAACTCTACTGAATAAGTCGATCAGAATCTTCCGGACATCTTCTCCTCGCTGCTCCTGAACACCGCTCGCTCGTAGATTCCACCTCCTCTTGTAAGCGTCCAGTTCGTCGCATTTCTCACGCAGCACACAGTTCTCTTTTCCATTGATTCCACTCTGTTCTGTAACGAGCTCACCTTGCTTGTCATCTCTCCTACTTGATTGTTCATGAACTCAAGCGCCTCAGTCACACTGTTTAACAAATTCGTATTATCTTTCACTGTTACCTCGAGGGATTGCATGCGATTCAGAAATTCCAACTGCATTTTTTCAACTCAGGTGTAAACTGGAATCTGTCTGATTATCCGACGCCACTCTGTCGACCATTTTCGATTTTTTGGAAGGTGGTTTAGGAGTTTCAGACAGGGGAATTTTCGATCCAGATGTATTAGCTGTGTCATTCCCCTTGAAAGCGGCCTCCAGAGATTTTCTCGCGTAAGAATGCATGGCACCTCGAGCAGGCCTATCTTCTTCCGTCACGCTCGTTTGATAAGTTAGAAAAACGAAAGAAAGATGAAAAACGAAAAAAAGACTTATTTAGATCAACAAAGAAATTATTTTTAGCCTATATACCCTTTAACAAGTGTTAACTACAAAACAAGCGCAGAGCATCAGCACAAGGATGTTACTCGTTCGCCATCTTGGCCCAACCCCTCAACAACTTGAAACGAGTCGTTTTTAAAATGAATCCCAAGCCGCTTCATGTTGACGTCAAAATGAAACATTAGCATATTGCCTGCCCACTTGTTGTGCGCGCAGACCTGAGAAAACTTGATTTTCGCGTTAGTCTGAATGAAAATGCAAATTCATTCTTTGCCACTATGCGCCGCTTTTGGAGCGTTAAAATCTCACAAACACTGCTTTAAATGAAATCGACCAAAGGAGGGGTTTGGAAAAATGAATCGTTGAACGAATCGTTTGGGAGTCCTTGAGCAAATAAGGTAAAAAATAAATGCATATTATAAGAAAATGAAAGTGTTTTTTGACCTTGCATGCATGTCAACTTATTGTTGGGGACTCCCAAAACCAAAATAGGAACCTTTCATTACCCATAATAGGGGCACTTTAATAACTTTAATTAAGGGTTGATATTGTTTTAATGCAAAACTTCAAATATGAGGAAGCAGCTTTCAAAAGAACGGCTTTAACTGAAAATAATTGCCCATCATATACTCAAAACATTACTAGTATTATGTCGATGAAAATATCTTAATTCTCTCTTCATCTTCATAGTGTTCCGTACATGTCGATAAACACTTGCTCGTCCAGTGCCTCGATGGACCTTGCGATGCACATCTTGATTTAATGGAACCTGGAGATTCGTCATAAAAATGAAGTCAATTATTATAAGGCGGGTGACGGCCGACAGAGACTCTTCTGTAACTGTTTTCCCAACCTCCAGTCATCTGATTTACGCCCATAGATTAGCTGTCACTTCCACGGAGCAAACAAATGCCTGAGAGGGCGTGAGTAATTGCCCTGGGGGTAGATGGGAAGATATATATAGGGCAGAACTGGGCATGCTCACATCTACACCCACTTCCCACAAGGTTTGCCACCCCATTAGGCTTGTTTTTCAGACACTCAAGCCTAATTTCCTGCTTCTTGTTGGTTTCTTGGATCAGGCTGTTCCTAGAGTCGTCTAATCCAATCTTGGGATTCCTGAGGGATTTTCTGATGTTTTTCAGAATAATGCAACACAAAAATGCCTACATCACATATAGATCCTAATTTTAACTGAAATTTTAAAATGCTTTGAATTGAGTAGCTATGTACCTCAATTGCAGTTATCTAGAAGCTTGAATTGCAGAACTATAAATCAATACATATAGCAAATTTCTTGAGTTAACGCATTTTTGCTTTAAGAGTGTGAAGTTAACAAAACCTAAATTATTATATTATTTAAAAATGTTGTTTTTCAATGTAAAAATATCCTGCACTGTAAAAAAAAAAAAAAAAAAAAAAAAAAAAAAATCACTGCTAGTCAGTCAAAGTTCCTAAATTGTACAATAATAAAACTTGGTTAGCAAACACTTTTGGAATAAAAATGAAAAAGAGAAAAAAAAAAGTCAAGATATGAATTTCTTTTTTCTGCAATGTCAAGTTTCAAGGGTGTAGTATTTAGTAGGGATGCTAGGGACATGTCCCTACCAATATCCAGCATCTACTAAAATGTCCTTAGCAATAATTTTGATCAGACAGTTATATATATGTATATTTACCCACTCTTGTTGCATCTGAAATAGGTCATACCATTGATATTACCTGAGAAGTTAAAGTAAATACGCTAGAACACTGCGTGCTTTCATGGACGCACATTTAATTGTGTGTAGTAAGAACATGAAGAGTGTTTAAAACATACAAGCACAGTTCAGCTGAATGATAAACTTTATGTTGTTCTCGAATCATTATTCAGATAGGGACTTCGATCGGACCGCCGATCGCAAATCATTTAATTTAGATCGGAACTTTGGAGCGGGGTTGCGAATCATTTCACGAACTGATTCGCCATCTGCTCTCCGAAGTCCCAATCTGAAATGATGGTTCTCAAATCATTAATCAACTCGGGACTTCAAGCACAGATCCCAAATCATATGATTCAGATCGGGACTTCGGTGTGTGTTTGCGAATAATTTGATTCAGATCGGGATTTTTTTTTTTTTTTTTTTTTAATTAAACAGTAGAAAACATCAAACCATTAATACAGTACAGTTATAAAACAAAACAAAGAAAAAAGAAAGAAAGTATACACAAATACATATCTGTTAAGAAAATTAATCATTGTTTTATTATTTTATTATACAGCATGGTTTATTTATTTATTTATTTTGTATAACCACAGTTTCACTACAAATACCATGGTTAAACTATGGTTAGTGTAGCAAAACCATGGTTAATTTGTGGTTACCATGGTTTAACTATAGTAACCATGTTTTTTCTCTCTCTGTAAGGGATGTGTTGCCAGGTAAAAAAAATAAAATAAATAATATTAATTTTTTTTTTTTTTTTTTAATAAATGTAATAAATTTACACCTAAGAGGACACATAAGATGAATATAGAGATGCAGTTTTGACTGCTTTAGGATAAACCGAGCTTTGGATAGTTTCCATTTCCTTGTCTAAATCAACTGAATAAAGAAGAGAGAGATTTAGATCCAGATTTTTGTTTATGTATGTGAAATTTAGCTAACTGGAAACGTTAAATTTAAATTTAATCATTTAATAAAGTTAAATTTTCATATATTCTCTTTTGGGTACTTCAGTAATTCTCAAAATGAGATTGGATGGACATTAAATCAAACCAAAATTTCTGTGTGTGGGTACATTGCCAAAAAAATGAATGAGTCTTCCTCAGAAAGAGGGACAAAACAGCAGCTCAAGTTTTTAATCATTAATCTGTTGCTTGACCTCTTCATATTTAAGAACAGAAATATAGTTTCCAAAGTCGGACATCGCTTCTTATGATTTTCAAGGGTGTAGAGTTTAGTAGAGTCGCTATGACATGTCCTTACCAATATCCAGCGACTACTAAACTGTCCCTAGCAATGATTTTGATCAAACAATTAAACGTCTGTAGGTAACTGCGACTTTTTATTTATGAGAAGAAAAATCAGAATTGTGAGGAAAAAAGTCGCAAACATCTATAAAGATTTCTTGAGTGTATAAGTGTGTAAAAGTACTACAGAACTGGTAATGCAGTTGCTAAAGAAATTGAATCTGAACCAGTCCATTAAATTCAAAGTACGACATCTATTTGAGATCATCTTGAGGAAAAGCGTTCCCAGTTTCGACAGCTGTTTGCGATGTTTTAAGGCTGAAGTTGAATTTACACCAGCAGAAATCTCTCCCAGTCTCAAGCCCTGACAGAAACAAGTCATCCTCTGCATTAAAGCCGTGACAAATTGCCATCCTGAAAGCCACTAACAGGAGAACCGCAGGCAGAGGACTTAGTGATCAATAGAAACCGGATTTGCCATTGTTTTTGTCCTCCAAAGCACAGCCATAGATCCTCATAAAGAATCTGCCGCTGGGATGAGACGATGGCCGTGTCTGCGGCGATTGTTCATTTCATTTCGGACGAGGAGACGCCAACGCAGGCTAATGAGGAGATCGTATGCGGCTCCACAGTGGAGAATCTTTAAATACCCCTCGATCTGCCGCTAATTTGCTGTCGTTGAGTAATCGCACGTCTCCTTGACCTTTGACCTCACAGCACACCTCTCCTCGAGAAGACACATGATCATGCCATTGAAAACAATTATTTGCTTTCTGCAACATGCTAAGTGACTCACAAAACAGCCTAAAGGTCTAATAAATGAGCACTGGAGGGGTCTCATTAGCAAGCCGCTAACTGAATGCCAATGCTGCAGCTTATTTGCATATGTAAATGAGCGTGCCTGTGTGTGTGTGCGAGCGTATGTTCTTGACAGGTCTGTGAAGAGACATTGGCTACGTTTGGAACATGCAGTGCGCAGTATACAAACAAGCCTGACCTTCCATTTCTAGTATAACAAAAGGCAAAATATATTCTTATTTGGCCTTTTTTTTAAAATTCCGTTATGTATAAAAATGTAACTTTTGCTGGTCCAATCAAATAAAAGTTAAAATTATGTTTAATACTGCTTCCTGTTCATTTGTCTCGCTGGAAATGTTAGATCACAGTATGCATGAAAGAATAGTAAAAAACAGTATTATATTATTCTGAACCAGTATTTAGAGTCAAAAGTCAAGACATTTTCAAACAAAAGTTGCTTAAAAATGGCAGGTCACAGTATACATACTATACATATTAAATACTAAGGCTGGGTTTTGAGACAAATTTCACAATTTGAATTCGATTAGATTTTGATTCACAAGCTTGCGATTCGATTCAACTCCGATTCGATATAGATTATTTTGGATATATATCAAGTACAGTACATGGCAAATTTTCTCAAGGAAAAACAATCTCTCAACTAATACTGTAAATTAGAGTCAGTTGATACTACATTAATATTGAAGGTTAAAATGAACTGATTTGTATAAAGACACTTAAATTACACTCAGTTAAGTTTTTATAATAATAAAGTTAATTGTAATTATATTATATTTCTACTCTAATTCTTTTTTGAAAAATAAATAAAACTTGACGGATTTATTCAAACATAGATTAAACATTGAAAAACAGTAAAAAATTTTAAGGAATATATTATATGGTGCATATATTTAGCAAAATGCTCCTTGTTAGAGTTCATTTTTCTAGCAAGTTTATGGTCACCGAATATGTTTTTGTTTTTTGTTTTTCCTGAGGTAAATGTGATGTTATCTGAAATATTGTTTACAAGCTGTTATTTTGATGCCTTTCTGTGGTTGAAACACTTGAGCGATATCATGAGACAGGACATGGATTTCGGTAAGTTGTATTCTTTTTTTAACATACCCTCGGATGTTTATTTCATGCTGAAACTGGTATTAAAGTGGAGGAGATGATCAGTTCATGTGCGTTTTGCCCTGCCGCTGAACTGAGGCGCTACAGTGATCTGTCACTCCACATTAAACACTGCCAAAACGCTATTTATTGTTTGAATACTGTAATAAAATGGACAGAATTTGAAATCTGAGACTTTGTTTCATATCAAAAGTAACAAAGCACAAAGCTTATTGTGATTTATTGGATGGGAGGCACAGTACAATGATCCGTTCATTAATTGAAAACAGGCTAGATTAACTGATTATTGCCATTTAAAGGGTTAGTTCACCCAAAAATGAAAATTACCTCATGATTTACTCACACTTAAGCCATCCTCGGTGTATATGACTTTCTTCTTTCAGACGAATACAGTCAGAGTTATATTAAAAAAAATATAATGGCTCTTCCAAGCTTTATAATGGCAGTGAATGGGTGTTGAGATTTTGAAGACCAAAAAAGTGCATCTATCCATCATAAAAAGTACTCCACATGGCTCCAGGGGGTTAATAAAGGCCTTCTGATGCAAATCGATGCGTTTGTGTAAGAAAAATATCCATATTTAAAACTTTAGAAACCGAAATCTCTAGCTTCCGCTGACTGTCGTACACGAGTTCACGAGAGAGTGGCGTTTCAGCGGATGACGTAGGAGGTACGTCTTCAAGAAATTTATTCCTTTTTTCCCAGCCCTACTACATACTGCAAGAATAGTATGTAGTACTAGTCACAGTATACATAATAGTATAGTAGAATGCCGGAAAGTAAATAGTCACATTAGAGTCGCCGCAGTCTGAGATGAGCGTCGCTTACTGGCCTATGAAATCTGCAAGGTCCTGCTCTACATGATAAATGAGCTATAATCTGCCGTAAAGCATATTAGAGTCATATCGCATGATAGATAACAAGACGGAGAAGAGGAAAGGGGGGAGACCGGGATATTTAGGAAGCTAGGATGAAATATGAAAAGAGAGGAAATTTAAAACCCAGACAAAAATATCAAAATCAACCCCCTCTTCTCTCTCTCTTTTAATTACTGATGAAATGTGCAGATCTAATTTTAATTTTTAATGCCTCACGTCCAGGTTGGTGCTAAATAAAGATCTGCTTCGCAATCATAAAATAGTTCTAATCTTTTCATTTGGGAGATCCTGGCCTGTCCTTCAGACCAAAGGGACCCCATAGCCACGTCTCTCTCAGGAACAAGTCAATTTTCGTATGTAATTAACATGATCAATAATATCCACAGCTGAATTCATGCAGAATCCACATGCAACTCGTGAGCGACGCAACCGTGGATTATTTATAGCCTAGTGCTCCCACAATGGCAGTAATTATGAAGAAAATGTCATTTAATTATTTCACTGGACTGAGTTAAAGTTTGGGCAATAAATCACTTTCTGATGGTTTTGATATTTAGGGACTTGAAATTTGATGTATACGTATTCTGACGGATATAAATACTCACACGCGACTAGCTAATACTTTTTACCTAATTTACTTTCACACAACTCATACCAAGCAAATTATTGTTAATGCTGGTATGAAATGTTTGCGTCCATTATGCATTCATGCAATATAAATAATCTTATGCATATCCAATGGAGCCAAGCTCAAAACGAGCGCCTTGTTTTTGTGCCACGGCTCAAGGAAATGCATAAATCCTCCAAACTCAATTCCCAAGGTCGTTGAGAGACATAATGTGTTTATCGCCTGGCTGTTTCGCTCATAATAAAACCATTCCCATTGGAATATTGGGATTGATGGATGTCTATAGGATATTGATCGATACCTGCTGGCCTTCTGGAAACGGGGAAATGAGTGACCATTAGTCCAACTCAATTCCGCGAGCTCCGAGTGCTGATGGTAGGACTCTATTTCACAGCAGGGCATGACACAACTCAAAGACGCCGCAGGACGCTGGTGGAAATGTGTCTGAATCAAGCCCTTTGGCTGGCTGTTATGAAACCCCCGCGTTAGAAGAACGGTTGAAGACGTTCAGATGCTCTGCAGGTGCCCTCAAGAGCAAATTTGCAAAAACAAAGATTGGATTTTCCCTACATCATCTTGGTTGGTTGTATGTTCAGTTAAAAAACTGAACATACTTTATTTTTGCATTTAACCTATGAAAATCTCACTACTATCCCAGGTAGCAAACGTAGGTTATAAAAACGTTGTGGGAACGTTGTTTTAAAATTTCCTAAAATGCTGAAAAGGTCGTGATTACAACGTTATTTAAAGGATACAAAAACGTTTCCCACAACGTTCTACTATCTTTACTTTAACCCAAAATATAAGGTTTATTTTTAATATTCTAAGAATGTTGAAATGTCCATTTTTCATTATGATTAAAACATTATTTAAAGGTTACAGAAACGTTTTTACAATGTTCTACTAACTTCACTTTTACCCAAAATATAATTTGTTTGATTGTTTATTTTTATATACTAAGAACATTAAAATGTCCAGTTTTTTCTTGTAATGATTAAAATGTTATTTAAAGGTTACAAAAGCGTTTTTACAACATTCTACTAACTTTACTTTTACTCAAAATATAACGTTATTTGAACATTTATTTTAATATTCTGAGAACGTTAAAATATTAAAATGAACGTTTTAAAATGTGTGTTTTTTTTGTTTTTTTTTTACCTGTCTGGTTAAGTTTTGGGGAGTGGTGTTGTGTTTTTTTGAAAACTTTGTAAAAGCTTAATAAAGATATGTTATACAAATATATATATATATATATATATATATATATATATATATATATATATATATAAAATATAATAAAAATGAATGTTTTATTGTCGTGATTAAAATGCTAAAGTTTACAAAAGCGTTTTTACATGGTTCTGCTGACTTTATTTTTACCCAAAATATAACGTTATCTGAACTTTTAGTTTTAATATTCTAAGAACATTAAAATGTCCAGTTTTCTTGTTGTAATTGTAACATTATATAAAGTTTACAAAAACATTTCATAAAACGTTCATCAAATACGAATAACATCACAAGAACATTTGAAAAAATGTTGATCTCAAAACATTTTCTCTCAACATTATGACAACATTTAACAAATATTAATACGATTTTAAGAACGTTCCATAAACATACTTTATGTTTTACATTTTGTCCTAACTTTAATTTAACGTTAATAAAATTTGTGAGAATGGTAAGTGTTAGCAGGCTAGTCAGTCAGTGGCCATACTACTGTAAAAGCTTCTGAATCACTTCTCAACACATTTTGAAAGGGTGAGGCTGTTAAATGTTTGGGTAAATTACAATAACCAAGAAGAAAAAGAGGTGATTGAGTTGTTTATAGTTCACAGCTCACAAAGGAAGTGACCCAGAGGCGCCTTCCTTTCTCCTGTCAGCGTGGTCTGGTTCAGCCCTCATCATCTGAACAGTAAGTCACAGACAGTGATATGGTCTTGCTAAATTATGGCGGTCTGACGTTTGATTTTAGATTTGTGTATTTTATATTGTCCAGGAAAAACTAGTCATTTGTGGCTTTGCTTTCCATTTAACCTTATAAAAGAAATTTATAAACCCATATACCTTCATAAAAACTGTACATACATGTCTTGAGGAAAAGAAGAGTGCTCTGAGACCTGTAAAGGTTAATGAGGTGCGTTTTGCACTCGATGGAGACAGCGCTCGTCACGGAAGAAGGTGCATGGGCGGCCAGAGAGGGTGACGGTAATGACGCCCTACGGATCTCATTATCAGGGTTATTGATTCGATCGGCCCACCTGCTTTCGCCCCGACACACCGACCGCTTTCTCTTTTTAACGGGTAACACGCTGCGAGAGTTTCCTCTGAGGAGCCGTCCGGTCCTTCATCGTCATTTTCTCATTCTCTCTCACACATGAGGGCTGTTCTGAAACCTAGCGAGGCGTTATTTAAGGCATCGTGTCATTTGACAAGGTGAGCTGGGTGAAATAATTCATATAAAATTGATGAAGCAAGAGGAATTATTATAAAATACGTAGAATTAATTCAACAATTGAATGTAACAATTGAAATAAAATTCTGAATGATTTATTTTACACATTAAGTTAAATATATAATTTTATGCTTATGTAAATATGCCATTATTAGCTAAGCAAATATGTGCACATAAAGCGAAGCCAATATTAGCATTGTGTTAATCGCTCTAGAGCAGTGGTTCCCAACCACGTTCCTGGAGGCCCCCCAACACTGCACATTTTGCATCTCTCCTTTCTCTGACACACTCATTTCAGGTCTTGGAGTCTCTACTAATGAGCTGATGATCTGAATCAGGTGTGTTTGATTAAGGAGACATGGAAAAAATGCAGTGTTGGGGGGCCTCCAGGAACGTGCTCTAGAGTACTCGTGGGATTTTTCGTGTCACTCACGCGAATGAAAATATTGCACGATGAGGACCCTGATAGCACACGTACATCTCGGAGACGTCTATTTGGCATCTGTATTTACATTTGCAAGACGTATTTTTTAGAGTGTTTGCTCATCTGCGAGACGTCTATAAGACGTTTCCTTTTAGATGTCATATAGACGTCTATTAGATGTCTTTAAGATGTTTATGATTTAGATTGTATGTAAAACTGACATCTGAAAGTCGTCTGTCAGACGTTTGTAGACAGCAGATGCTTTCCAGATCAAGAGATCTTTAACAGACATCTTGCAGACGTACGTGTGCTATCTGGGGAGTGTCTTCACACACATCAGCAACAACAACATGTCGTGGACGCGTCAATGAGCTCTTTGCTGACTGGTTTGCGCAACAACGCGTCATGCAAATTTCTGAGGCAAATATCACGCTTTAGTGGCAATCGCGTCGCCTGGAGCGAATTCACGTCTATTCGTGTCTTTGCATTGACTTTGTGTGAAATCTACTCATGTAGATAATTCACATACCTTTAACGTTAATGTAATTTTTGTGTGCCGCGCAAGGAGTTTTGATGAGGCGAGTGTGACAGAAGTGATGTGAATGCTATTTTCTGGCGAGACCCTGGAATTCATTTGGCGTACAGTGTTTGCTAACATAGATATACAGTGCACAGCATAAATTAGTACACCCCATCTAAATAAATATAAAAGATGTATTTTCTTAATGATCACTAATATAATTCATGGAAAGATGGCAAAATTGAAATGTATTAAACATATACTTAAAAACAACAAAATATATGCCAATATTTTCTGTAAGATAAGTAAATTAGCCAATTTTGTTTAAATGAAGGATTGCAGAAATGAGTGCACCCTAGATTTAATTCAGCAAATGTATAATATTCTAGTACTTAGTATGTCCTCCAGAACTTTAAGTAAACTGCTCTGACCCTTCTTGGCACTGAGTGTACAAGTTCATGACAAATTTTCACATCTGTCCTGTTTAACTCCTGGAGGACGACCTCCTTAAACGCTCTGGTCTTTAATGGGGAGTTTTGCTCAGCTCGTCTCTACAGAATCCCCCACAGCTGCTCAAGAGCCTTAAGATTGAGTGAAATACATGTCCACTGAAGGATTTTCACCTTGGGAGAATGAATATCTTCATTGTCATGCTGAAAAAATGCCCAGTAATACAGGGAATGAGGGGAGGGTGGCATCTTCTGTTTCAAGTTTTTGTATTACATCACACAGTGGTGTGTGAATTCATGACAGCATTGATAAAGCACAACTCCCTCACACCTTCAGCACTCATTCATCCCTATATAAGAGCTTTACTACCACTGAACCTCACTGTGGGTACCAAGCACTTCTCACTGTACTCCTCCTCTAGCAACACCAGAACATTCAGATGCTTTTAACAAAACGTTCTTAGAGCATATATTTGTTAGCTGTGGTTATAATATGACAATTCCCATATACCGTGATACTCCAAGGGTATTTTAGTGTTATTATGGTACATATGCGAAACCATGATATTGTCATCGTACGAGTCTGAAAAGTTGTTGTCGTTGGAATTTGACCCAACAGAAATTAAATTTTGAATCATTTGCCTAATGAATCAGTTCCCAGCTGGCATGTCAGTGCCTTTGGCCGAAGCGTTCAGTGAAGAACATTCTGATCTCTCCACAGAAAAACATACATCATCTTACAGGACAAGTTTGGAAGATATATGCGAAACCATTAATTAGCACTTGAGTAATTTGTGTATTTAATGGTATCAGAGAAAAATTAATGACAAGACAAACTGACGAGGTAATTTAAGGAGATTAGTTGTGAGCTTGCCAATACACCTCCTTACAGACTGTTTCCGTGACGGTTCACAGAGACAAATCTCGCTGTCTGACCTGCGGGAGAGGCTGGCTTCCACAGGCTTGGCACAGGCGAGGATTGGCAGAATGCGGCATAGATGGCAGCAGGTGGCACAGATGGCCGAGTCGCCACCTTGGGTTGGATGATTCGCTGTGTTGGGAGTAAGTTCTGGAGGGTTATGGCTTACAGAGTCAAAGGGCCTTCGGTCAGACTGGGAAACTCAGTAAAACTCAACATAACTTGATGATTTTTCCATTAATACTGCATTTTATTGTGTGAAATTTAGTTCATTTTTTGGACATTAATATCCCAGCTAACAACTTTTGGTTTCCAGAACGTTCCTGGAATGTTAGTTTTTGGTTCTAAAACCTAAAAATAGCAATTAGGGAACATTCTGTTTAGGTTCCTTTTAGGCTGTCACAAATAAACCCTTTCTGCAACATTCTAGAAAGATTATCTTTTGGTTACAAAAAAGAACCAACAGAGAACGTTCTCAGAACGTTCTTATTTGGTTCCCAACAAAATAACCAAATGGGAATGTTAGGGGAACATTCTGTGTTTGCTATCGAAGATATCGAAATACCATCTCCAATGCAAATAAAACTTAATTTATATTTTGGTCCTGTTTTCCAGTAAAAATATATTTTAAAGATATAGTCCACCAAAAAATTAAAATTCTGTCATTATTATTCACCCTCATGTCATTCCAAACCGGCATGACTTTCTTTCATTTGTGCAAAACAAAAGAAGATATTTTGAAGAATGTTGGTAACCAAAAAACTTTGGTCCCCATTGACCTTCAGTATATTTTTGGTCCATATAAAGGAAGTCAATGGCAACCGAAAATGTTTGATTATCAACTTTCTTCAAAATATCTTCTTTTTTGTTCTGCAGAACTAAGAAAGTCGTACAGGTTTGAACGACATGAGGGTGAATAATTATTCATTTAAAAATTATTTCTTTTTGGGTGGACTATTCCTTTGACAACAAAGTACCAAAATAATAAGATAAAATAAAATTAATTACATTAATTCATGATATGTTTGAGTGACACCAGAGGTATTTCTTTATTTATTCATTGACTATAAGTCTAAGATGATTTTAAGAGGTTTTTTTTCCTTCTTGTTACTTGGATTCTTGGAGCAGAAAAATTAAGTGTTACATGCTTTTTTTTTCTAACCTAGTTTGTTTAACACATTTTCTTTGATCATATTATGTTTTGTCTGCATCCTTATTTGTTTAAATTTAGTCTTTTGGGAAGGATCCATGTTATGTAATTGGGTGGATGTGGTTTCTTGTTGGCAACAGATGGCCGGTGCTGTCATGAACAGATGGGGGGCCACACTGATCACAGAGGGACGTGTTGTGTTTTTCTTCCTGAGCAGTCAAAACATAATTTTTATGACACTTCACATGCACCCCTGAAGCTGGCGACTCTTTAAATAAATTCATATATAGTTAATAGATTTTTTTTTGTCTTATCTTAGTTTTGCCTTTGAAAAAAAACATTTATATGTGATGGAAACGTGTCAAAATGCAAGAAAAGCTCAAGTTCTGTCTTTAAATAAACTATTTTTTAAATGTGACCCTGGACCACAAAACCAGTCATAAGGGTAAATTTTTTGAAATTAAGAGTTATACATCATCTGAAAGCTGAATAAATAAGCTTTCCATTGATGCATGATTTGTAGGAAAATATTTGAAAATTTGGATTCTGAGGGTGCAAAAAATCTAAATATTGAGAAAATCGCCTGTAAGAGTTGTCCAAATAAAGTTCTTAGCAATGCATATTACTAATCAAAAATTAGGTTTTGATATATTCACGGTAGGAAATTTACAAAATACCTCCATGGAACATGATCTTTACTTATGTCCTAATGTTTTTCAGCATAAAAGAAAAAATTATCATTTTGACCCATACAATGTATTTTTGGCTATTGCCACAATTATAGGCCTACCTGTGCTACTTAAGACTGGTTTTGTGCTCCAGGGTCACAAATATTAGCTAAAATAAAATCAGTTATAGGTCGTATTTATGTTAAAATAATATCTGTTATTAATATATATATATATATATATATATATATATATATAATAATTTAGATTATTTTATTAATCTTAAATTCTATTTTAACTAAATGTAATAGCATTAACAAACAGTGGCTTAATCCATGCCCTGTTTATCATCATGACTTATTAATGATTAGGTATTTATTTATGAAGTCCCACTGTTTTCACACTGCAAGATCCATATCAAGCCAATCTCTGTAAATAATAAAGAAAGAAATCGCTCTTCTCTGCTCTGATTGGTTTCGGTGGTGCGTGCGGGTTCTTTAAGAGCAGGTCGCGCGCCCGCTCGCGCGTTCTCTGTTGGAGCTGCAGCGTGAGCGCGCATCGGCTAAACGCGCCCAAGTTTCGTGTCAGACACAGAAGAGGCGAATCTCCTCACAGATCAGGTGAGTCTTTATATTACTTCATATTTCATTTTATTCAGATTTAATACATATCTGAGGGCGATTTAGATCTGTAAAGCGTTTTAAACGACATATACGTGAGCTGAGACGAAATATCAGTTATTTTACAGGGAACGAACTAAATAACGTAATGTCATATAGGAAAAACTTTAATTTATTCGGTCATATAGAATCAGAAATTTCACATAACCTTAAGGAAATCAAGATTACTGCATGTATTTGTTTAAAACTTGCTGAAAAGTACGAAAAAGTACCACATTTACAATGGTAACGTTAGTACCATTGTATTCTTTAAAGTAAGTTACCTCAAGTAACGTTACTCAGTCAGTCAGTACTTTGTTTAAAATACCATAGTAATACCGTGTTTTTTATTTTTATTTATTTATTTATTTATTTATTTATTTATTTTGTATGATGTAGCATACCTGGATATTTGTAGCAATAGCCAAAAATACATTGTATGGGTCAAAATGATCGATTTTTCTTTTATGCCAAAAATTAATAGGATATTAAGTAAAAATCATGTTCCATGAAGATATTTTGAGAATTTCCTAGCGTAAATATATCAAAACTTAATTTTTGATAAGTAATATGCATTGTTAAGAACTTCATTTGGACAACTTTAAAGGCGATTTTCTCAATATTTTTATTTATTTATTTATTTATTTATTTATTTTTTTGCACCCTCAGATTCCAGATTTTCAGATAGTTGTATCTCGGCCAAATATTGCCCTAACAAACCATACATCAATGGAAAGCTTATTTATTCAGCTTTAAGATGAGGTATAAATCTCAATTTCAAAAAATTGACCCTTATGACTGGTTTTGTGGTCCAGGGTCACATATATTGCCTTATATTTTAAACATTAATATGAGTACCATTCAGTACCATGATAATTTTTAAATCGCCATATTCACATGTATTACCATCTGATATCTTCTTTGTATCATGATTATCACTGTATTATTGGTACTATAGCAGCACCATAGTATTTTTTCACCTTGGAGTAGTAATTTTATGTTCAGTTACATGATCATATTTTTGCATAATAATAATATTATGTAATTTTCAATAGTCTGATATTAGGATGATCTCTGATTTTAGGGTATTTCATTATTTTGAAGGCATGTGATGATAATGCACTTCATTAAATATTTATATCTTTTCTCACACATTTTATGAATATATATTAAAAACCGTGAGATTTAATCAATATTTTAATAAACCTAAAGGACTGAATTGATATAAATCATGGATTATACAGTATATATAGCTTGAAACCGAGTACGAAAGTCTTCTGAAATAATGCAGTAATCTGCTTTTAATACAATAAGACTATAAAACATAAGCCTAGTTGATGTAATGCAGATGATATGGCACAGAGCAGATACTCTGATCCAGGATCATTTTTCTCATTGGGAAACTTTTGCCGATCTACTTCTATTCAATTAGATCACTCTCCCACATCCATAAAGCAATGCTGTAAAGATCAGTGTTATTAATCTCAGCCAGCATGTACACGACAGAAACAATTCATAAGGTTTTCGGTGCAAAAATAGTACAAGCTTCAGTAGTAATTAATTACAGCGTCAGGCAATTACACTCGAAAATTAGCTTGAAGTGACGGATGGGGTGTAGCCGTGTGATAATGTGCCTCTTTAGGCCTGATCAGATGAGCGATTTGAATTTAATCACATTTGAATTTGAGAATGACACCTTTTCATTAGTTAATGCACTTACAGTCACATTTCCATTGCGTTTTACAGCTGGCTGTGGTTTATAGAGTTAAAATGAATGACATTTATCACCAGCTCTGAAAGTGTTTGATAATCGACAGGACTGGGGTTGTATTATTTTAGTTTATTTGTTATTACAGTATTATGCGTGTGTTGTCGTTTAATTTTGTTTAGTGTGCTTTTCTTTTGAATATTTTCAAGAGGATTTGGAAGAAAGAGAAGCAAGATATTAACCTCGTCCTCCCCATCTAAGAGGAAACGTCCTCAGAATGTTCTGGCAAGATTCTCTCAAAGTTCTTCCAGTAACGTTAATAGAAACTTCATCGGTATCTGTGATGTTCTTAAAACAATAGCACAAAAACATTAGTTTTATGTAGGCTAGTTAATGGAACGTTTTCTTCTAAAATGTTTTAGTTGGACGTTTGGATGACATTTTTTGAATGTTACTGCTTGTTTCAGAACGTTCAGTGAACATTCAGTAGTAATGTTCTGATAATGTTTTCGCAGAATGATAAAACTAAATGTTCCCTTAAAGTTGCATAACCAGGAAAAAAACGTTTTTAAAACATTTAAGGAACTGGAGGTTTTGAAAGTTCCGTAAACATTCAAAAGTAACATTGTTATCATTTTGCAAACCTTATAAAACGGAATGCTCCTTTAAAATTCGCATAACCAGAAAAAACATTTTCAAAACATTTCAGTATCATTTCGCAGATGTTACTGGAATGTTACTGTTGAATGTTCTTGATACGTTTGAAAAATCCATTCTTTTAAAAAATGTTATAAAAAACTTAAGTTTTGAAAGCAATATTTTCTGAACGTTCTCTGAATGTTCAAAATGTCTAGCTTTTTTAAATGTTTTCAAAATTAAAGGAACATTCAGTTTTGAGTGTTCAGAGAACATTCAGAAAATAACGTTTTCATAATTTACGTTTTTAAAACATTTATTTTCATTAACACTCAGAGAACATTCAATAGTAACATTTCCATAATGTTTGCAAAACATTGAAAAAACTGGACATTTTGGACATTCAGAGAACTTTCTGAAAATAACGTTTTAACGACTTAAAAAAAAAACAAAAAAAAAAACTGCATCTTCCCAGCAGGCACCAGACGTCTATGTAACGTCAGGTTGACGTTGGACATGACGTCGGACAGACGTTGCATTTTGGTTGAAAATGAAAATCGGGTTGACGTCAATATTTGACGTCAATTTGACGTTGACTTAACGTTGGATTTTGGTTGCACAACCTAAAAACAACAAAATCTCAACGTCAGCTGACGTCGGTATTGGACATCAATTTAACATTGACATTAGATGTTGAATTTACGTTGAATTTTGGTCACCCGACGTCGCAACCGAAATTTAACCATATATCAACGTCTTATGACGTTGTGTGCCTGTTTTGTGCCTGCTGGGTTTTGAGCATTCAATTGTAACGTTCCCATAATGTTTGCAAAATGATAAAATGAATGTTCCCTTAATGTCTGCATAATCAGGGAAAAAAAAAAAACATTTTTAAAAGGACATTCTGAGGACGTTCAGAAGATAAAGTTTTCAGACCTTGCATTTTTAAAACATTTAAAAACTGTACGTTTTCATAACTTGCGCTTTTAAAACCTTTCACAAACTTGATGTTTAGAACGTTTAGAGAACATTCAATAGTAGGGTAACATTTCCATAATATTTGCAGAATGATAAATTAAATGAAAAATTAAATAACGTTTGCATAACCTTGAAAGAACGTTTCTTTTTTTAAACATTTAAAAAAGTGGATGTTTAGAACGTTGAGCAATAAGTTAATGGAAACATTAGCAAAACATTCCTAGTTTTTTGTTAGCAGGGTGTCCTTTGCCTCCCAGCACTGCCGTCTTGTTCTCCAGCTTTTTTTTTGACTCTGTGGAAAGATGAATTTGAGCTTTCCGGGCCGGATGTGGGCGCTGGCAAAGCGATTGTTGCGTTTTCCTGGAATCAGCGTTTTCATTTCCATCTGTCGTGATTTAATAATCCGTTCTTAATAGCTCCACTCGCATACATCTGCACTGGGATCTCCCATTGTCAAGATTTGGCTGGAGTCGTTTTATCTCCTCTGGCGTCTCCATCTTGCCCTCCCGACGGCGACGCACACTTTTCATCTCATATTTGCTGAGGTTTGACATGACACAGCGTCTCTCTCTCCCCGCGCAGCGAGAGCTCTTCAGTATTCAGTTGCGTGTGCGTGTTTGTGGCCTGTGTTAGCTCACCTTAGGCAGCGATCGGTGTTGTCCTTTTGAAATTCGGCCTGCTGACCTTCTCACGATCGGCCCTGTGACCTCCAGCCTTGCTAAAAACAACTAGACAAGCCTGGCTGGATTCACAAACTTTTTCATTTGCGTATTTATTTTACTTGTATGTACTTGTATGCATTTTACATTAATATGAAGAAAAAGGACTCTGTTAGCCAATTTTGTTTCTTGAGAAACATATGGACTTGGTACATTACAAAAATATTAATTTTAAATAATTACCAATAGGACCCAAACTATGACGTTCCATTGCTATTTATTTAACAGATTTAATACTCACAACCAAAAACTGCTCTAAAAAAAAAACTTATCTGCTAAAATAAACCTTAAAACGCTTTTTTTATAGCAATGTGTGTAGCCTAATTATTATTAAAAAAAAACAAAAAAAAAACAGTTACTTGTAAACAGTGAACAGTGAGTTTATGATTCTTTTTTTGAATGATTCATAGAAAGGGCTGGCTAAAAACTAATTTGTTTGTGAATTAGACTACGCTGGTTGCCCTGTATGTTTTTAATGTGCTTCACTAAAAGTAATCGGTTTAAATTACTCTTTTTGCGTGAATCGTACTACACTGATTGATTCACTGTGTTTGAGTCCCTGTGTTTGATTCACTAAAATGAACTGGTTCAAAAGAGTCATAGGTTTGTAAATCATGCTATGCTGGTTGCAGTGTATGTTTTTGATTCACTAAAAAGAACCAGTTTAAATGACTTATTTTTTGTGAATCATAGTACTCTGATTACTGTATGTTTTTTAATTTTTTTATTTACTTCACTAAATAGAACCACTTTAAGTGACTCATTTGTTTTGTGAACTGTAGTACACTGGTTACACTGTACATTTTGATTCACTAAAAAGAACCGGATTAAAAGAGTTATTAGTTCGTCAATCAGACTACACGATTGCGCAGTATGTTTTTGTTTCGCTAAAAAGAAGCGGTTTAAAATAGTTATTTGTTCATCAGTCAGATTACACTGATTGTGCAGTATGTTTTTGTTTCACAAAAAAGAACCGGTTTAAATGAATCATTTTTTGTGATTTGGATTACTCTGGTTGTAATGTATGTTTTCGATTCGCTAAAAATAACTGGTTTAAAAGAATATTTATTCATGAAATGAAATTGCCATTATTTTGCAGTATGCTGACTTTTTAATGAAAATATTTACTTTAAAGGTAACTTTAAAAAAGTATTTTTTAAAGTTGCTTTTTGTCATGTCCGTAACGCATGTGTATTTCCCTCATTTAAAATATAAAACATGTTTATAGACTGAAACTTTTCTGATATCTGGACTCTATTTTAAGGGGTTTAGAAAAATATAAAGAGATGTCACGTCCGTAACGCTGGAATTGCCCTGTTGTTTAATGTTTTAACCCAGTTATGTAAATCAGGGTGTGTCTAGTTTTATTGGTAATATTTACTGTAAAGTAAAGTTTAAGTATGTAGTCCAAAAGTTTTTTTCTGTAACCTAGAATCCGAGTCGCCCTCGCTTCCCGTCCCAACTGACACCAGGCGAATGTGTCCGTTTGTTGAGGTGTGTTATTATTGAGGATGTCCCGCTAAGGACCAGCGCTGTCCGAAGCGCTCACTCACTGCCATCTCCTCTGTCCATCAAACACTTGCTCGGCTCAATAATTCATGCTTTGATTCTGGATGTGAATTAAAGACGTCAGGAGTGCTGACAGATCACTTCCTCTCGCTCTCCGCAGGTTAACACTGACCTGTTCAGACTGATCTGGGTCCAGACGTCCTTACAAAGTACTGTGATATTTTACTTCACAATATGCTATATGCAATATTTTTATTCAAATACTAAGATTTTTGCAGCAAAATATTCCGTCATTTTATATATTTTGATATGGAAATTTTATATTTTTATAAAATTAAAATATCCATGTGAAAAATTTTCGAGATTTCGAAAATGGAAAATTTTCCATATTTTCGAGAAATTAAAAAAAAAAAAAAAAATTAATTTTCGGGAGTAGATGATTCAACGACTTTTTTTTTTCAAAAAAACTGACTTACTGAAAAAAAAAATGAATTCCTGACTCACATTTATGAAGGCAGCCACTTGTTTGTTGCTGTATGAATCAGTGCTTTCAAACTAATCAGTTGGAATAATGATTCAGTGACTTCCTCACTTGTTTAATTTCTAAATGAATTGGTTGACTGATTGATTCAGTGACTCGTGTATAAATAGAATAATTTGTTTCATTCCTAAAAGATGCAGTATTTATTTACTTTTTTAGAATGAAACTGAAATATGAAGTAAGTGTTATATAATTATATTCTTATTAAGGCCATTAACTGATAAATGTAAGATATTTGAATGCTGACAAACTAATATTTTAAAAATGAAATTTACTACTTTTAGAAGATGCATTTATCAAAAACAGTAAATATTAACTTTTAATAATGGGGATTTTTTTTTTTTTTTTACATTTAATCATTTTACTCATTTGAAAATAAAACTTTTTTAAAATTAATTAATACATAATTTTAAGTATTTAAATGTAAAAAAATTGCATTTTTAATGTTCGTTAAATATAACATATTATTAAATGTTAAAATGTCCAAATATTAAAATTCACTGTTTAATATACAATGTTTTTGAAATTTTGTATTTATTATAAATTTAGTATAAAAAGTTAACTATTTTTATATTTAATTTTAATAAATTTAAATTTTAATAATAAAATTACATAATTTTAAGTATTTAAATAAACAGTTATATTTTAACATTCTTTAAATATAAAACGTTAATATGATCAAAAATCAAAATGGACTTTTTAAATGTAAAACTTTATATAAATTTTAAATTCTGTATTTAATATGAATTTAATAGAAAGTTAATTTTAATATTAATCATTTAAGTCTTTCAAAAAAATTTAATGTAATAAAACTACATAATTTAAAATATTTAAATGTAAAAAGTTTAGTTATTTAGTGTTCTTTAAATATAAAAAAATATATTAAATGCTAACATGATCAAATATTAAAATTCATTATTTTAATCTAAAAAAATACAGATTATAAACAGTATAAACAGTTAATATTTTTTTTTAATCTTAATCTTTTAAAAAGAAAAACGTTTTAACGTTTTGTGCGTGTATATGTGAATAAATGTATTGAGCAGGCAAAGACGTTCAAAGCGGTCTTTTTCCCTTTTCATTTAAATTAGCAGTAATGTATTGCTTGTCTATATTTCTGCGTCTCTTGGCAGCTGAGAGCCTCGTCTGCGGGAGAGATGTTTGCGTTTGACGCTCTTAAAACGGCTTCCATCAGCGGCAGGCCATCTTTATTGCGGCCCATTCTGACAGATATCGGTGACATAGACACTTAAGGGAAAATTGCACATCGTTTTCACCAACAACCAGTGTCTGTCTCATTATTCTGCTCAGAATCACGTCAAATTATACTGATAATTCATCAACGAGAATCCTGCGATGATAGAGCCGTTGCAACTTTTTTGCAAACGCAAATAAAAAGACGGCTCATCCCCGATGGACATTTCTCTTTCGCCTCCAAAGCCAAAAGATTCATCCGGCATACAGGCGAGCATATAAAACTAGCCTTTCTTTTCCTCCTGTGGTGTTTTGAGGAAGGTCAGCGGTTTGAAAGCGTCTTCTCGCGCGTCTCCTCGACTTGCCC
Organism: Spinibarbus caldwelli; assembly: GCA_039654775.1. NCBI lineage: Eukaryota > Metazoa > Chordata > Actinopteri > Cypriniformes > Cyprinidae > Spinibarbus > Spinibarbus caldwelli. The sequence goes on from CM077231.1 coordinate 2,728,557, forward strand.
ACTCAGCAAACGCGTGGGGTGAGATTTCTCCCGTCTCTGCTGTCAGGACACAGATTTGATGGCTGGAGCCGAAATAAAGCCACTGTACCACAGATTTAAAGCGAGGCACATGCACAGCCGTGGGCAAGAAAATCACAGTTGATAATCTCTGTAATGTCTCTGTTGTGTTTCAGAGACTCTAATCAGAGTCTAGTTCTCAGAAAATGCCTCACATGTGACTCTTCTAGAGTCTCAAATGAAATTTCAGGGTCTCCGACTGCTTTCGATTCGCCACACGACCAAAGTTTGCAGTGAAAAATCAAAGATCTCAGGCTGAGCTCAAACATTTAGCATCAGATTCTTTCCTACAAAGATAAATGCTTACAGAAAATAAAAAAAATGACATGTGAGATCGCTTTAATATCACAGATGTTTCAAAATCCTGACAAAAAGATGGCAATAATCTTACCACGTGTCTTCTTTAGACTCGAGAGATCTCAACAGTGTCTGAAACTGTCAGATTATTTCTTGGATTGCCTATAGAAAAAAAAAAATCAAAAATTATTTTTCTTTAATATTTTTGAATATTGTGTAGACCGCAAAGGGGGTCAAATTGAGAAGTTATTATCATTATTAAATATTATATTAATATATTATTTATTACTTCAGTTGTTATATTTAAAGTTAATTTGAAACAATGTGTATTTTATATATATATATATATATATATATATATATATATATATACACAGGTGCATCTCAAATTAATGTCGTGGAAAAGTTCATTTATTTCAGTAATTCAACTCAAATTGTGAAACTCGTGTATTAAATAAATTCAATGCACACAGACTGAAGTCTTTGTTTCTTATAATTGTGATGATTTTGGCTCACATTTAACAAAAACCCACCAATTCACTTTCTCAACAAATTAGAATACTTCATAAGACCAAAAAAAAAAAAAAAAAAAAAAATTTTAGGGAATTGTTGGCCTTCTGGAAAGTATGTTCATTTACTGTATATGTACTCAATACTTGGTAGGGGCTCCTTTTGCTTTAATTACTCCCTCAATTCGGCGTGGCATGGAGGTGATCAGTTTGTGGCACTGCTGAGGTGGTATGGAAGCCCAGGTTTCTTTGACAGTAGCCTTCAGCTCATCTGCATTTTTTGGTCTCTTGTTTCTCATTTTCCTCTTGACAATACCCCATAGATTCTCTATGGGGTTCAGGTCTGGTGAGTTTGCTGGCCAGTCAAGCACACCAACGCCATGGTCATTTAACCAACTTTTGGTGCTTTTGGCAGTGTGGGCAGGTGCCAAATCCTGCTGGAAAATGAAATCAGCATCTTTAAAAAGCTGGTCAGCAGAAGGAAGCATGAAGTGCTCCAAAATTTCTTGGTAAACGGGTGCAGTGACTTTGGTTTTCAAAAAACACAATAGACCAACACCAGCAGATGACATTGCACCCCAAATCATCACAGACTGTGGAAACTTAACACTGGACTTCAAGCAACTTGGGCTATGAGCTTCTCCACCCTTCCTCCAGACTCTAGGACCTTGGTTTCCAAATGAAATACAAAACTTGCTCTCATCTGAAAAGAGGACTTTGGACCACTGGGCAACAGTCCAGTTCTTCTTCTCCTTAGCCCAGGTAAGACGCCTCTGACGTTGTCTGTGGTTCAGGAGTGGCTTAACAAGAGGAATACGACAACTGTAGCCAAATTCCTTGACACGTCTGTGTGTGGTGGCTCTTGATGCCTTGACCCCAGCCTCAGTCCATTCCTTGTGAAGTTCACCCAAATTCTTGAATTGATTTTGCTTGACAATCCTCATAAGGCAATCCTCATAATCTTTTTCTTCCACACTTTTTCCTTCCACTCAACTTTCTGTTAACATGCTTGGATACAGCACTCTGTGAACAGCCAGCTTCTTTGGCAATGAATGTTTGTGGCTTACTCTCCTTGTGAAGGGTGTCAATGATTGTCTTCTGGACAACTGTCAGATCAGCAGTCTTCCCCATGATTGTGTAGCCTAGTGAACCAAACTGAGAGACCATTTTGAAGGCTCAGGAAACCTTTGCAGGTGTTTTGAGTTGATTAGCTGATTGGCATGTCACCATATTCTAATTTGTTGAGATTGAATTGGTGGGTTTTTGTTAAATGTGAGCCAAAATCATCACAATTAAAAGAACCAAAGACTTAAACTACTTCAGTCTGTGTGCATTGAATTTATTTAATACACGAGTTTCACAATTTGAGTTGAATTACTGAAATAAATTAACTTTTCCACGACATTCTAATTTATTGAGATGCACCTGTATATATAATTTTTTTACATATTATATTATTTATAAATTACATTTTATTTCACATTTTATGTTTAGTTTTATAGGTGTTTTATTTAGATTTTGTTTTACTTTGTTATTTAGCATTTTTACTTTATTTCTTTTTATTTTACATTTAATTATACATTTTATGTTCTGTTTCATATGGATTTGTATTGTTGCATTTTTATTTTAGCTTTTATTTATAATTATTATTTTACATTTTATTGTAGATTTTATTTTCTGTTTTGTGTTTTTTTGTTTAGCATTTTTATTTTACTTTTTTTATTCATTTTTATTTTTTATTTTACGTTTTATAGATTTTATGTTCTGTTTCATATGCATTCCATATGCATATTTATAATTACTATTTTACATTTTATTATAGATTTTATTTTCTTTTTTATGTGCCGTTTTTGTTTAGCTTTTTGAGCTTTATTTATTATTATTTTACATTTTATTATGTATTTTTTATTATTTAGCAGTTTCATTTAACTTTAATTGAATATTTTTTTTACATTTTATTATAGATTTTATGTTCTGTTTTAAATGCATTTATTATTTAGCATTTTTATTTGACTGTTTTTATTTTACATTTTATTATAGATTTCATATTCCATTTTATGTGCTATTATTATTGTTATTATATTTTTACAGGTTTTACTCTACATTTCCTTATTGAATTTTACATTTCTCATTGAATCGAAGGTCCAAATTCTGCTATCAAAACTCCTATATCTCAATATGAACTCAAGTTTCTCATCAAATCTTCCTAAATTAAACGATCCATCTGCATTCATTTTACTCACATGGCAAAGATTGTTTACTTGTATTGAACTTTAGGAGAAACATCTTGACCTAAACACTAACGTTACAGTTCTCCATCATCCTCGTGACATTTCACTTTCGTCGCGAGCTCAAGGTGACCGCGACGTTTCCCACGGACCTGCCACCGCTGACAGTGATCCGTTATTGATGAATGAACACGGACGAACAGAAATATAAAGTGAAAAATCAAAGCCTGTCAGCAGTAACGGCCGTGATGGATGGCATCATCTCTCGCGCCGCTCCTTTCTTTTCTCTCCCCAGACCCATTTTATCTTGATAAACACGCAGCTGGTGGGAGAATTGAACCCAATTCGCTCTTAGCCCTCGGTTAGCGTTCGCTTCAATGCTAACACCCTTCGTTTGTCATTCGATTGTGGCCTCTAATTAGTTTTGGAGAGGGCTCTCGGACAAATAATGACGAATCCGGCCATTTGGCCCGTCTCGGTGAATAATGAGATCGGCTTCAGTCGTTTTCCTCGTGAACATTCCCGCGGGACGAAAGCGGGCGTTTCCTCCCTGAGGAGCTTGTTAATGAAATTCGGTTTGTTTGCCTGTTTGCTCTGACGGCGTAAATGAGCGACGCTGGTTTATTGAGAATCATTATGCATGGTAGATGAGGAGTAAACAAATGAACAGATGAGGAAGAGCTGAGGAGAGTTTCGTCCTGCTGATTCACTTACAGCTCAAACACACACACACACACACACACTACTGTAATGGAAAATCTGATGCATCATGGCAAACTTTTAGGCCAGTAAGGGTTTTTCTGAAAGAAATTAATAGTTTTATTCTGCAAGGATGCATTAAATTGATCAAAAGTGACAGTAGAGACATTTATAATGTTTCTGTTTCAAATAAATGCTGTTCTTTTCAACTTTATATTCAGCAAATAATCCTGGAAAATACAAATATTGGGCAGCACAAGTATTTTCAACATTGCTAAGATTCAGAAATGTTTCTTGAGCAGCAAATCAGCATATTAGAATGATTTCTGAAGGATCATGTGACACTGAAGACTGGAGTAATGATGCTGAAAATTCAGCTGCGCATCACAGGAATAAATTACTTTTTAACAGATTCACATAGAAAGCAGGCGTTTTAAATTGGAATAATATTTAACAATTTTGCTGTTTTTTTTTGTTGTTTTTTTTTGGGTCAAATAAACAGCCTTGGTGAGCAGAAGAGATTTCTTTCAAAAACAGTAAAAATATATATAAAATAATTCAGATATAAGTTATAAATGTAGGTGAATACATGTATAAATATTTATAAACAGATAAATATTTATGTACAGGTAAATGTACATTATTATAAAATATTGTTAGTTATTGATATAAAAAACAAATTTTCCTTTTTCCAATTAATGAAAAAAGCATAAAACCATATCTTTTTTGAGTTTTACTTTATTTTACTTCTTGGATTAAAAATACTCAGTCATAATAGAATATAACAGTAATAATAAACAGTGTAGGGGTGTAACCGACTAACGATTTTCATAGTCGAATCGGAATTTTCGAATCATGCCGATAGTCGACTGATAGTCGAATCATGTTCGGGGGCGGGGCCAAAATACATTACCAAGAATCAAGTCAGACATTCAACAGTCATAAATACACAGAGAAAATGTGTAACGAACGCCTCGCAGATACAAACGGGGTAAATAATGTTTTATGTTTTGATTAAAAGATAGTTAACATTAAACGTCAGCGACACCCTTAAGAATTCACAACATTTTTTTACAATAGTGCTCTCATTATAACGTTATTTATATGATCGTAGTTAAAACGTCTGTATTTCTGTTTTGAGGTGCGCGCGCTGAAGATGACCAGTAGAATGAAGCATATGATAGCAGGTTTTTAATCAATGGGATTTAACTCATTTATCTCACATGGAATACGCTCCGTTATTTATATAACATAACGTTAATATTACGACTTATAGGCTGTCTGCACAAAATGCCCAGAATGCACATGAACATGTCTGCGTGGCTCTGAATGAACTCCTTTTGTGGACGCGTTCTTCACGCAATAACATGCAGAAACACAACTAAACACTAAAAAATCACAGCGTTTTATTATAATAGTGTTCTCATTATAATGTTATGTATGGTGCCAGTCATTACAGGGCTTGACATTAAGCATTCTCATGTGGTTGTCCTTCAGACAAGTAAATTTGTCATTTACTTGTCTGAGTATAAAAGTTACTTGCCCGGAGAGAATTTAAAAAAAAAAATTATTAATTGAGTTATAAATATAATTATTTATTGTAGTTATACAAAACACATTTAGTTTATTTAGTTAGAGTTTTCTTTTTAAATAAAATAATAAAGTGTGATAACACTGTTATATTTTAAAATAAAAAGGGAGTGTTAATTACAAATATAATTATTTTATATTAAACTTATAAATAAAATAATAATATTTACTACTTTTTTATATATGAATTTTCAAACTTAAATTTTAAATTTTTAAATTAGTTTTAGTGTAATCAGACAATTAGTATAATAAGACATTTGGGCTGTTACCAAACAAATGAAATCAGTATCAACAAAATTCATCTTTGCAATGCAGAGGAAACACAGAAGCTTCATCTGAAGTGGAATAGATATATTTACCCACTGTTTAATGCAGCTCTGAGGGACATGGAATGCTTTAACCTGCAGTTACAAATGAATAAATAATGTTTTGATTCATAAAACGTTGAATACTGATATTTGAAATTATTTAAAAAATGAAAAGATACCTTAAATGTGAAATTAAAACCACCAGTAGGTGGCATCAAGTCACTGTTTATAAGTGAGTCACTGCGACTGAACCGAATCATTTAAACGGCACGAAACACGTCGTTGCTCAGAGACGCAAAACAGCGCTGTGGCTGTGTTTGGAGTTATTTTTGTTGGTGAAACAGACCAGAAACAGGAAATATGGTGTCTAAAATGTAAGTCTCTTAATGTTAACTTCTTGTTTATTGAACTGTTGCATAAAATCACATTTGTAATCATGGTGGTTTTTGGAGCCAAAAAAAAAAAAAAATGGCGCTCGATCTTCGTATGAAACTATATGAAATTATATAAATATATACATTTTCTGCTCCCATATCTTGAATTTTCTGATCATTCTTCATGCATTGTAATACTGAATCATGCAGTGAAAGAACGCACTCGCACGTGTGCTAGTCTAACCTAGACGACTTCACGTAATGTATGCGTGCATTCTATAGGTGTGTTTTGTTTGATTCTTGCAATACACTCGTTAAAACAACAATTACGAAATTATCGCAAACGATATATATCGCACACCCCTATAACAAAGGCTATATCATAAATAAAGGCAGTCATCAGGGGCGGACTGGGGCCAAAAAGTGGCCCTGGACTTTTTGGCACAGAGCGGTCCACCAAACCCGGTCCGCAGCACGCCACACCACACCATAAATGACTGGCATTCTTTACATTATAATTAGTCTTTCCTGGTGTATATGGCAAATAGTATATTTTTAAGAATTTTTATGAGGGACAGTTTAATATCACTATAAATACCTATATTATCAGTCCATATGACACAATGCTCTGGTATCGTCTAGAAGACTTGAATAGTTCAGAATGCAGACTGTTTTTATGGTGCCTTTCTATTGGTCATATACAGTATTTGTCCTTTTGCAGGAGCTTCACATCTATCATTTTAAGGAATAGAGCTCCAATTGTGGAAAAGAGTATACTAATTATTTTGATGATGAAAAATACAGTAAACAGTACTGTGCAATATATAATGTTACAATTTAAAATAGCTGTCTTCTATGCGAATATATAGTAAAATATAATTTATTGCTGTGATCAAAGCTGAATATTCAGCATCATTACTCCAGTCTTCAGTGTCACATGATCCTTCAGAAATCATTCTAATATGCTGATTTGCTGCTCAAGAAACATTTCTGCTTATTATGAATGTTGAAAATTGTTGTGCTGCTTCATATTTTTGTGGAAAATGTGATACTATTCAGTCTTGGGTAACATTAAAAAATATAAACTTATATTTTTTCTTCAATAAGGTTGCATTAAATTGATTTAAGTGACAGTAAAGATATTTACACTTATGGTGATGTACTTGTATTTCAAATAAATGCTGTTCTTTATCTGAGAACCCTTATACCAATAATAAAAACCATTATTAATAATTGATCACAAATAATAACTCATAATAATTAAAGCTGTAGTCTGTAACTTTTTTTTTTTTGGTTAAAAATGATCCGAAATCAATATTTGAGAAAGTACATAACCAGCCAGTGTTCAAAACTATGGCCTTACTTTAGCCCGATTCACAACGGTTAGCTTATAATAATGTTTTCTAATTTGAGTGGCACGGGTAGGTTTCCGCGGGAAATTCGAGCATGGCACTGCGTCATTACGTCACATCTGTAAACATGAAGAAGTTTTCCCGGCTACTAGGCTCTGGCACGTGAGGATCCTGCAGGTGGTGGATCATTTATAGCCTTTTCTCACAGCAGCTCGAATAATTAAACTGATCATTTTGATGGCGGATTGTAATCCAGAAAGGATTATGTGTTTATGAAACACACGTGAATGAAATTAAATTATATTCCAGTTTTAAAAGTGGTTCTGATTACAGATAGCCAACGTGGGATTACACAAGTTTTTGTATTTTAAATAGAACCAGTTTGAAGGAAGATTAATTTGCTTTTTGGATTAAAAGAATTTCTTAATATGAAATTTGAATGGTATGACAGTTAGATATTAGACTGTACAGAAATTGAAATCTACACGCTAATACTATACTCATAGTCACGCAATGCTGATGTTGTTAACATTAATAATTTGAGAACAAAGTATAATAATAATACTTTGCACAGTTAGATGTGATATGAGCTAACTGATCTTTAGATTTAATCACTGTTGGTAGTGCGATTTATTGTAATGCTTTTTTCCTCAGTTGGGCAGAACAAACGTGGCAGACTTGTTACTTACTTGTTAAGATGAAATATTACGGTGAAAATTCTGATTTGGGTCATATATTCCAAGACATAGGCAGTAAATATCCACACCGGTGCACTGACTGACAACTACACATTCACCTCAAAACATTAGATTCATCCGCGCTGGAGCCGTGCCGGAACACTGGATCACAACCCCACGCACTGAAGATAATTCCGCAAGAAACTGCAATTCCAGGTTTTCAAACATAGAGAGCGACAAAGAGGTAAAAGTTACGGACTGCAGCTTTAAGCAGCACATTAAGTAGCATTCAATGATTTATGAAGGGACACTGAAGACTGGAGTAATAATGCTGAAAATTCAGCTTTGATCACAGAAATAAATTACATTTTGAAATATCCTAAATTAAAAAAACACTCTTTTAAGTGTAATATTTCATAATTTTATTGTTTTTACTGTATTTTTGATCAAAGAAATGCAGTCTTCTTGCAAATAAATAAATAAATAAAAAAGCCTTAATTATTTCAAACTTTTAACCACCAGTGTGTATATAAAATAATGCATGTGAATTAATAAACAACTTATTTTTATTAGGCCTTTCATATAAATCACTTTTCTATGCACAGCACTCGAAAGCAAAAGTCTTCAGATGTACAGTGTTCTAGAGTAAGACTGAGAATGATTTTTATAGATTTTTAAACATTTTCTTAGACGCGTGAAATCACGGAAGAAAGCCTATATAGAGATATGCATTAACTCTTATCTCATGAACACTGCTATATTATGTACATTGTGATGAATAACGTAAATGGCATTAAAATCTGCGTAATTCGAAAAGGCCAATAGTAGTTTGCATTCCTGAAAATAAATATCTGTCGTTTAACATTTTATTTATTTTTTCTATCGTAAACGGTTGGCAAATATTGCTGAATTGTCTCGTCATGTTTAGCTCCTTACATCTTACCTCAGCTCGCATTCAAGTCGCACGCAGTTCAGCGTCTGTGAACATTAAATCCAGCCTTCTACACTTTGATTGGCTATTTCTAACATTTTGACATTGACGAGCGCTTTTGATCCGCTGCACTGAGCCGGAGCGCGCTAAATTAGTTAGAATTTTTTAATCAAGCTGCACGGCCCATTCGTCTGGGCCGATGGAAGGATATACGTACATTTACTACAATTCATTTTTTTTATATATATATTTGCACAAAGGGCTGGCCCACATTGTACAGCGGCCCACCGGGAAAACTCCCGGTGCTCCAGATGGCCAGTCCGCCACTGGCAGTCATTACTGTTTTTGGTATTGACTTTCTCAAGTTACTTGTCCGATTGGGCAAGTAAATCTCTCTTTCACTTGCCCGTCCAAAACATTCACTTGTCCCGGACAAGCGTTAATGTCGAGCCCTGCATTATTAATATTCTGCATTGTTGTCCTGCTCGCACCGCGTGCTGAAGAGATAATCACTGTATAGTACTACAATGAAGTGCTTTATTGTAGCGTAACTCAACCAAATGCATCTTATACGAGATAAATAATATATACACTATAAATAAACTGACTGAAACGTTTTGAAATCACTTGTTGTACCCTACCTGATCGAAAAAAACGAAGTGTCAGTTTGAGTCTTGTTAAAGATTTAAATCCCTGCCGCCAAGATGCTCCTCTGTCGGTGAGGATTAGAAAGTGAAATTTAAATCTATAGGGGAAGTTGGATTTATTCACGCATGTTAAAATATTTATTTGAAGCTTCTTTCTTTTAAGATCATAATAGGCTGTATATTAACTAATTGGGAGAAAACTGGTAGTTCGATGTGAAATCAGACACTGAGCACCCCCATATAGCCAAAATGGCATGATCATAGCACCCCACGAATATTCGACTGTGAGATTGGGAGTCGAATCAGGCTCCTCGAATCTAAGCATCGAATCGTCGACTATTCAGGGACACCCCTAAAACAGTGTACATAAAAATCTGTCCAATTTCATAATGTATTATATTAAAATAATATACAATTATTTTATAATAAATGAAAAATCCCAAAACATGACTTGATGATTTTTACTGTTATTTAATATATTTTAGTATTTTTTGCTAAACAATGTACATACAAATATTTATTATTTTATAACGTATTATATTAAAATAATATACATTATATAATAAATGGAAAAAGCATGCCTTGTTTTTATTTCTATTATTATTATTATTATTATTATCATCATCATCATCATTATTATTATTATTATTATTTAATATATTTTAGTACGTTTTGCTAAACAATATACATGCAAATATTTATTATTTTATAATGTATTATATTAAAATAATATACATTTATTATATAATAAATGGAAAGCGCATAAAGCATGCCTTATTTATTTTTTTGTATTTAGTATTATTTATTTTTACTGTAGTTATAATTATTATTATTAATAATATTCTTTATTTGAATTTTACTGTATTTTATTTCTTGCATTAAACATTTTACTCAGCCATAATAGAATATAGGAGAATAATAAAAAATATACATAAAAATTTTTATAATGTAATTTTATAATGCATTATATCAACATAAATGTATTATATAATTTAAAAAGCATAAGACATGCCTAGATTATTTTTAACTGGAGTTGTACTAGATTTTACTACTTGTATTTAAACATATTTTACTCAGACATCAGCTAATAAACATCTGTCAAAATCTGTATTATTTTATGATGCATTATATTAAAATAATATAAATTACCTATATATTAAAATGTTCAGTAACAGTACAGTATGGAATATAATACACAATATACCATACTATATATAAGTATCACTACCAAAGTGTTTTTGAACATGGTACCACGTAAGTACCATGTTTCTTTGGACATTTACCATGGTAGTCCCATGGTATTCAGACTCATTATGTTTCAGTGTCACCAAACTGGCATCATGAACAGAAAGAAAGATGTATTCCTGTCCTGTTTACTTGTTAATTGATCCTGTGGATGTCATTGACGGGGGTTTAACAGCCTGAGGATCTGGCAACCAGCCTTGTTATTGCACAAACATGCGCTGGCGATCTGATAGATGTTGTTAAGGGTCCGTCTGCGTAATTTGCATGGAGCCCCACGCTGGAACGTCTTGACAGGCGATTCGTTAACCGCTCGTCCCTGAGTGAGTTCAGTCGACGCGAATGGTGTTTTTGGAGTTCAGAGTGTGCCGAAGAGGGTTTGCTGAGATGATTCGAGGCCGTATTGCGTCCTCTGACTGCGACCTGTGATTTCTGAAGGCCTGCTGGGTTGCCATCTGCTCGAGCCGTCCAGCAGGCCGAACACAAACGCTCAGTCCATCTTCAGCGTCTGAAGGACAGAAACCCCAAACCAGATCTCTGATATCGCAGTGCTTTGTCATGGGCACCAATAAGGTGACATGGCTCGCATTTCTTATCTAGTTTCATAAGAGCTTGTAATGTGTCAAACTGGGCTCAGATTTGCTGTCAAAATCTCAGTATGAACTTGAACATTTGCCATCAAATTCTCAGACCGGTTTTCACACTTTTTGATGCCAAGGGCCCTGAAATATGACGAAGAACCTCATATTTTTACTGGTATTACCGATATATTATAAAGACTACAATATCAACTTTGGAAAATGTTAACATTTTTATATAATTTATAGTGTATTTATTTATTAACAGTACTGTTGTTGTTGTTGTTAATGGATAAAATACCAATAATAATAGTATAATTTACAGCATGTTTATTGGTATAATTTATTACTAGCATTATTTAATAATAATAATAATAATAATAATAATAATAATAATTATTATTATTATTATATTTTACAATGGACAATTATTAGTATTTATTTTTATCATTAATCATTAATTTCATAATAACATTATTGAAAGAATGATAAGTAAAATAAAATCTATAATATAATTTAAATATATATTTAAATATAAATGTAGTGTCATGTAAATTTGTTTATCAGTTGTATGTATTATTGGTAGTAGCATTTTATTTTAATTTTATTATTTTTATGAAGTTAATAAAAAATACAAACAACAACAATTAGTATTTCTAGTATAATATAGAAGTGTCTTTTATTCATTCAATAATAATAATAATAATAATAATTGTGAATGAATGAATAAATAAAATATCGAAAATCGAAACAATTTATAATTTTAGATATAAATGCAAATTCTTACAGGTTTACTACTACTACTACTACTAATAAATAAAACGTCAAATCAAAATATTTTTAGTTTTAGAAATGCAAGTTTCTACTGTTTTTTTATAACAATAATAATAATAATAATAATAATAAATGAATAAATAATGTTGAAAATAAAAATATAATTTTAAATATAAATGATCATTTTACTGGTTCATTAATATAATGTTCATCAATTTAATAATGATAATAATAATAACAATAATAATAATAATAATAATAATAATAGTGAATGAATGAAGAAATAATATACAAAAATCGAAATTTAATTTAAATTTACATTTTTACTGGTTCAATAATACTAAATGCATTATTTTTATTATTATATAAATTAATAAAAGTATTTATTGTTAGTATTTTTATGAAATTATTATTATTATTATTATTATTATTATTAGCAGCAGCATTTTGTTTCATTTGTTTGTTTTTTTACACACTAAAATTTCCTTTTTCCCCTGCTCTGTAAGACAGTTCTCTCCGATGTCGACTCTTGTAAAACGGCGTCTCAGGGAAGACCTGATTGATTAAGTCCCGTTGATGAAGTTGCCAGAGCGAGCGCTGGCAGCGAGCAGCACGGGACACAGAGATACGGCCTGCGTGAAGAGAGTGCGATAGTTTGTCAGCGTCATCTGTGGTGCCACACAGATCCTCACATCATCCCGTCATCCATCATGAGGCTTGGACCCGTCTATTCACCGCCATTGATTTCTGCGGCCGTCATCCATCTTTCCCCTCGTCTCTGTCTGATCGCTTTAATCACGCCGCTGTTCTCAAGTTTAAGATAATCGTCTGCTGACATTTCATATCCTGTGATCCCAGACTAGCGACACTCGAGAGACTGAGACTCGTATTATTCACGAATGCTTATTTAGTTTCCTCCAGCAGTCAGCTAATGATTCGTTAAAACGCCCCGCTGATGGATAAAGACGACATTTACAATAGACGCTTTTGCTGGTATCGCCGTTTTATATTCAGCTTCACCATTCATATATATGAACGTGTGTATATAAATAAAAATACATTTTGTTTCATATGTTCAGATTAAATAAATTTGCATTTATACAATTAAATATAAACTAAAATTGTTTTATTTATTAAATTAGATTTCTCATTTAAATCGTGTTTATTTACAAGTGAAAAAGTTAAAATTTTGTATGATTTTATAGAAAATTGTTGAAAATATTGAGAAAGCATGTAAGTTTTAATTTCAGAGTACTTATTTCAGTCATTATTGTAATGCATTTAATATTCACACTTATTTAATAGAGACATTCAGCTCACAAAATACATTTTTAATGAAATCTACATTTTAATGTCTTTATTAAATTCAATGATTTAATCAATAAATTCAATAAATTATATAATTTATATTAATTTTCTTAATTTATATATAAATATATAAATGGAAATGCTAAAAAAGATTGTAAGTACTGTGAAACAATACATTTTGTAAATTTTAAAATAATACATTGATATATTTTGCATTTTGCAAAAACTATTACATTTAAAATGCATTTATAAATTAAATACGCATTTACATCTTTAAAGTAAATTTATTTTGTCTTGTATTCATTTAAATAGTATTCAGTCTAACATGAATAAGACTATATAAAACATGACTTGAGTATTTTAAACTATTTTTTTTTTTTAGTTAATGGTCATGCAGCTGAACCGATTAAATGCTGAATACATTGTGTTGTGTGTTTACAGGGTGAAGTACAACCGACCAGAGGCCAAACACACTGCAGCGAAGGTGTCATTTCTGTGACTCCGTGCTGTCCGCCTACATCCCATCTTGGCCCTGAAATCCACACTATATCAGACATTAGCCCCACTCGATCAATAGTACCAACCTTACAAGCAGTTCTGTGTGAGAAAACACAAGCAAGAAGGAACAGATCATCTCTGACTCATCAACCCAATGCACACCTACTGGAACCAGCTAATCTAACTCGCTTGAGTGAAACGGCTTTCCCAGATTCACATATTGATCTGATCGGATTAGGCGTCCGATGTTCATTGTCTGATACTTTCAGCGGCAGCCAGAAATGGGATACTTGCCGCGGGGTGATCCTTAAACTGGCGCACAACGTAGGGACAGCACCTGCAAACCGTGTCCCATCTGGAACCAATTAGCCGCATCCCTGCAGCCAAAAAGAAACGAGCGTGTGACTCGAGTCCTTGCTGTTTTTATCCGTTGTGGCAGCCCGTTGTGTCATGTCCCATTGGCCAGCGCTGCACCACTTGCGGGTCATATCCGATTTGACAGGTCTGGAATAAAAAGGCCTGTCATTTTGACCCTGGATTGCTCCACTTGTGTCACTTTGCGTGTCCGTCACACGGTCGAAAGTGTCGACTTTGGCCTCGTTTGTCCACATCAAGGTCGCTGCACCAATCTGGCCAATCTCTCCATCCAACCCACCCTCGCGACAGTTTGCAAGTTCTGTCGTCGCCCTCCCTGGAGGATGAGCGATGTGTCCACGTTGGACTATGAGCTGCTTTCACCGGGGCCGTCATTCGCCGGGGTCCCCAGCAGCCCACCTCTTGGCGGCGACACTGAGCAAAGGACGGCCTTCGCGTTCGTGGTTCTCCTGATGCTGTTTTTGATTTTCCTGTTGGTGCGTTGCTTCCGGATCTTGCTGGACCCCTACAGCCGAATGCCCTCTTCGTCTTGGACCAATCATAAGGAGGGCTTCGAGCGGGGCCAGTTTGACTACGCGCTGGTGTAGTCACGTGATCGAAAGACGCCACCTGCCTTAGTCCAACCTGTGGCCCGACTCCAACCCTGTAGCTAATTGCGCTTAAACCATCGTGGGTTCAATTCCCAGGGAATGCACATGCCATGAATATCTTGAAATGGGTGTAAACATAAAGAACGCTACTTTCCGAATTAACAGGGTCGTCCATTTCTTCCGCTGTAGCTACTTCCTCAGGACGGTCTACAAGGGTCTACATCAAATAAACACATGAAGTCAACGGTTCAAGGTGCCCGACATAATGCGTCACTGTGAACCGTTACTACCCTTCGGCTACTGTACATACTTGTTACTGTAGATATATCTTAATTGTAAAAGACATGATGAAACTCTTCAATGGACCTATGTAGATGGCATATTTAATTTAACGCAACTGAAAACGGGGCTGCGATGGATAGATGTCAGTAAGTCGATTGTTGCTATAAATAGATGTCAGTTGTTCAGCCAGTAAAACACTGGAAATATGGCTTTACAAAAAATTTACAGTGGACGAAAATAAAAAAATCCTAAAATATGCGTTACAGTTTGCATTAACAAAACTAGACGATGACATGACCTAGGAACTTGAGATATATTGGATCTTAAATTTGTATGTAAATCAACAAGTGGTTTAATAAAAAATTTACATCGTTGAATTCAACAAATGGGTTTAGCGAAAAATTAACCGTAAAAAATCACTAAATTGTCACTTTACATTAATTGTTGTATTAATTGCATCAAATGGTTTTAACGAAAAATTGATACAGTAAAAATCACTAAACTGTAGATAAAAATTGATGCTTAACGTTAATTTTTGCATTTAATTCAACAAGTGGTTTTAAACAGTTTACACCATTAAAAAAAAAAAATCACGAAGCTGCCTCTAAATTGTCGCTTTACGTTAATTGTTGGACTGAATGCAACAAATATTTTTAATAGAATTTATATCGTAAGAATCACTAAACTGTCGCTAAATTGGCACTTTACGTTAATTGTTGTATTGCAACAAATAACTTTAACAAACAATTTATACTGTAATAAAATCACTAAACTGTTGCTAAATTGTCACTTAACGTTAATTTTTTCATTTAATTCAATGAGTGGTTTTAAACCGTTTACACAGTAAAAAAAATCATGAAACTGTCACTAAATTGTCACTTTACGTTAATTGTTGCATTGAATTCAACAAATGGTTTTAACAAAATGTACGTTGTAAAAATCACTGAACTGCCGTTAAATTGTCACTTTGTTACTTGTTGCATTAAATTTGACAAATTATGTAAGAAATGGTTTTGAAAGCAATTTACACTTTGTTCTGCTTAGTCACTGCTGCACTCACAGCCTTGTTTTCATTTGCGAAAAAAAATAATCAGGCCTACCCTGATTAGGCCTATTCAGTATGATTTTTGTCTATTTAGCATGGTAATTTTGCATGAAATACATCCTTAAGGAAAACTTCAGCATTGTTGGAAAGTCCAAGGATGTCCGACATACCTTCTGCCTTCGACAGACCCGTTCTAAACTCTGTGCTTTATATATTTCTGTTCTGGATTTGGAGCAAAAATCCCTTTAAGACTTCAGAACTGAGTGTCGGTCCTTGTATTATTGCTGTCTGACTCTTTCCTGTCCTTTGACTATGTGTATGTAAGCCATATGTTCTCATATCTCTAAGGTGTTCATGTCTTTAGCTGTCTGTTTGCTAATCTGCTGAGCTCTCTGAAACCGTTGTGATCTAAGAGGGGTTTAAAAACGACTGAAAGCTTTATTTTTATATCCCGACTCAGATTTGGAGTTCCTTTTTGCTAATGTGTCGTCTTGAATTTGTAGCTCTCATTTGGACAGATGAGCAAAGAGTGTTGATGTGCCAAGAAACAGAGGAGCTTGCATTGCTTTGTGAATTTTGTAGATTGGATATTTTCCTAATTCCTTTTTGTCTGAAATAAAATTGGGTTTATTCACTTAAGGCTTACAGTATCTTCAGGACGAAGTGTACTAAAGTGGCCACCCTTCTGAGATCAATAAGCCATTTCCACTTGGATACACTCACTAGATCTCTTTAACGTGGCTAAAAATGGCCTTTGCACACAGAGAACAGAAAGACAATGGTTTAAAAATATAATCCATGTTGTTTTATTGCCATTTGTTGTTTCATACAGATGTTCACAAACATTGTGCGGATCACTTGGATCTAACAGATGGATCGAAAATGGTATAAAAACAATGCATTTGGAATTACTCATTAGCCGTGTAAGGGGTGCTCAGGTTCTCCGTCATGGATCTTTATGGCTCAAAAAATTCATACAGATGCCCTAATCAATGCACCTCTGAGATTTCCGGTATTCGATGACATCCTGAGCGACCCGGTCCACTTTCTTTGGTCTGAAGTTTGTAACTCAACACTAGCTTGATGACTATTTCAAGTTTGCTGCTGATTTTTGACATACAGTACAGTCACGCACATTCACTCTTTTACATGTAGTGGCATCAACAAAAACAAAAGATATGAAAGTATACAAAGTTCCCATGTTAGACAAATGGTTATGCATAAATATAGCTCAGGCTGTCGTACAGTGCAGTTACTGTGATGTTCAAGAAACAGTTTTGTCATTCTAGCACCAAAATTACTTTGTTTACAGCCTTTGAAAACAGTCCAATGTTGCTGGTCGTTGCAATAAACTACAGTATTATTCGTTTAGATGGTCGATGGACGAGCTCTTGTAAACAGTGACGGCTGTCACGTAGTGCTCAGTGACAGTAAATTAAGGACGCGGTGATCATTAATTGTCCGTATTCAGAGGAAAAACAAAGCCAACAGCTCTTAAAGGCTATTTATCTAATGTTTACAAGTAAATATTTGGTTTGACAGTCTTGATGCTCAAGAATACAAAAGAAGAAATACAAACAAAATCTACATTTCACTTTAAAATATACAATTTAAATTTTCAACAAGCTTTGATAGTATTGATTTTCAGCATTGAGACAGTACAAAAGACAATCACACACGAAATAAAAAATAAAATAAAACACAAAAGACCTTTGAAAATGTCACGTTTGCGATCCACAAATCAGTACGTAGTACAGCGTAAGTTGGAATCTTAGCACCTCGTTTGCTTACGGTTACTGAGAAACTAAGAAACGAGGGTCGGTTGGCTGTTCCCACACTTGAAAAAGTTGAAAATGTGTGTTTGCATGTCCATATCTGGAGTGTTTTGGAGGACGGCTTGCCAAACAATCCTTATGTACCATTGAGACTGCACGTCTCCAGCTGCAATCAAAAATGGCCTCTGGTTGGTTTACCCAGCAGGCTTCCAGTTCTCCATTCGTATGTGCTCTGTTTGCCAAGCACGTCTTTGTCAAATACACTGACAAGAGCACACAAGTATGGAGAAGAAAATGGTTCAAATGCGAATGCCAAGTTTGTGCAACATCACATGCATATTCGAAAACCCTTTGGACAGTCGTTGCCATTTTGGAATGAATTTTCCCTGATTAAATACACAGAGGAGGCCCAGTGCAAATTTTGAGCGTTTAGCACCACTCCTGTCCTAACTGCCGTACGTATAAATGTGTGTGTTCTTGTGTATGTGTGTAAAATGAGGTAACGCGATGTGGCAGCTCATGCAAACACTTCAGAAAGTCCCATAAATCTTATGTAAAAAGACGTGTTTTAGTTTTGAGAACCAAAGCTGTTTAAACTCTCAACTCTCGTTCAAACCTGAAAAATTGCTGCAGTCCTTTGTGACACCTTTTTTTTTTTTTCTTTAAAAACAGTACAATACTTGACGAATGACTCTAAATACTGAATGGAATAAACTTTGACCCCAGTTTGCACTGAGATATCGAGGTGAGTGAACGTCATTATATTTTCTTCATCTATAATGCAACGTTTTTATGTGCACTAAAGACTGAAATGTCATTTCAAGATAATTTCAACAGTTTACAACTGTACTAGCCATACTGAAATTAAATCGTCCTTACAACTAATATTTCTGATTGTCTTTCTGGTAAAAGTGGGTGCTAATGCTAGTGCTAATGCACTCCTGCTAATTTAAGGTGGTATATGTACATATTCCACCCAACCTGGTGGAGTCGGTGGGGGCTGACATGAAAGGACGGCAAATAAAAACAAACCTAAAACATGGCGGTAAATGGACACAGTCTCTCAGAGCCTACGCCCTGCAGCGAAGGGCACGGGGTCAAGGGTCAGTCTCAGTGCAGGTGGATGTGCAGCTTGATGCGCAGTGCGTCGCCGATCTCGCCCAGCAAGTAGTCGCTGTCATGCTGGTCCTCCATTTGCTGAAGTTTGCGCGGACCGAACAGACGCAAGCTGGCGATCTCCAGGCGGTATAAACCTGGAGGGGGTGGCTTTCGGCCCAGCCGCAGAACGCTCTTCCCGTCCTGACGCTCCAGGATGCGGAAGTGTTCGCCCTGGTTTCCATGCGTTATGACGTAGCGCACATGGTGCTCAAGTGGCTCCAGGGCTGGAAGCAACTCAAGTAGGGGTTCCTTGTTTTGCAGTTGTGCCAGACTTAGGTTCATGGGGATGGAGGTCTGAACGTCCATGCTGGCCAAGCTCACCGTCTCCTGATAAGACAGAACAGTTGGAAACATTAGAAGAAGCTTCTGACAGATCTTCAATTAGGTTTATTATACCCTTTATAGAGTTAGGAATTAAGGTCAGGGTTAGCAGTGTGTGACCATAGTGAGACGGACAGTACTCAAAAGTACCTTGAGCTCATTATCGCCAGCATTACGCCTATGGCGGCCTTTCTTTCCAAGGTCACCATTGATCTTGCATTCATAGCAGGCCTCCGGTGACAATGACTCTTCGTCATCCACGCCCTCCGAGCCAAACTGACCCTGGAAGCCCACTCCTGTGATGCAATGCCTAGAAACAAAAAAGGTACATGAATACATTAATATGTTCTTTGGACTTATTCAGTACAGGCAAGGGATTTCCAAATCCTGGTTCTGGAGGGCCAACAACCTGTATAGCAGGAATCTACAACCCTGTTCCTGGAGAGATACCATGCATGCAAACTTCAGTTCCAACGCTGCTCCAACACGCCTGTCTGCAATTATCAAGTGACTCTGAAAATCTTGATTAGCAGGTTCAGGTGTGGTTGATTAGGGATGTAGCTGAACTCTGGAGGATGGTAGCTCTCCAGGAGCAGGGTTGGAGTCCCCTGCGGAGTCTAGAACCAACTTGTCCCAAGTTTTAGTAATCCTGAAGACCTTTATGACCTTTGGTTCACAATACTTGGGGCTGAAGCTGAACTCTGCAGGACAGTGGCCCTTGATGACCAGGTTGGACACCCCTGGTTTAGGCCTTGCACCAAATTGTGCACTTAATGTGAACTTGCTGGCATTGCTTGCATAGGTCCATGGAATCCACAAGACCATACAGTATCCCACTGTAGTATTGGGATGTTCACGTACAATGGCTACATAGCAGGGATTGTCAACTTTGGTGCTGAAGGGCCACTGTCTTACAGAACTTGGCTCTATCCCAAATCTGTCTGTAATTTTAATGTATTTCTAAAGACTTTGGACAGATTTTTCAGGTGTGTTTGATTAGGGATGGTGTTAAACTCTGCAGTTGCCCTCCCTGCTATATACAGTAGTTTACAATATGTTCAGACTATTTGGGTGTCCAATCCTGCTCCTGGAGGGCCACCTTCCTAGACTTCAGCTCTTGAGCTAGTGAAGGATTACTAGAAGCATCCAGTTGGGTGCGTTGGAGTAAGCTGGAGCTGAACTCTAAAAGAAAGCGGTCCTCCAGGAGCAGGAATGTACACTTGTGGCATAAACTCTGGTAATCCAGTGGTCAAATAAGAACAGGCTAGTCTAAAGACTCACCCTTGTCCTGCTCGGTAGAAGCCTCCGGGACATCCACACAAGTATCCGCCGTCTGTGTTGGAGCAGCCATAGCTGCAGGGGTTATTGTTCAGGGCGCATTCATTAACATCCTGGCATCCGCCAGCAGAGGGCTCAAAGTCGAAACCTGACGGGCACATGCACTTATAGCTGCCCAGAGTGTTATAGCAAGACGCAGACCCACAGACTTGGTTCCCAGCGCATTCGTTCTCATCTGGGTGGAAGGAAGGTGCAGAAATTAGAAATGTGAACCTGAAAACTGCTTTTCATCCTCGTAGAAATACCTACCCACACATTGGTTCCACTGATAATGCTGAACGTAACCTTGCGGGCATCCGCAGCGATATCCTCCCAGCATGTTCTGGCAACCGTGTTGGCACCGGTGGTTTCCGCCACATTCATCGACATCTGTAAGAAACCAAAATCATGTTAGCATGTGATTCTAATATATGGTGGCATAAATTGCGTTAGTACCCGTCCACATTCTCAGCAGTGTTGGTTCCAGAAGTATTTTTTACATTCATTTTATCCATTGGGATTTTGAAAAATGCTTCGTTAAAGCATTACAAGCCACGAACCAAACAAAACAATTCCATGAAGCATTGCAAATGACAATCTAAAGCCCAAAGTAAAGTTTTTTTTTTCCCCCCGTAATATTTAACCATTGACTATTGTCATTTAACATTACAATATAATTGAGAGCTATCAATTTTAACATTTATTAGACTTTAAAAAATGACAACTTCTAATTTGAGTGAACTTAAAACAATCTTCACATAAATCCATTAAAATAAATTTTAATTTCACAGGTCATATTTACCTGTGCCCTTCAGCAAGTAGGAAATATACAGAAGTTGAATAAAGATATCAAACACTAAATTCTAAATTAAAATATAGATGAATCCTTAAAGCTACAAAAGTTATTGATTTGCTCTTTTTTTACTTTTGTTCTTTGATGAACAGGCATCACAGCAGCTGGGTTAATAGGTTATTTGGCTGCTATTATTTTAAGAGCTGCCACTGCTGAACACAACACGGATCTGACATGCATGCTCGTAGTTTCATTTGCACATTAATATGAAATGATACAGACTATAGCGCATGCCGCCGTATTTGTGTGTGCAATTAAAGAGCACGCACTACAAGCACAGTATAATGGCTCACAAGACAGGAAAATTGGTTTTGGCCTGACAACATCTGCGTTTCCGCGCTGATTTGACTCACGCCTGGCACTAGAGTGCTCGTCTGAAAAGTCTCCAATTTGATGTGGTTGTAAAGATGTTCTGCATCTAAATAAATGCAATTCTTGTCAAGAAAAAAAGAGACAGTAGCAGCAGTTGTGAGTGGGGTGGCCAACCCTAGCTCCGCCCCTGCGTTAATTGTGTTTAATATTCTTAACACGTTAAATTGAAAAATATTAATCGCCTGCGTTAACGTGCTAATTTTGACAGCACTAATTTAAGTATTTTGAGAGCGGCTCGATTTCGTCATTTGCGGTGCTCTGTGGGAGTAGGCGGGGCTAAAGACCTCCGTTGGTGCCATTTGATTACCACAACTCTCTGATTGGTAGAATTTTCCGTAAAGCATCATGGGTAATGTAGTTTTTCCACATATTCCAGCAATTAACAACCTTGGAGCTCACAAGTAATATCTGCATTGGCACTTAGTGCAAAAACATTTCATATGAGCCCATAATAGGAAACCTACCATCGCAGTTGAGTCCAGTGGTATCCAGGGAGAAGCCCTTTTGACACTCGCAGTTGAAGCTGCCAGGGGTGTTGAGGCAGGAGGCGCGGGAGCCGCATACGTTCGGCTGATTGCCGCATTCGTTGTTGTCTACGAGATGAAGCATGGAGGCAATTTTAGCTCCAAATGACCCGCTCAATTATTTAGACTCGGGGCTAGGCATGTTAGTGGGCGGTTTGAGTTCATATCACTCACCTATGCATGCCGTCTGGTGCTGTGTGAAGCCCGAGGGGCATTTACAGGTGAAGCCACCGATCGTGTTGACGCACAGGAACTGACAGTTGTGTTGCTTGGTTGAGCACTCGTCCAAGTCTGGGATGAAATATGCAATTTTTCATATTAGCACACATTGGGTTGATCATTGGGACGGATTAATGCTATGACCAAATTTTATTACAGCAAGAAAAAATGTAGCCATAAATTATGAACTAACCTTTGCAGGTCTTCCCATCAGGCTGTAGGATGTATCCTCTGGGACACGAGCACAGGTAACTGCCTTCAGTGTTTTTGCACAAGAAGTTGCACGGTTTGGGCGACTGAGAGCACTCGTCCATGTCTAATTGGAAAGCATCAAGTATTGCATCAAAAATAGGGTTTTTGAGCAGCATCGCACTTTATTTATTTTAAATTAGGGTTATGGTGAGCGAGGAGAACGTACCGACACAGGAAGTGCCAGTGAAATCATTGGTGTAGCCCACGTTGCAATGGCAGCGGAAGGAGCCGACGCTGTTGATGCACTGGCCGTTCTTACACAGGTTAGGCATCACCTCGCACTCGTTGATGTCTGCAAAAATGTAGATATGGCAAAAATATCCAAATATGCATTTCTATATCTAAAATAAATGCATGAATTTCAATAAAGTACTTTTAACTAAACCTCTATAGCACTTCTTATTTAAAAACAGTACTAATATTAATATTGTAATATTTTTGTATATATATATATATATATATATATATATATTAAATACATTAAAATATTTCAAAATATGAAAATTTAGTATGAATAAATGAATATTTCTAATATCCATAAATGAATTTGAAATATTAATAAAAACATGAATATACATATTAAAATATTTCCCTTTTACATTTACACTTTTTGTATAATTTGTCCAAACTATTATTGTAATCAAATAGTTTTTTTTTAAATGCATGGATGTAAACGTTCATAATTATAAATGTAAAAAAATAATATTTTCTAAATTTATATTTAAAAAACCCCCACAAAATATTGACATTTAATATAAATAATTAAATGTATCTAAAATATCCATAAATTAATTAGAAAAATTAATAAAAACATGAATATACACATAAACATATATTCTAAATATATTGCATTGAAATATCCAAAGCATCTAAAAACTGATATTTGATAATTTCTCCAAAAGCTATTCTAATAATAATTTATTATAATAAAATCATTTTAAAATATTAATGTAAACATTCATAATTATAAACAACTTTGAAAAATAACACATATTTTCTAAATTGATATTTAATAAATATTTCTAAATATATTAAAAAATAAATAAACCAAAATAATTTTAGATAAATATTTAAATGTATATAAAATATCTGTTAAGTTTGTGCCTCATTGCATTGGTCTAAAACAAGCCATTCTTTTACACCAGACCAGTGATTTGACTATCACACTGTAAGACTGATCAGCTATTTTCATTTTCTCAGCTGTTGCTCAATGAAATCTCTTTAAAGACTGTCTGACCTCTGCCGTCAGTGGTGTATCCGGGTCCGAGCGGACACATCTTCTTGTACTGGACGGTTCCGGGCAGAGGACAGAGTTCACACAGTGAGCCCCAGCCGCGGCCGCCGTTACAGCAGCACTCTGACTTCGTGACTGTGTTTCTGTTGGTGGACGACTGCTGGCACATCGTCTGCAGGACCTCCGTGAAGCAGAAGCCCTTCCTGTTATCTGACAACCGCAACAGGCCAGTTAGACAAAACTGTTCTCATCTAAAATATATTTTAGCGCAAACCGTCTTTTGGCATTAAAATAGTACTGTCAGGATTTACTAAAGACGCGCAGTGACAAATTAGCTCTGAAAAGGCGCCTGTCCTTATTGAATATGCATTGGTAGGAGTTTCCCTTTCAGACGCAAGATTTATGGGAGGCGAGTATTAAAATAAATCACGCAACGAGATTTACGTTTGCACTCGTCAAATTACTGCTATTTGCACCATTATTTAATGCCCAAAAAAGCATGTCTTAAACTATTTTGCGCTTGAAATGGCTGCAATTATTGTTGCTAGGAACAGAGAGCTCGTGGTAGAAGGGAGAGGATTTTTTCCACACATATGAATTTATTTGGAATGCCAAAAGAACACATTATCCGAACATATAGTTTGCCAAGCCGTGTTATTTTTAATTTGCTTCAGGAAATAAAAGACGACTTTGAACCCTAGGAGTCACGAAATATCAGCTCTATCAAAAATTCTTGCAACCTTCATTTTTTGGCCTCCGGTTCTTTTCAACGTACTGTGGCTTCTTTATTTCTTTATTCTTTATTTGCGACTACGCTCATTTTCGCTGCGCTTGGTATATTGCGTTGGTCAATATGTAAATAAGATTTTGTATCTGTGTTCTTTAATTTGCGCGTTGTTAGTAAATCACCCGCAGAAATTTCCACACCCATCGGCGCTGTTTTGAAATTGTGCTCTCACGCTTATTTGCCCTGTTTAGTAAAACAGGCCCTAAATGGTTGAAAACTGGGGATTAGATTCAGTTTTAGTGTTCGGTTTCACTCGTGCGCACGTGTCCCAATATCTGTTGTCAGCCATGTTCTGATTGCCCGCTGGCTCTTTCAGCCTTGTTCTGATTGGCCGCCGACTCTTTCAGCCGCATTCTGATTGGCCATCGACTCTTTCAGCCGCATTCTGATTGACTCTTACCGATGCACTCGGTGCCTGTGGAGCTCGACTCAAAACCCTCGTTACATTCGCAGCGGTAGCTGCCCACTGTGTTGATGCAACGGCCGTTCTTGCAGATTCCTGGCTTGCTGCGGCACTCGTTCAGGTCTGCCAGAGTCACATGCAGAGGAGAAGAGAGAGAGAGATGATCCGAGACGAATTATGCAACAAGACAGCCAGCAACAGCACCATGAGCACATACTATATAAAAGTGACTAATTAACTGTAAAATTTAAATTATATCAAGCATACAATATGGAAAATGGTTAAGGTAAAATCGAATAAAAATATTATAGATTTTAATTGCATAATACTAGACAAAATATGACCTATTATTATATAATTATATAAAGTATTAAATATTCTTCTTATTTATTTTATTTGTATTTAATTAATTTTATATTAATATTGAATAAAATATGAAATTATTATTATTAATATTAAATAAAATATAGATATTGTATGTATGTTTTTGTTAATTTTGCATAAAATTGTAAATATATAAATGTTGTTGTTGTTATAAATAAAATATCAATATTGTATGGATTTATTTGTTTAATAATAATAATAATAATAATGAATAAAATATTGTATTGTTTTTTTGTATCAATTTTGTATAATATTTATATAAGTTAATATTTTGTGCAATATTAATATAAACTGGTGTAACGAGACTGTTAGCAATTGTATTTTGTCAAACTATTAACTAGGGTACATTTTTATCATGCATTTTTAATAATATTTATATTATGTATTACTGTATTAAAAATGAACATTAAAAATTGTCTAGTAAAAGGTTTAACAAAGTACAATAGTTACTACAGTCACATTAGTCAAATTTACATTAATATTTAATGAAATAAGTTATAATAACTAAACAAATACTATAATATATATTTTGTTTTATATTTTGCATAAAATATTAAAGTACTTTAATATTATCATCATAAATAAATGATTAAAAATACAATTTTATCTCTCACAAAAAGTGTACTCTAGTAAATATATTTTGATAAAATACAGTAGTTACTACATTCAGGATTACGCCAATAAAAACATACCATATTGTAACATTTTCTAAAGAAAATTACTGCCACTATTAGTTTCTATTAGTATTTTTTTTATTTATTCTTGTTTTCTCATCCACTAGCTCGTAAGTCTGTTTGTTTGAATTACTGTATATTTTTCCAATGATGACACAGAGGCGTCATTCTATCTTTAGAGCTTCTCTTTGCTCTCTCTCTCTCTCTCTCTCTCTCTCTCACACACACACACTCGCGCTGGTTTCTCACCCATGCACCCCTCTCCGTCGGGCCGGCGCGTCATGCCCGGTGGACAGATGCACATGAAGGTGCCGATCTGGTTTTTGCAGGCCATTCCTCTGGAGGCGCAGTCGTCCAGCCCCTCCGCGCACTCGTCCTGGTCTGCAGAGAGAGGTTTAATGATTATCGCCTGCACTCGTGTGTGTGTGTGTGTATAATGATGATGTGGATCCGTCACACTGACCTCGGCACATCCGGTTGTCGTCGCGCAGCACGTATCCCGTCGGACACATGCACTCGTACGAGCCGAAGGTGTTGACGCAGCGGAAAGCGCAGAGCAGCGGGTTCACTGCGCACTCGTTAATGTCTGGATAAAGACAAACACACAGATCGGAAGAGAAAACAACGACTTTAGCTATATAGCAAGTGATATATATTATAATATTATAAACATCTAAACATCCTTAAAGCAAGATTCATTTACTTAAGAAGCATAATTGTGTAATATATTAATACTTCATTAAGATGCACATAAAAAAAAAAGTAAAACCCCCTATAAATTAGGGGTTGACCGATGTGTTTTTCAGGGCTGATACTGATTATTACAGATCATTTAGACTGATAACCGATATTTTGAACAGATATATGTATATATGTATATGTGTGTTTGGTGTAAAAATAAAAGTTAATGTCAAAATTAAGAATAACAAGGGCTCTGATAAAAAATGTTCTTTAAATGCTTTTAAATTATTTTATCAGCAAATCGGTTTTGAAAATGACCAATACCGATAACCATAAAAAAATCAGTGCCGATAATTGGACGACCCCTACTATAAATCTTCACAATTATGCTGCTTAGGTACATTAATCTGCTATTTTATATAAATAATGTAAAGTAAACAAATTTACACAAACACACACACACACACACACACATATATATATATATAAAATATTAAAATAAAAAATGTTAAAATCTTAATTATATGAAATATTTTTATAAAATTAATCAATATTTTTTATTAAATTAGTCATTAAAATAACTAGTTATTATAAAATTTTGAACAATTTATTAATTATAAACACTTATTAAATTATAAATTGTTTAATTAAAAAAATCTAAATTAAAATTACAATTTTTTTTATAAAATTTAGAATTTAATAACTTAATTGTGAAACAATTTCAGTGATCAAAATTAAATCTTATAAAATTGTAATATATATTTCTTATATTATTCTTACAAATACATATCTTATAAAATTGTCTTTATAAAATCTAAATTATATAAAACATGAAATTGTCAAAATTAAAATAGTTGAATTTTATTGTAAATTGTGAACAGTTTATTAATTAAATAAAACACTTTTTTATTAACTCTTTCCCTGCCAAACATGGAATTTTCCGGGTTTCCGCGTTCACGCTGTCATATACTTGGGGGCGCTGTTACACATCCCCTGAATGAGTCTAGAATGTGCTGATCAAAAACACAAATGAAGAAGATGCAGAAACGAGCGATCTCATATGTAAGCATATGCATATGAAAAATAATGCGATCATCAACAATAAACAGCATATAAATGAAAACTGCCTAATGTTAGCGAGTGAAATGGCGATCCAGGAGGTGGTAAAGGACTGTGCAAGCTTTAGGAAGTGCATCTTTTGCTTTGATAATAGTACTGAATATGATCCAGATGTAGTATTTGATTAAAAATGTGATTTTCTCCGCTTTTTTGCTCAAAATGTTGCTTTTCTTTAATGAAACCTACCTATATTAAAGTGTTGATTAAAAAAAGAATGCTTAAAATGGCTTTTTTTGTTTAAAAGTAGAGGGTCTGTTCTTTATTTTGATGTATTGCATGCTCAGATATTCATACAACAAAATATTCTGGGGGCCATGAAATTTTTGTGAAAATCCTCAAAAATGCTGGCGGTGGCTGGCAACTTTTTTCAAAAACGCTGGCGGGGAAAGAGTTAAATGATTAAAATATCATATATATGTCTGAAAAAATGTCTTTTGTTCATTATTCACATATATTGTGGAATACAGTGCCGCTTATCTCCTGTCCGTACCTTCACAGGTCATCATGGGTCCGGGTTCGAATCCCTCCTGACAGGAACACTCAAACCCTCCAGGAACGTTTGAGCATGTCCCGTTTCCACAGGGGTTTCCGATCGAGCACTCGTCCGTATCTGTCCAATCAACCATCAGAAAGGTGCAGTTAATAACCCATAACTAACTAGTTTTGGTTGATGCTTTCATTTTATGATGTCGTAAACTAAGGGATCCGAACCCACAACCTTCCCGCAGTCATCGAGAAGAGCGAGAACAGGGTGAATTCAGGTTAACTGGGACACTTTTTACCAGTCGAAAGCAGAAACTGTCTCGATTAAGCGGAGTTTGAGTAGTTTTTAGCGTGAACTCACCCACGCAGTTGACGCCGGTGTAGTCGAGGTTGTAACCGAAGGGACACTCGCAGCGGAAGGAGCCGTCGGTGTTGATGCACAGGCCGTTGCCGCAGATGCCTGGGTTCTCCACGCACTCGTTCATGTCTGCGGAGGCACAGGGACGTTAGTTCGGGGATCGTGGGAAGGAAACGTGCTTTAGTTAACAGAGTTTAACTGGGTTTCTCACCCTCACGTCCTTCGGGTCGCGGGACGGCTTCGTGACCGTAAGGACACAACGTGTGAAACGCAGCTGCGGGAGAAAAACACAACAAACTTATTCTGATATTCTAATATTATAAAACATATGGAGACATGAGGGGTCTGATTTCTAATAAGTGAATTTATTAAATTAACATACTAAAATATTACCGTCTAAAATATATAAAACATTTTTTTATTACATTATTAAAATTTTATTAAACAAAATGATCAGAATTAAAATTGAAAATCTTATAAAAGTTAGAAATGATTTAGTAATTATATAAAACATTATTAAACGGTTCTACTTTTTTTTTTTTTTTTTAGAATTCAGCTTAATTTTATAAAATAATTTCAGCTGTTATTTTTTGTTCCGTTACATGATCAGCATTAAAGTGACTAAAATTTATATAAAATTTAGAATGTTTTAGTATTTCAGATTTTAATGAAATTAAATTTTGTTGCATATTAGCATAATTTATTAATTATATGAAACAACTATATTAAAGTATTAGTTTTTTTTTGTTAAATGATCAAAATTAAATTGACTAAAATGCATTAAAATTGGAACAATTTATTAGTTAAAACATCATTAATTTTTTTAATTTAGTTACATTTTCATGAAACTATTGATTGTAAAGAAAAATTATATAAATGATGAAAAACAAATATAAATTATAAAATGAAGAACTATTTATTAATATATGAAAAACTGTCTTAAATTGTTCAATTTCATTTAACAAAGCTTTAATACTTTAACAAATTTAAAATTACAAAAATGTATTTGTAAAAATTAGACTGATTTATTAAGTATATTATGGATTTTTGGTTTTGTTAAATCAAATTGTAAATTAAAATGATAACTATTTATGTAACTATATATCTTTATTAATTAAATCAAAATTACTAAATTTATAATATTTATCTCTCTGTACATTAAAAAACACGTGCATACATTTTATAAGTGCAAAGTGCTGATTTTGTAAGATCCTTAAATAGCAAAATAATTAATGACAGATAATGTATATATACTTTTCATAATACTAACTTTTATTTTATTTCATATTTTTATTCTCTTTTTTCCAGTTAAATGTATTATGTTTTCTTTTAGAGAAAATGACTGTAGTTTCCTTCTATTGGACATAAATCAGCTGTGGTTCTCTATATATGCTCAGCTGTGCGTCCTCAAAGGCAGAAGCCGTTGTTTAAGTGAACTCAGCAGTGTGTTTGTGTTTGTGGTGTCGAACCCTCGGACTCGCGGGGGCACAGTTCGCAGGGGTCGCCCCATCCCTCGCCCGGCAGCAGGCTGCAGCAGCACTTGGCTTTGGTGGTGTTGAGCGGTTTGGGGACGGAGCATTTGCCCGCTTCAAAGCGCGTGAAACAGAAGCTCTCACGCGTATCTGATCATAAAAACACATATTCATGTGAGGAAAATACACTGAAATACTCAACACAGACCTGCTAAATACAGTAAGACACCTCACTTCAAAATGTATGAATATTTCGATTTTATTTCTACTACTTTATATACATAAAATAATTATAAATGACAACATATTGTATAAAAAATATAAAATATATGAAATATCACTTATATAAAATGTATAATAAAAATAATATATGTTTTTATCAATATCTTATAAAACACAACACAAATTCATGCTAAATACAACTAATAAAACACCCTATATCATCTAATGCAATTGCAAAATAACACTATTTAAACTTATTAATATTTATGAATATCTATATTTATTTTCTAAATTTACATGATGTACAACTAATAAAACACCCTGCTTTATGTAAATAAAATATTTCTTAATGGCAACATATTATATTAAACATTATATAACATATATGAAGTATCAGTATTCTATAATAAATAAAATGTTTAAAATATTCATACATTTATACTTCAGTTTGACATCATAAAATGTTAAAAACTTAATTCTATAAAACACTTTATTAAACTATTCATTTTTTTTGTTAAATTAAATGATCAAAATTACTAACATTCTTATAAAATTAGTTACTCATTTTATAATTTTTTAAATTAAATATATAATTTTTGTTAAATTACACATAAAAACTAAAATTACTAAAAATTGTATACAATGTGTATTTTTTTCAAATTAACTGATGAAATTTAAAATGATAAAATAATAATAAAAAAAATAATTTATGGAAAAAAATCATGTTAAATACATAAAAAAAACATCCCCTATTCCATCTAATTTAATTGCAAAATATAAATATTTATGAACGGATATTTATGAATATTTATATTTTATTTATAAATTTACACTTAAGTACAACTACTTAAACATGACTTTATCAAAATAAAATAAGTTATAAATGGTAACATAAAAACAGATTTTAGACTGATTTATTAGTTATATGAAACATTTTATTAAAATGTATTAAATCTTTAATTTAAACGATCGAAATTTAAATGACTGCATTTTTAAAAAATAAAATTTAGAATTGATTAATTTAAAACATTTTTTATCAGTTTTTTAAAACAATTCAACAATTGCAAATATATATTTTTAATTTAAAAAAAAAAAAAAATTAGAATAATTTATTAATTCTAAAACTTTTGTGTTGTGCACAGATCTACTTAATAAAGTGGTTCACTCAAAATAATAAAAATCAAAGTAACAGTTACCGAAGCAGCGGCGGCCGTTGTCAGACAGCACGAATCCGGGCTGACAGATGCACTGGAAGCTGCCCGGCGTGTTTTTGCAGGTGCCAAACTGACAGATGTTGGGCTCCACGTTGCACTCATTGATATCTGTGCAGAACGGGAGGGTCAGTCACAGGTGTGTGTGTGTAAATATGAAGCGTTTGCTGCTGAAATGCGGCTCTTACCCACACACTTGTCGTTCTGCACCTCGTATCCGGGCGGACAGATGCAGCGGAAAGAGCCGTCCAGATTCTGACAGGTTCCCGGCTGACAGGCCCCCGGCAGCGTCACACACTCGTTAATATCTGACACACACAAACACTCACATTATACTGTACATGGCATATTACATAACAGTCCTGCACGCTGAGACTGCAGCTGAACGCAATACATGCTGAGCAGAGCCAAGATACCATATCAAAAAAGTTGATTACTGTAAATTACTAAAAACAGCAGCTGTTGTAAGAGGATGATATGTTTTTGATTATTTTAATTGAATAAAAAAAATCTGAGCAGTGTTTGGGGCAAAAAATTAAGTACATTTTAACAGAAATGTACACTAATACCAAAAAAATTACACCACAAATGTATCTAAAAGTGAAAAATAGTGGTTAAATATGTATACATTGTATTTATATATTATATAAAATATATGAAATAATATATATATATATATATATATATATAAAATCTGTAATAAATATATTAGAGATAAAATATGTATACCGTTTATAAATAATTTTATGTAAAACAAATTCATGCTAAATAAAACTTCAATGTCATTCATCAATATTTGCACTTAATATTTATAAAAATAATATTTTAAAGTTATTTATAAATATCAATTTTTAATTTATAAATTTACACTAGGTACAACTAATAAAACATCCTACAATATCTAAATGAATAATATTTTATAAGGGCAACATATTATATAAATCATTATATACAATTTATGAAATATTAGTTATATAAAATAAAATATTTTTTAAATATGTATGTATCTTGTTTATAATTTTTTATGTTAAACATAAATTCTTACTGAATACAATTAATAAAACTCCTTTAACTGTAAAGTATTATTTTATAACTGAATTAATATTTTTATTTTATTTATAAATTTGCGCAAAATACAACTAATAAAGCAGCCTAATGTATCTACGCAAGATTATATTTATTAATATATTAAATATATTAAAAACACTAGTAATATGTTGTATAACAAAATATATTTAACATTTGCATACATATGTATATTTTATGTATTTTTACATATTTACATATGTATATTTTATGTAAAAATAATTTATGTATATACAACTAATATCATCTAAATACAATAGTTTTTTATGGCAACGGCATTATATAAAATTTATGGCATATTAGTAAAATATATTTTATTTATTATAAATTGCATTTTTATAATATATATACATATTTATAAATATTATGCAAAACATAAATTCATGCTAAATACAACTAATAAAACACTGTATTTTATCTAATTCAATTATAAAATATGAATATTTAAACATGCATATTTATGAACATCTATATTTATAGATTTACACAACTAATAAAATGCTATTTTATTAAAATAAAAGTTATAAATGGCAACATATGTAAAATATAAAATGATTAATTTATAATTTATGAAATATATTAGTAAATGCTACCAAAAAAAAAAAAAAAAAACATGAGGGAGGACTCTTATTTTAAAATAAGGATTGTGATTACTCTTCGTTTGCCAAACTGTACTTTTATATTAAGAAAGCTACGCTATTTGGCTAATTTGGTCTTCGGGTTACAACTACAGGAATGCGTTTCTGAGATAAAAGAGCAGAAAACTCATAGTTTCCTCTAGAGATCTGCTAGTACTCTCCTGATCAATGTGATGGATGTTGAGGTGTTTAATTAAGCTGAATGTACTGAGCTGCTCTCTTGTTGATCGATTGAGAGCTTTCAGGGATCTAGCGGGTTCAGGAGTGTATTGATGATCTGTACAGTAAGAGTTAATGAAGTTTGAGTCTCACCGACGCAGTTCTTGCCGTCGGGTGTCAGGTTATATCCGTCCAGACACAGACACCTGAAGGAGCCCATGCTGTTGATGCACTGGCCGTTCCTGCACACCTGACTGGCGTGAACGCTGCACTCGTCGATATCTGAACACAAACACAGCACAACATTAACCCTTCACAGTCATTCCTCATCATTAACTAACTCTGCTGGCATTACGATATCATACATGGACACACAGTTTGACATTACAGGGCTAGTTCACCCAAAAATTCTAATTCTGTCATTAATTACTAACCATCATGTCGTTACAAACACGTAAGACCTTCGTTCATCTTCGGAACACAAATTAAGATGTTTTCAATGAAATCTGAGAGCTCTCTGACCCTCCATAGACAGCAATGCAACTGAAATGTTCCCAGGTCCAGAAACGTAGTAAGGACATCGGTAAAACAGTCCATGTGACATCAGTGGCTCAGCTTCAATTTTGCGAAGTTACGAGAATACTTTCTTTTGCGCAAAGAAAACAAAAATAACAATTTACTCAACAATTCTTCTCCCCCGAGTTATGTATTCCACCATTTTAGAGAGTATCACAATGCATACACACGCTTTCCCCTAAATGCAAAAAAGACTGATTACGTTAATTATGTTCATGCGCGCTTCCCCCCAAAAATTGAAAAAATTCGCAAAATTGAAGTTGAGCCACTGATGTCACATGGACTGTTTTAACAATGTCCTTACTACGTTTCTGAACCTGGGAATATTACAGCTGCATTGCTGTCTATGGAGGGTCAGAGAGCTCTCCGATTTCATCAAAACATTTTAATTTGTGTTCCGAAGATGAACGAAGGTCTTACGGGGTGTTTGGAACGACATGAGGGTGAGTAATTAATGACAGAATTTTCATTTTTGGGTGAACTATCCGTTTACAATCAATGATGAATGATAATCAATACTGTGAATTTCAATTTGCAAGTTTAACTACATGATCATAAAACATCCAAAATATGATTACAATGTGATTAGAAACTGATTACATTATCTTTGCATGTACATTAGCACATATTTGCTTATATGTTCTACATACAATTTCATTTCAAAACAGACTCTAAATTTTGGATTTTGCCGCTTAATTTACTGCTTATAATTATCAGACATGCTAATAAACTGTAAAATAAACTTTAGGTAGTACATTTGATAAAATTAATGAATAACCTTCAGTGGAGAGGTTTGATGATTACATTTAAAAAAAAAAAAAAAAAAAAAAAAAAAATTCACATCTATATTATAGCTGACATGCAAATCTATTGATATATTCATGATATATAATTGTGTATATTTTTACGTTTATTTCAAGTTTAAAAGGTTAAAGTCACAACTCAAAACG
Source organism: Spinibarbus caldwelli (assembly GCA_039654775.1). Taxonomy (NCBI): domain Eukaryota; kingdom Metazoa; phylum Chordata; class Actinopteri; order Cypriniformes; family Cyprinidae; genus Spinibarbus; species Spinibarbus caldwelli. The sequence continues at coordinate 2,764,146 of CM077231.1, forward strand.
TTTAAAATAGATCTAAAATGGCAAAGTTTCATTATTTAAAAAACCGTAAAGATTTTAGCTTTTACTGCTGATAATACGCACATTTATTTACAATATTAAATTAAATTGTGCATTTAAAGAATTTAAATGGTTAAATTAACGATATAGAAAGTCAAAAATACATTTACAATTGTAAAGTTTCATTTTGATTGAAGACAGTTAATCATTTTAATTAACTGATAATATGCACATTTCTTTATAATATTTGATTGTTAATTATGTATTTCAATAGTTTAAATGGTTAAAGTCACGATACAAAAGCTTTAAAATACATTTTAAAATCGTAAAGTTTCATGTTGATTAAATGAAAAGAAATATTTTTGTCTTTGCTGATAATATGCATTTTTTATGATACTATATAGTTAATTATGTATTTAAAGAGTTTAAATGGTTTAAGTCCCATTATAAAAAGTTTACAATACATTTATTATCGTGAAATTTCATTTTGATTAAATAAGAAATATTTTAGTCTTTACTGATGACAATATGCAAATTTCTTTACAATATTTAATTATGTATTTAAAGAGTTTAAATGGTTAAAGTCACAATTCAAAAAGTTTAAAATACATTTTAATATCATAAAGTTTCATTTTGATTAAATGAAAGGAATTATTTTTGTCTTTACTGGTGACAATATGCAATTTTTATGATATTAAATTTTGTATTTAAAGAGTTAAAATGGTTAAAATCATTAAAAAGTTTAAAATTAAAGTTTTCTTTTCTTTAATCAAAATTAACCTTTACAATGGGACAACTTATGCGATTTGATAAAATACATAATGAAATATAATCGTATATGGGTAACGGAGAAATAACATTAGCTTTAGGCTGTTTTGTTACCCATGCAGTCGTTGTTGTGCGTCAGCTCGAAGCCGGGGAAGCACAGGCAGTTGTAGGAGCCCACGGTGTTTTTACAGGTGCCGTTTCCACAGGGCTGCCGGTCGCACTCGTCGATATCTGCCAGAGACAGTGAGATTCAGACTGGATTCAGAGCGTCTGACAGGTGAAGAGCGGCGCACACACTCACCCATGCACATGGTCTGGTCCGGCGTGGTCTTGAAGCCGTTGTGGCACAGACAGCGGAAACTGCCCTGAGTGTCGATGCACTCGCCGTGACTGCAGACGTTCGGGATCTCCTGACACTCGTTACGATCTGACAAAACAAACCAGAACAACACTATTACAGTCGGCTCTTTACTAGAAAACAGTCTATGATCTATAATTGATCTGATAATGATGATGATAAAACCAAAAAACCTATGATAGCCAGATATTATGAAAGTTTTGTGGGAGGGAATATAAACATGAAAGTGTTTCAAAAAAAGATTTAAAAAAAAGTAGTAAATTTAGAAATAAAAGGAAATCAAAAAAATAAATTAAGAAATTATAAATAATTTAAGCAGTCATTAGTTGCGTTGGTTTTTAATAAAGGTGTGCAATTTAAATTCAGGCTACATTAAAATAAAATAAAATAAAATAAAATAAAATAATTTAAGCAGTTGTTAGATGTGGCATTTAAATTCAGGGTCTATTTGAATAAAAAAACATCAATTTACATAAAAAAAAATAATAATAATAATTTAAGCAGACATAAGATGGATTGTTTTTTGAAGATGTGGCATTCAAATTCAGGGTCTATGTAAATAAAATAAAAAAACCTCAATTTGCATCAAATAAAATTAAAATAAAAAAAATAAAACAATAATAAATAAGAATAATTCACACAGTCATTAGTTGAGCTGGTCTTTTAAGGTTTGGCTTTCGAATTCAGTCTGCATTTAAATAAAATAAAATATAAATGTAAAATTTATATAAATAATTTTAGATTCAATTAGTGCTGCCACAATGACTAGAAAATGTAAACAAACGTCTCTGTAAAATAATACAGCCAAAACAATGTTAATTATACAAACAGCACAGATGTTTGTGAATCTGGCGCATTTTATAATAAACCTTGTTTGCATAAATAGCAAGCATGTTTGCCTTGAAAATAATAACAGTTATGCTTTTGTGCTTTTTAATACCAGTAACATACCATTACATATTGTGCCTGCTAAAGTTGTGCGAGTGGTTTTGCGCAAAAAATTTTGCGCAATTAATGCCAACTTAAATTATTTTATTTCCATTTTATGTAAATGCATCCTGAATTTGAATGCCACAACTTCAAAAACTAACCCATCTAATGACTGCTTAAATTATTTTTTATTTTATTTGAACGGTTTGAATGGTTTTGCGCAAAAAATTGTGAGCAATTAATGCCAACTTAAATTATTTTATTTGCATTTTATGTAAATGCATCCTGAATTCAAATGCCACAACTTCAAAAACTAACTCATCTAATGACTGCTTAAATTATTTTAATTTTTTATTATTTTATTTTGTAAATTTGGTAAACAATGTCGGACTCACCGACGCAGGCTCCACTGGGCGACAGCTTGAATCCAGCTGAACATTCACAGCGGTAGCTACCAGGGATGTTGATGCAGTTTGCGTTGCGCTGGCACAGGTTGTCGCCGCTGTTGCACTCGTCAATATCTGTCACGAATAGACAATGTAAGTCAAGAAATACGACAGCAGTCTTCGGTATAAAGGCATTCGTGCGTCGGTACCTTCGCATATGAGCAGGATGTTGTTGTAGCTGAAGCCCATCGGACATTCGCAGCGGAAACTGCCGATCTGGTTGATGCAGACACCGTTCGCGCAGATTCCTGGGATCTCGCGGCACTCGTCGATATCTAAGGGGAATACAAATGCGTGTTTGTATGAAAGCGCTCACACAGAGCCTCATGCTGATGAAGTGAGATGTTTAAGGTGACTCACCGATGGGTTTTCCAGTGTGAATGTCAATGATGAAACCGGGAGCCTGATTTCCACACAACAGCTGATACTCGGCTGCAGGAGACAGACAAACATACATCAGTGAGAATATAATCAGTGTGGAGCCTGAATATGACTGTGACACCCTCAGGAAAAAAAGACCCAAATAATGACTGCTGAAATGATTCATATTTAAATATTTATTTTACTTTAATTTTATGTAATGCAATGCAAAACTAGCATGAATTTCAATGCCAAAAACTGCTTAAATTACTCATATTTGTATATTTATTTTATGTAGTTTTTTTTTTTTTATTGTATGCAGTGCTGGCAATGCATTTTATTCTATTCTATTTTGACACGCCCTCAGAAACAGACCCCAATCATTTTATTTATATGTTAGCTCTAATGCACCTGCAGAACAGGTCCAATTCTTCTTCATAATGCATTTTGTCATAATACTTCATGTAAGGTCGCAAGAAAATGTTTTGTTGTATTATAGAAATACTTTTGACAATAGTTGGGTAAATGTATGAAGCGATGTGGCTTAGTAAACGTTTTATTGTCAGTATAAAGGCTGATAATGGCTGAATAAAAACAAAAGAATATGATAAAAGAATAATAAGGATTATGTCTCATACCTGGCGGAAGTGTGAAAGGTTCTGTTTCCTTAAACTAGTTTGTCATGCATTTCTTTATTTCAACACATTTACAGGTAAATCCTAGTATTTTAAATTTGCGACTAATCGTGATTAATCACAGTCCATGACTGTGAATAACAAAATAAAAAATTTTAATCGATTGACAGCACTAAATTTAATTAATTAAATTTTTATTTTATTTTATTCAAAACTAAGCAATGCAAATGAAGTCTAAATTTGAATGCCACACAATCAGAAACCAAGGCCCAACTAAATTAAATCGTTTATATTATATTACTTATTATCTATATATATTTATTTTTTTTATTTTATGCAATGCATTTTTGTTTTATATCATTTATTTTCTATATTTTTTTACATTTATTTTGTGCAGTGCAATGCTTAGTAACGTCTGTGTATTTTCTCAGCGATTTCTCCTCAATTATTTTGACTTTTTTCGAATGCCACTCCGCATCCATTTTCATTGTATATTTAGAGCTAGTTTTCTCTCACTCACATGTGGCCGGCGTGGGACAGGCCTCGCAGGGTCTGTTCCAGGCTTTGCCCACATTATACGCGCAGCAGCACATCTTCTTGGTCATGTTGAAGGAGAGCTCGTTCTCGCAGGTGTCGTTGAAGTTGCGATAGCACACGCTCTTTCTCATATCTGTGAAACAGAAACACATTTGAGCTCAGGAAGCCGTGATTCAGTCCTAAAATGCTGGATGAACGGCTCTTACCCATGCAGTTGTTTCCTCCGTTCACCTGCATGTACTCGGGCGGACAGACGCAGGTGTAGTTTCCCAGCGTGTTGTAGCAGGTTCCAGGACCGCAGATGCCAATGTGCGCCGTACATTCGTCAATATCTGAGGGAATCGATCAGAAACTTTTTTTGTCTCGTTGCTCGTTTCATAGATGTTTGCAGAAATCAAAGAATCTGCATGTCTTTATTACAATTATAAAAATTAAATAATGTAAAATTAAAGATCATAAGTTATATAGTATTAATTATTTTATTAAAAGTAAAATATGTAAATTCATAAAAAATGCATGCATAAACATTCAAATAAAACTTAAATAGAAATAAAATACATTTAAATTAAATACATTAAAATAAAAGTTACTGAACATTAATATTAAATTATGTAATTTAAAAGTAAATAAAATTATTAAAATAATATGAATTTAATATAAAATTACTTTAATAAAAATACTTAAAATTAATAAAGCTTAAGATTTTATTTATTTAAAATTACACAAAGTAATTTTAAAAAATACATTCCCAAAATAAATCAAGGTTACTTAACATTAAACTTCAATAAATGTCAATTTAATTAAAAGTTCATTAATTATTGAAATATTATTATACATTTAATTGAAATGTTAATATAACAGTAATTAAACAATGTTAGGGTTAGAGTTAGGGTTAGCCCTAACCCTAACCCTATTTCATTAAAAGTAAATTACACAAATAAAAAACTTAATGCATAAATAATAATTAATTAAATTATTAAAAATGAAATTAAATTGCTCAATTTACATTTAAATTACTGGATAAAATTAAATATAAATTAAATGAATAAATAAAACTAAAGACTCTCTGAGCTGTGTGACCTTCGCAGATGCGCGTCTCCTCGTTGAGGTAGTATCCGGCGGGACACTCGCACTGGAAGCTGCCGAAGGTGTTGACGCAGTTTCCCCCCTGACAGAGGCCAGGCAGCTCCTGACACTCATCGATGTCTGCGTGCGGGACAGAGAGACAGATTATTAATGTAGGCGTCATTAGACTCACAGACCATAGGCGATACACTGTTGATCTGCTCTTACCCTCCAGGATGACAGTGATGGGATTGGGCCGGAAACCCTCTCCACCAGGACACAGCGTTTTGTACTCAGCTGTGAGGAGACACACAGTTCATCATCAATACAATCGGTCTGTGCTCATGGCAGAATGAGTGTGTTAGGTGTTTTAGACTCATTTTAAATGGCTGAAGCTTGTACCGATATCTAGAGAGCAGAGTGACTGACAGCCATTATGATAATAATAATATATATTTAATGACAGTAAATGAGACAAAAATAGTAGCAATTCAAGTTTTAGGTGGTTTTGCTACAGCACAGGTATCGGCGGTTGGGAAAATAGCTAAATATTTACCGATATATCGGTCTGTTACTTGTATTTTTGTTACACTTTACAAGAAACTAAAATAAGAATCAAATAAGCAGGGATAAAAAATAAAAATTAAAAATAATTGCATATATTCTTAATAATTTGGTTTTATATAACATAGAATGTTTATATAATGTATATATAATTTCATATAATATAATTTCCACTGAGCTATTATTTATTAATTAGTAATAATGTATGCATTCTTTGATATTTATATTATGTATTTTGTAAATGATAACTGCAGTTTATTTTTAAATATGTTTAAGTGAAATTGAAGTTAATATTGCGTAAACTAATTTAATTTCCACTATTTAATAACATTTTAGCATGTTCTTCATTTATAATATGTACAGTGGTGACCAAAATGATTAGAACACTAGTATTTTCAGCAGCTAAGAAATGGTTTTAAGTGATTTCAAAACATTTATTTTGCCATTAATTGTAATAATCCAGTGAGATTTTTGTTTGCTCCACACAGATCTGATCTGATCATCATCCAGTCTGTCTGGAATGACATGAAGAAACCGAACAAACTGAGACTGTGGCAACGTCTCCAAGATGCTTCAAGAAACCTACCTGCAAAGCTCCCTGAAAAACTATGCACAAGTGCACCGAGGGCAAAAGCTGCTTTAAACACAAAGGATGCTCACACTAAATGTTGATTTAATTTAGTTGATAGAAGTTAATTGATAAATAAAAACTATTGATGACATTATTTTTTGACAACATCCTCATTTTACAGCATTTTCACACAAGTGCCTAAAACTTTTAACAGTACTGTAGCTTTGCAGGTAGGTTTCTTGAAGCATCTTGGAGATGTTGCCACAGTTCTTCTGGATTTTTTAGCAGATTTTTTTTTAAAATTTGGTCTGTCTCAGTTTGTTCTGTTTCTTCACGTAATTCCAGACAGACTGGATGATGATGAGACAAACAGAAATCTCTCACTGGATTATTACAATTAATGACAAAATGATTTCTTACTGAAACACTACAGCAAAACAGAAATAACTGACTTAAAACCATTTTTTAGCTGCTGAAAATACTAGTGTTCTAATCATTTTGGCCACCATTTTATATATATATATATATATATATATATATATATATATATATATATATATATATATTTGTCTACCTGCTTTCTAGATTATCGGCCATTGAGAAAAGCAATATCGCTCGACTGCTAGAGCTGAGAATGACAGTTTTTGTGTTCATACTGGAGTTGATTGGAGGGCAGAGTTCGCAGGGGTTTCCCCAGGCTCCTCCCAGCGAGCAGCAGCAGGAGGCACGGGTCACTCCGACTCCGATCTCAGCGCTGCAGGAGATGCCTCCGTCGCCACGGTCCAGCGTGTCCAGAAAGCAGTTCCCCACGCGCGTGTCTGTCAGAGAACGAGAGGAGGCCGTTAGATACGCTGCTGTCGCAAGTAATGCACATTAATGAAGCAGGACGGTCAGTACCGACGCAGCCCACGCCGGACGGGTTCAGCTCGAAGTCCGGCGGACAGTTGCATAGGTAGCTGCCGGGAAGATTGACGCAAACACCGTTGATGCAGTTCACAGGGTCGAAACACTCGTTAATGTCTGAGGAAGAGAGATCATGTGAGACATAGCTGAGAAACAACACCCATAACTGCATGTCTTCATTAAAAATTGTAAAATTTCATTAAATACAGGTTAAATACTTCATTCGTTTTAGTAGTTTATTATGTGCAATTATTAAATTAAATGATTAAATTAAAAATAAAACTTTTTACAATATTATTATAAATTAAGATATTAATATAAATAATAGAAAATGAATCGATAGAAAATGAAAAATTAATAGAGATTAATAGAAAATTATTTAATTAAAATTATTTTATTTGAATTAAAATTACACAAATAAAATAGTTCATTAAAATAGTTAGTAAACATTGAAATTCAATGTAAAATACATTCATTAAAATTTAATTATTGCATTTAATTATCTTTTATTTAAATACTTGATTCATTTTAGCACTTTATTAAAAGTAAATTACACAACTAAATTCATTAAAAAACATTTATAAAATGAATAAGTTGCTAAACATTATTACATAAATGTGCAATTAATAAATTAAATTGGTAAATAAAATAAAATAACTAACTAAAACTTAATTACAACATTGTTATAAACTGAAATATAAATTAAAATATTAATATAAAAGTAAATTATATACAAATAAAAGTTCATAAAAACATTCATAACGTAATCAAGGAAAAATGCGTAATTGATTATATTATTTTTCATTTAAATGAAAATTAATATTTCATTTTTAATATATAATTAAATTAAATTATATATTATTTGAAAGTAAATTACAAAATAAATAAAAAAAATTAATTATTGCAATTTAATACAAAAATACAGTCTTGTGGCCATGGCTCTTAAAATTTAGGCTACGTTTACATTTAATGCCTCTTTTGTAGACGTTTGCTGATTCAGGGGTGTGTGTGTGTGTGTGTGTGTGTGTGTGTCTGTGTCACCTGTGCAGTTTCCTCCGCTGCGGTCGAGCTCGTATCCGTAGTCGCAGATGCAGCGAAACATTCCCGGCAGATTCTGACACGATCCGAACACACAGATGTTCTGGAAGTTACACTCGTCGATGTCTGACGGACGACACACACAGAACTGTGAGTGAGTGTGTGTTACTGTAAGTGTGTGTGTGTGTGTGTGTGTGTGTGTGTGTGTGTGTGTTATTGCAAGAGAGAGAGTGTGTGTTACTGTAAGTGTGTGTGTGTGTGTGTGTTTCTGTAAGAGTGAGAGTGTGTGTGTGTGTGTGTGTGTGTGTGTGTTATTGTAAGAGAGAGAGTGTGTGTGTGTTACTGTAAGAGTGTGTGTGTGTGTTACTGTAAGAGTGTGTGTGTGTTACTCTAAGAGTGAGTGAGTGTGTGTGTGTTCCTGTAAGTGTGTGTGTTACTATGAGAGTGTGTGTAAGAGTGAGTGTGTGTGTGTGTTTGTACCCTGGCAGGCCTTGCTGTCTTCAGTCGGGGTGAAGCCCATCTCACACTCACAGCGATATCCGCCCGGTGCGTTCAGACACTGACCGTTCTCACACAGATTCACGTTATCAGCGCACTCATCCATGTCTGACAATAATAAATAATTGTATCTATTAATTACAATGAAGTAAAGTGACAAATGTTTATTATAAATAGTTTATTGTAAATATTTTAATATTTAGTAAATAATTATTTTACAATTTAAAGTAAATTACACAAAAATATAAATTAAGGTTACTAAACATTAAATTATATAAAATAAGTTAATCAAATGGAAATGATTTGTTTTTATTTTAATTAGAAGTAAATTACACAAATAAATAATAAGATAAAATAAATTAAGATTTCTGAACAATAAAATGAATGCAAAATTACTTAAAAGAAAAAGATTACTTATTGGTAAAGATTACTTTCAGATTACTTTTTAAGTAAAGATTATTTAATTTAAAGTTCAAATTAAAAGTAAATTATGCAAACAAGCAAATAAAATAACTTCAAAAACAATACATTCAAGAAACAACAGTTATTAAACATTAAAGAGGAAAAGGAAAACACAATAAAGTAATGTCTCTCTGTGTCATACCAGAGCAGGTGAATCCGTCGCCGTTGAATCCCTCCTTACAGGCGCAGCGGTACGATCCTGGCGTGTTCATGCACTCAGCGTTCGGGTTACAGTTGTGTTCTTCCGTCACGCACTCGTCCACATCTGCAGCGACGCAAACACAACCTCAGACCACAGCCAGGACTTTAACGCTAAAGGGTTAGTTCACCCAAAAATGAAAATTCTGTCATTAATTACTCACCCTCATGTTGTTTCAAACCCGTAAGACCATCGTTCATCTTCGGAACACAAATTAAGATGTTTTTGACGAAATCGGAGAGCTCTCTGACCCTCCCATAGATAGCAACGCAACTGAAATGTTCCCAGGTCAAGAAACGAAGTAAGGACATCGGTAAAACAGTCCATGTGACATCAGTGGTTCAACCATAATTTTATGAAGCTACGAGAATACTTTTTGTGCGCAAAAAAACTAAACAAAAAAAAAACAACAACTTTGTTCAACAATTCTTCTCCTCTGCGTCACCCTAGGGCGCCATTTTGGAGAGTATCACGACACATTCGTGTGCTTTGATCGGAACGGAAACATTCGTTGTTTACATCCAATTCAAAGCGCGTGCACGCATCATGATACTCTCCAAAATGGCGCCCTAGGGTGATGCAGAGGAGAAGAATTGTTGAATAAAGTGTTTTTTTAGTGCACAAAAAGTATTCTCGTAGATTTGTAAAATTATGGACCATTTTAACAATGTCCTTACTATGTTTCTGGACCTTGATCGTGGTAGTACACTTGCTGTCAATAGAGGGTCAGAGAGCTCTTGGATTTCATCAAAAATATCTTAATTTATGTTCCAAAGATGAACGAAGGTCTTATGGGTTTGGAACGACATGAGGGTGAGTAATTAATGACAGAATTTTCATTTTTGGGTGAACTATCCCTTTAACCTGATGCTCATTAGAGATCGCCCACTCACCGGCGCACTTGATGCCGTCGCCCTCCCAGCCGTCGCGGCAGCGGCATTTGAAGCTCCCCGGGACGTTGACGCAGGCGGCGTGCATGTCGCAGTTATGAGCACCGATCTCACACTCGTCGATATCTGACGCAAAACAAACACTTTAGAACCGGCCTGACCTCTTGGAGCTGGTCTGATCTGATTTCTCCAGCACTCGTTTGACTCTGTCATACCTGTGCATCCAGTGGAGCCCTTTTTGACGAAGTATCCCAGCTGACAGTGGCAGATGAAGGAGCCTTTCGTGTTTTCACAGTCACCATGCAGACAGATGTTCGGATTCAGGTCGCATTCATTGACATCTGGACGAATACGTGACAGGAAAGACCAAATTAGGACATAATACAAGCATATGAATACATAAAAGAGGCATTACAATTTCATGACTAAACATTAGAATAAAAAAAATGCAAAGAAAAGAAAACTAGAAATAAACAAATAAATGCAGTAAAATAATTCATACAAAAATTCAATAAAATAAAAAAATCATGATTATTTTAGGTTACTTTGATTAAAATTAAGGTATCTTAAGTAAAATTGTTTTATATTTAAAAATGAAACAAGTAAAATACTTTAAAAAACATTAATTTATAAAATAAATCAAGGTTACTACACATTCAGATTAAATAATGTCAAATTATTAAGTTAAAAGTAACTTATTACTTTGTGAATTGCAAGAAAGATAAAAAAGGAAGTAACATAAACATACAAATAAAAAAAAAAAAAATTGAATAATTCATAAAAAATATAAAATAAATCAAGTTAACTAAACATTAAAATTATCTAATTAAAAGTAAATAATTATTTTTAGTAAAGTAAACAAAAAAACAAATAAAATAAAATAAATCATGGTTACTACACATTCAAATTAAATAATGTAAAATTAATAACTTAAAAGTAAATTCTTAATAAATTGTAACGAAACATTATTTGATTAAAAGTAGATTATTATTTTTATTATTTAAAAGTAAAAATAAATAAATAAATAAATCAAGGTTACTACACCATAAAATTTAATAATATAACTTTAATTAAAAGTAAAGCATTACCGTTTCTTTTTTTTTTTTGTTATTTAATTATAAGTAAACTAAATTAAATTAAATGATGTAAATAACTTTGATATTTTAAAGTTTTTTTTATATTTTTTATTATTTAAATAAAAAGTACAACAAACAAACAAATTAAAATAATTTATAAAAATAAATTCTTGAAATGACAAATACATTTTTTTTATTATTTCAATTACACAAACAAATAAATAAAATAAGCATTAAAATTAAATTCATACAATAAATCAAGATTATTAATCATTAAAATTAAATAATGTTAAGCTATTTAAATAAATGTAAACTATTCGAAATATTGTTATTATTTAAAAGTAATATACACACAAATGTATACATGAGTTGAGTTTGTCGTCTAAACGCAGGTTTGTCTCACCGATGCAGGTCCGCATGTCCATGGAGGCCATGAAGCCATCGTAGCAGAGGCAGCGATATTCTCCAGGGATGTTCGTACACTGGCCGCCGTCGCAGATGTCCGGCGTGTCTTCACACTCATCGATGTCTATGGAAAGAGACGATGCTCAGTCTGAGAGGCACTGTGTGTGTGTGTGTGAGAGAGAACTTGTTTTTACTACTTTGTGATGACCAAAAGACCGCACAAAGATAGTAAAACTAGGAAAGTTTGACTTTGTGGAGCCCACAAAGACATGATCTTTTATATAAGACTATGTAAGACTACATAAACCTACCAGTCACTGAAAACATTCTTATATATGAGTGTTTTAACATTCTAAAACGTGTTTTAACATTCTTATATCTAACATTCTTATTTTAATGTTCTTAATGTTTTAACATTCTTTATATACTTAAGTTAGGTTAAGTTTCTGTGACTGGTAGGTTTAGGGTTGGTGTAGGTTACATCCATACTTTAGTGAGTTTTAACATTCTATTAAACATTCTTTATTATCATTTTTAAGATGTTGTCTTTGTGGGGTCCAACTAAAAGACCCCACAGAGTACTATATTTCTGTTTTTACTATCTTTGTGGGGACATTAGGACCCAGGATGTGTGTGGACCATCGGAGTGAGGACAAAATTGTAAAGTGAGGACATTTTGGCCGGTCCTCACTTTCTGAGAGTCCTGTTTGAGGGTCAAGACTTGGTTTTAGGGGTCAGGTTATAATTGGGTAAAGGGTAGGTTCAGGGTAAGGGTTTTGGTGAGGCACTGATGGGTAGTTTAGGGTAAAGAGCTAGAGATTGCATTGTGTCAATCAATGTCCTCACAAAGATAGCTATACAGAGAGAGTGTGTGTGTGTGTGTGTGTAGGAGTGTGTGTAGGTGTGTGTATATGTATAAGTGTGCGTGTAAGTGTGAGATTGTGTGTGTAAGTGTAGGTGTGTGTGTATATGTATATATGTGTGTGTGCGTGTGTATATGTATATGTGTGTGTATATGAGTGTGTGTGTGTCACCTGCGCAGGTCCTGAGGTCGGGCATGAGCGCATAACCTTCACTGCAGCTGCATTCGTAGCTGCCCTCAGAGTTCGTACAGTGCGTATCGCAGCCGCCGTTCATGATGGTGCACTCGTCGATATCTGCAGCGACACAAAACACTTTCTTACTGAATCTGCTCATGAAACACAGCGGATGAACTGATGTCGTTGGTTTAATGGAGGTTTCTTACCCACACAGCCCTGTCTGTCGGGCGTCACCTGGTATCCTGTGTCGCAGGAGCACTGATAGGTGCCCACCATATTCACACACTGACCGTTCCTGCACAGGTTATCACTCAGCTGACACTCATTCACATCTGAGGAAAACAATAAAAAAAAAAAAAAAAAATTAACATATGAGAAAAAGTTAGAATTTCAATTGCTGCAAAGAATGTCTATAATACAGTCACTTCTATTATATTTCAATCATCGTCATAATAATAAGTAATAATAAGAAAAATAATGTATTTAATTATTATTTATTAATACTATTAAGACGTATGATGCATTTTTAAATACTAATTCTGTAATAATAAAATTATGAGTTAAATAAAATTAACAATTAAATATTAAATCAATTGATAAAAATAAGAAAAATGTTAATAACAATTAATTAGATGAATTAAATGAATTAAAATGAAGTAAAATTATATAGATAAGTAATATTTATGTATTTTACTATACAGAAATTTCAATATACAAATATTTCCATTGTATTTAAATAAAAATAATATTATTAAAAAATAGTAATAATATAATTTATTTACTTTTGTTAGAGGCATAAAATTATAAAGTATTATATAAAAAATACAATTATTTTAATTACATATTAATAAATTGGTAAAAATATAAACTATTAATAAATTGGTAAAATATTAACTGGATCAGTTATTAAATTAAAATTAAGTAAAATTCTTAGTTCTGTTTCTGTTCTAGAATATATGGAATATATTCTATCATATAAAAATTTTACTACATATTTTAAAATTATATAAAGTAAAAGTAAAATTATATAAATAAGTTTTGTATATGTTAAACAGAATGTATACAAATTTCAATACACCTATATTATTATTTTTAACATAATCTTTCCCCACTATAGTAAATGTGAGTGTCTCTGCTGTACCTTCACAGGCCGAGGCTTCAGTGCTCAGCTGGTGTCCTGGAGGACAGTCGCACTCATAACTGCCCTCAGTGTTCAGACAGGTGCCGCCGCGGCACAGCAGCGGTTCGCGCTCGCACTCGTCAATGTCTGCGGGACAGAGAGACAGATGCTGTGACACAAGCCAAGGCAAACATCGCAGGTTCGAGTCTCACCCTTGCAGTTCTTCATCATCATTAAACTGCTCTTGTATCCGTCGAAGCTGCCAAGCTTATATATAATTTGTATATAATTTATATTAATGAAATTAATTTCTAATTCGTAAAAGTGCAGAAAAATGTACAGAAAACCAAAAATAAAATGTTGTTGTTGTTGTTGTTGTTGTTGTTGTTGTTGTTGTTGTTGTTGTTGTTATTATTATCATCATCATCATTATAAAATGCAAAAAAAAAAAAAATCTTGGCTAGATAAATAAATCATATTTATTTATTATATATTGTTTATATTATTTAAATAATAATCATCATTTTTTATATATTTGTCAATTTGTATACAAATTGCATTAATTAAATTCATTTTTGTTTATTTTCATGAAAAGTTCAATGTGGATGTTTCAGGTAAAAATAATAATATAATATAATATAATATAATATAATATAATTATATTTATATTTAAATAATAATCTCACCCATGCAGTTCTTCATCATCATGAAGCCGCTCTCGTATCCGTCGAAGCACTCGCACTCGAAGCTGCCGGGCGTGTTGACGCAGACGCCGTTTCCGCAGAGGTCCGGAGAGATGGTGCACTCGTCGATATCTGCGTGAGCGGTGGGAACAGCGTGAGCGGGGCAGTGAAACACGTTTGATTGAGTTTGATTTAGTGTTTCGTTTCTGACCTGTGCAGTTCCTCTCCTCCATGGTGAGGGCAAAACCGCTGTCGCAGCGGCATTTGAAGCTCCCGATGGTGTTTCGGCATGTCCCGTGAGTGCACAGGCCTTTGAACACCTTACATTCATTCACATCTACAGGGAAACACAGGCTCATGCCCTCAGTATTCAACACAGAGAAAATACCCCAAAAGGAAATACCAGAAATCTGACTTTCTGTGTCTGAGTGTTTTGTGGACAAAATTGCAAAATTGCAAAATTGCAAAAAAAAATGTACGGAAAACCAAAAATTGGAAAATAAATAAAATGTTGTTGTTGTTATTATTATTATCATAAATTGCAAAAAATATATATTTTCTTGTTTAGATAAATAAATCATTATATTTATTTTTATTATTATATTATATTTATATTATAAATATTTATGTAATTTTATTATTTATATTTAAATAATTATTTAATAATAATAATTTATATGTATTAATAATAATTTATATTTAATAATTATATATATATATATATATATATATATATATATATATATATATATATATATATATATATAAGTCAGTTTGTGTATAAATTTAATTTTTATTTAATTTCATAAATAGATTAATGTGAATCTAACCCTAACCTAACCCTAACAAATAATTTTTATTCATATAATATATACAAAACTATTTTCATTTATATATTATTATAATATAAATTATATAATTGTCAGTTTTCAAAAGTGAAAATGTCAGTTATCAGTTTTCAAAAGTGAAATGAACAGATTTATTATGTCAGCCATAATATGGGTATCAGATAATAGATTATCGGTATCAGTCAGATTAAGCTGATATTGGAAGCCCATAATTTTTTTTCTAACAATGTTTTCAAATGTTGTTAACACTATAATATCGGCCAATATCAGTTATTGGCCAAAAGATTGGTATTAAATAATAGATTATCGGTATCAATCAGATTAAGCTGATATTGGAAGCCGATCATTTTTTTTTTCTAACAATGTTACCAAATGTTGTAAATACTATAATATTGCACAATATCGGTTATTGGCCAAAACAACATAATTATCGGTATCATATCAGTTAAAATTTTCTATATCCGTTCATCCCTAAGAATTAATGGCAGACAGCTGTGACGCTCCACCTTTGTAGAAGGGTCGTCCGGTCAGGATGTCTCCTCGGTTGGCGATTCCGGGTCCCCGCGGGCAGATGGTTTTGAATTCGGGTGTGTTTGGTTTGGGACAGGCCTCACAGTCCACGCCCCACGCCGCTCCCACCGTACAGCAGCACATATCCACACGATAGCGGCCCGGTAATGGCTCCACGCACTCGTCCTCGTCCCATTTCATGTAACACTGCTCGCTTCGGATGTCTACACACAAACAGCTGTAAATCACCGCTGCTTGGTTCACAAATGTTTTCAGTTTAAAAAAAAAACGTGTTTGTTTTGGATCAGTTGTCCCTTCTAAGTCATAAATCAAGTTGCTAGTTTCTGTTTTTGGTTTAAAAACATATTCACGTTGATGTATTATGCTGTCTGCAACCAATAAATCAACTAAACCGATAAATCATTTGAGAAAGGAAACTTAAATAAATATGCTTCCATACCAACACATGTTCGTCCAGCTCCGTCCAGCGTAAGTCCCTCTGGACACTCGCATCGGAACGAGCCCTGCGTGTTCACACAGCGTCCATTTGTGCATACGCCGGGAAACACCTCGCACTCGTTAATATCTAAAGACACAGCAGAAACAGGATGCATCATCATGTAATGTACAATGTTAATGCAGCAAAGGTTTGTGGGTAATGCGTACCTTCACACACAAGTCCCTTCATGCGAGCGAAACCTTTTGAACAGGCTGGATCTGTAGAAAATACAGGTCAAAAACTTGTGAGATACTGTTTGTTTTGTGTATTTAAAGATTGCGTCTTTAAAGGAAACATTGGTTCATTCAGCTGGAAAAAAAAACAATTCATTAATAAATAGCATTTTGGCTTAATTAAATTACATTTAAATTTAAAATTTTTATTAAAACTTTCACATTAATATTTTAATAAATTAAATACAAATTAATTACATTGATATAAACAACATAAAACAATTTGTATTAAATTTATATAAAATATCTAAAAAATTATAATTATTTAAATGTAAATAAAATTATAAAAAAATATATAAATATTTGTTACCCAAAAGTTTCACATTAATGTTTTTTATTCAATTACATAAAATGAATTCAGTTAATATACATTTTATTCAAATTGACAAAACATATATAAAATATATTTTAAAAATGATCATTTTTATTTATAATAAATAAATATAATTATTTAAAAAATCAATTAAATATGTAACCAAACTAGCCTTAGAATAAATCCCTTATTTATTCATTTATTTATTTATTTTTGCATGTTTATAATTAGAAAATATATTTACCAATTTTGTTTTTCTGTATATTTTTCTGCATTTTTTTTTTTTTATCAATTATAAAAATGCAAAAAAAAAAAAAAAAGCTAGGCTAGGTTGGGTATATATTTTTAAAATAATTTCAAAAAACATTTATTTATTATGAATGTATGAAATATTTTATTTAATTTAATAAAAAGATTAATGTGAAATTAATTTTTTTTTTATTTTACATTTTTAACAGAAAATGTAAAAATAGATTATATATATATATATATATATATATATATATATTGTATTTTAACTAACCAATTTCGCAGCGTTCACATGGGCTTCCCCAGGCCGCCCCCAGTGTAGAGCAGCACTCGGACTTCAGCGTGGCCCCGTTTATATTCACCTCACAGCGGCCGTCCTGGATGTTTAGCCAGCAGGTTCCTTTCATGCTGTCTGCATGGAGGAAAAAAACAAAAAAAGCGTGACAATGACAAATGGACGTTCTGACATTTGGAGCGGCTCCCCTGCGGAGAGTCATTGCATTTCTGCAGATATATAAAAACCAACTCGGATATCTAGCGGGATGGGATCGCAGTGGGCATTCATGCTGAAAGCACAAACGCGCAGCCTATTTCCTTCATACTCCATTAATTTCAATCAAACAACGTTCGGTTTCAGACAAAGAATGAAAACCGCCTGGCTAGAAATGAATAGAAGTAGCAGAATGCTGTCCAGTTACCTCTAAAAACAAAATAAAAAAAATAAATAAATAAATAAAAGAAATTGATGACATGAACATCACTATGCTAATGTTGTGTAATAAAATCTCTCAAGTAAGTGTTTCATTGCGAATTTAGCAATTGTAATTTAAACGTTTTAAAAACATATTTAATAGCCACTAAACTATCCATAAGAGATCCACCAATCAGAGAACTCGCTGTTACCATGGAAACACTTCTGTTAGCTTAAAACAACTTCTCGTACTTACCTACACAGATGGTGTTGGTGGAGTCCAGCTTGCTGCCATGGGAACATTCGCAGTTGAAGGAACCGGCTACGTTACGGCACACACCATTGATGCAGGGGTTGGAGTCACATTCGTTGATGTCTGAACGAGAGGACGACAGGTGAGAACGAAAGATACAATGTATATGATGTAATGTAAAATTTATGAAAAAAGATAACGAATGAAAAAAATAATCATAAGGAAACCTTCGCAAGTCTCAGAGTCAGCTTTGAAGGAGAATCCTTTGGGGCAAGAGCAAGTGTAACTTCCGGGCGTGTTTCTACACATGCCGTTGTCGCACAACAACTGATTCACCAAACACTCGTTAATGTCTGAAAGATACACAAAAAGTTAGCGGAATTCAAATTCAAAACACAACTACTACTCATAGGTTTCAGAGCAAATGTTGAACAAAAAGTCTTTTGTACATAAAACATAGTAGAAGCTACGTTTTTCTACATAATAGTATGTAATAAAAAAAGTTAACGCAACTTACCCACGCAAATCTTGCCGCTAGCGTCGGACTCATAGCCGATGTTACAGATGCAACGGTAGCTCCCGCGCAAGTTCTCGCAGATCCCGTTTTGACAGATGTCTGGATCCAAAGCACATTCATTGATGTCTACGAAGAAACCGAATGCAGTCTGTTAGCATTTAGCATTCGTAAACTCAAATGGCGTATTAGTGAAAACAGACTTACCTTGTCCATCTGCGGAGATTCCTGTTCCACTGCTGCACACTGCCTGAAACTCAGCTGCGAACAAACAAACGACGTTAGCCACACAAGTCAATGCTAACGTATGTTGCATTAATATGAAAGTATCGTTCGCAACTGGAAGGTGTATCGTTGTGGTTTACCGGAGTTGAACGCCGGGCAGGGTTGGCAGGGTTCTCCGAAACCGTGTTCTGGGTTGGCGCAGCAGCATTCTGACTTCGTCACCGCACCGGGTAACGGACGAGAACAAGTGCCCATCTTTATTGCGCCGTAGCAGGTGGTGCGCATGTGTGTATCCACGCAGACACGGCCGTCCACGTCAATGGCTAGTCCTGGCGGACACTCGCAGCGGAAAGAGCCCTCGGTGTTCACGCAGCGGCCGTTCATACAGATACCTGAGGTCTGGCATTCGTCGATGTCTGTCAGAACGAAACACAGAAGGAAATAGCGCAAGCCGTTAGAGAATAACATGTCAATAAGGAATAAAGACGTCAATGACGGTCAAGAGACGTGACGGTTTGTGACATTTAACGTCACTGACATGAAAGACTTATGTCAAACGTGTACCAATGATATTCAAATATACGCAAACGCAAATGAAATTTAAGTTGCAATTAGAGAACGATTTTCTGAGAATAACAACTTGAATTTTGGTCGTTAAAGACATTGACAAATGACATCAGATGGGAGAACCAAAGACGTCTCAAGATGTGTGGTGTTAGAATTGCCATTAAACTCAAGAAAAAAAATGCACAGTTGGAATTTAGATTTTAAATTAGATTCCTGCGTCTTGTGACTGCTCGCTATTGACATCAAATATGCGCCAATGACATGCAAATATGCGCAAAGCCATTCTGAAGAGTTGCGCTGAAGGAACGATGTTCAGAGAATAACGACTTCATTAAAGACTTATTGACAAGAACACCAGATACGAGAATCAAGACATCTCAAGGCAGGTCAAGTCAGATTTGATGTCACACCTGCAAAAATGCGTAATTGAAAATGATATTTTAGCAGTTTAGCGTTTGTTTCATGCACAAAACTATCGCAAGACTCTTAAAATGTTCAAACGTATATCAACGTCTGTCAGAGTTTAATGAGAAGAAAATATCAAACGCAAGTGAGATTGAAGAGTTTTCAGAAAATAACGACTTAAATTTTGGTCATAACAGAATTCATTGACAAATGGTCACCAGATGCGAGAACCAAAGATGTCTGAAGATATTTGGCATCAAAAAATGTGCAAGTGGAAATTCGATATTAGTGATTTAGCGTCCGTTTCTCACAAAAAAATTAAAAAAAATTGTATGTCTTCAGACACTTGGAATATAGTGTTTAGAGTGGAAGTTAGAAAATTTCATTTCAAAAGTTTCACTTTTATATTGTCCCTCAAGTATTTTCACATTTTGGGGTTTAATAATCCCAGTGCTCACCAGTGCAGTAGCGTCCATTGGGCGCCAAAGCAAATCCAGGTTTGCAGATACACTTGAAGCTGCCGTCTTCGTTTATGCACATGCCGTTGAGGCACATGTTGGTGGTGGCACATTCATCATGATCTGAAAGACAAGAAAACGCTCTCAATGTTTATGAAAGTAAACTATAAAATCTTCAATTGTGTTTTTTGACTAACTGTATTCATCAAAATTATTAATGAAAAACATTTATGTTGACCTTCTGACACCCTCCACCCACCCAAACTTCTTAAAGAGATTTATAAAGCATCTGAAACTATTTTGTTAAACATTTTAATTCATGTGATATAATGTATGACCAATTAATCAGCAATCAAACAAGTAAAGCATCTAATTTTGTGTGAATATTTAAAAATACTGAGTGTAAAAACATGAAAAACATATATATTAGGCAGTTCAGAGTGTAAGCGCTTACCGACGCAGTTCTTCCCATCAGGACTGATTTCAAAGCCAGCATTACAGATGCACTGGAAACTTCCATCTGTGTTCACGCAACGTCCGTTACGGCACATAACGCCGTTCACGATACACTCGTCAATGTCTGAAGCAACAGGAACAGATTAGTTACAGTCGCCCACTAGAGGGCGCTGGGTTGTATGACGTGAAGTTGTGCTGACTTTCACCATGACATTCATTATAAATGAATTATTCACAATAAACTGTGCCATTTGAGTGCTGTGTGTGCACGATACTGAGCAGAGTAACATTATTTGGTAGATTTAATTCTGGTTAGTGTGTAATGCAAAATACCTTTTAATATATTCTTTGAAATAAAACTGAAATAAAATAAATATTTGAGATAAATATTTGATATAAATGTTGACTTGGCAACTAACTAAAATTTTAGTTTAAGTTAAGGTTAATGTAAGCAAGTTTAAGTATTAAATTACTAAAACTAAAACTGAAATAAATTAATTAAAGCTATATATAAATGATAATGTTACAAAAATATACAAATAATATATAAACACACACATATATATATATATATATATATATATATATATAAAGATAAAGATATAAATATATAACAATGTAAAGAAAAGCACAAAGCAAGCACATAAAAATTACTAAAACTAAAATGAAAAGTGAAATATACTAATAGTAATAAATAATGCTAAAATAAGTTGTTTATAGTAATATTAGCCATCTTGCCTCCATTCAAATTTTAATGGGTAGTATAAAATCAAATAACATTTAGCTAAAATTAAAATATTATGCATTTACTGTTTATGTATCATTTAAGCATTTTTTTGTATTTTAAGTAAAAAATAAATAAATAAAAATAACAAAACATGAAAAACAACAAAATGAACATACTTTACAAGTTATATATATATGTACATACAGTGGTGTGAAAAATTGTTTGCCCCCTTCCTGATTTTTTTGCATGTTTGTCACACTTTAATGTTTCAGATCATCAAACAAATTTAAATATTAATCAAAGACAACACAAGTAAACACAACATGCAGTTTTTAAATGAAGTTTTTTATTATGAAGGGAAAACAAAATTCAAACCCACATGGCCCTGTGTGAAAAAGTGCTTGCCCCCTAAACTTAATAACTGGTTGGGCCACCCTTAGCAGCAACAACTGCAATCAAGCGTTTGCGATAACTTGCAATGAGTCTGTTACAGCGCTGTGGAGGAATTTTGGCCCACTCATCTTTGCAGAATTGTTGTAATTCAGCCACATTGGAGGGTTTGAGCATGAACCGCCTTTTTAAGGTCATGCCATAACATCTCAATAGGTTTCAGGTCAGGACTTTGACTAGGCCACTCCAAAGTCTTCATTTTGTTTTTCTTCAGCCATTCAGAGGTGGACTTGCTGATTGTGTTTTGAATCATTGTCCTGCTGCAGAACCCAAGTTCGCTTCAACTTGAGGTCACGAACAGATGGCCAGACATTGTCCTTCAGGATTTTTTGGTGGACAGCAGAATTCATGGTTCCATTTATCACAGCAAGTCTTCCGGGTCCTGAAGCAGCAAGCAAACAGCCCCAGACCATCACACTACCACCACCATATTTTACTGTTGGTATGATGTTCTTTTTCTGAAATGCTGTGTTAATTTTACACCAGATGTAATGGGACACACACCTTCCAAAAAGTTCAACTTTTGTCTCGTCAGTCCACAGAGTATTTTCCCAAAAGTCTTGGGGATCATCAAGATGTTTTCTGGCAAAGCTGAGACGAGCCTTTATGTTCTTTTTGCTCAGCAGCGGTTTTCGTCTTGGAACTCTGCCATGCAGGCCATTTTTGCCCAATCTCTTTCTTATGGTGGAGTCATGAACACTGACCTTAACTGAGGCAAGTGAGGCCTGCAGTTCTTTGGATGTTGTTCTGGGGTCTTTTGTGACCTCTTGGATGAGTCATCGCTGCGCTCTTGGGGTAATTTTGGTCGGCCGGCCACTCCTGGGAAGGTTCACCACTGTTCCATGTTTTCGCCATTTGTGGATAATGGCTCTCACTGTGGTTCGCTGGAGTCCCAAAGCTTTAGAAATGGCTTTATAACCTTTTCCAGACTGATAGATCTCAAGTACTTTCTTTCTCATTTGTTCCTGAATTTCTTTGTATCTCAACATGATGTGTAGCTTTTGAGGATCTTTTGGTCTACTTCACTTTGTCAGGCAGGTCCTATTTAAGGGATTTCTTGATTGCGAACAGGTGTGGCAGTAATCAGGCCTGGGTGTGGCTAGAGAAACTGAACTCAGGTGTGATAAACCACAGTTATGTTTAGGGGAGCAAACACTTTTTCACACAGGGCCATGTGGGTTTGAATTTTGTTTTCCCTTCATAAAAAAAACCTTCATTTAAAAACTGCATGTTGTGTTTACTTGTGTTATCTTTGATTAATATTTAAATTAGTTTGATGATCTGAAACATTAAAGTGTGACAAACATGCAAAAAAATAAAAAATCAGGAAGGGGGCAAACAATTTTTCACACCACTGTAAATATATATATATATATAGATATATATAATGTTTAATGCTAACATCTTTTTACATTTAAGATATAACTTAAGCATTAAACATGTTATAGCCCTGAATTGAGAAACCAAAGAAATGTTTTTGGCATATAATAGAATAATATCATGCCACAAACCAATGCAGGCCTGTTTGGTGGGAGTTCCCTGATATCCCTCGTGACATTTGCAGTGATACGATCCTTGTGTGTTGACACAGTCTCCATTCACACACGGGTTACTGGTGCACTCGTCCACATCTGAGGGCAGAAGGAGACGTATGAGAGCCCATTAACACTATTCATTAATAATATGTGTTAAAATATTAACACAATCAGCTGTTTATAACACTCAGGCCTGTGGAAGTCAAGCAAATGGCCTACAGAGGGCAGCAGAGGACATTTCAGACAAAGAAACAGACTTTTCTTAACTGAAAGATGAATGCACAGGTTTACCAATGCACTCCCCGCGCACGTCCTGCCGATATCCCATGTTGCATTCGCAGCGGTAGCTGGTGGGTGTGGGAATGCAGCGGCCGTTCAGACACAGGTTGGTGAAATGCTTGCACACATCGATCGTTGTCTCGTTCAGCTGGCCTGAGCACAAAGAAGAAAACACCACTGAGTTCTTCTTGACCTTCGGATGGTTAGTTGAAGGGAAAAGCTGGCAGCTTCCACTCACTGATCTGAATCTTTGGGCCGCCGTTGCCGCCGTTTCCGTTTCCGATGGTGTGCTCGCCTCCGTAAATGTAGCCGCCACCGTTTCCATTCTGTGAGGGACCTTTGCCATAGCTGCCGATGTTCAGGCCGCCGTTACCGTCATGGATGATGCCGCCGTTACCGGTGGCAAACGGAAGCCTCTGGATGCACACTCGCCTGTATTCATCTACAAATGAACAACAGATGCTTTTACAATGTGCCAATTACAGGGAGACGTATATTAAATCGCAATTTATGCAATTCCTACAATTTAAACAAGTTACAAATTGCAGAATTTCCTATGTATATTCCTATGTTAAATGCAATTTTTTTAACAACTATAAAATAATTTTCAATTTTATATATATATATATGGAAGTTTATATTTATACATTATTATATTTACATATATATATATATATATATATATATATATATAAAATATTATTTTTTAAACATGTTAAACAATTTGATTAATTATAGATAATATATTACAAAGATCGTCTCGGTTACGTATGTAACCCTTGTTCCCTGAAGGAGGGAACGGAGACGTAACGTCATAGTGACTGACGTAATGGGATCCCATTGAAGGAGCCAATAGTCTTTAGCTTGCATTACAGCCATGAACTATGCTACTTGCTATCACTAGTCAGAAGCAAAAGCTAAAAAAAAAAAAAAGTTATAAAAAGCTAATTTTAAATGTGTACAGAGGTGGGTAGTAACGAGTTACATTTACTTCGTTACATTTACTTGAGTAAATTTTTTGGGTAACTAATACTTTTAGAGTATATTTAAAAATGGGTACTTTTACTCTTACTCAAGTAAATTTTTAGTGAAAAAACGGTACTTTTACTTCGTTACTGTGGGCGACGCTCCTCTCGTTATCTTAATGTAATACAAGTTAAAAATCCTTCAATTTATTCCAAACGCGCCGTCTACTTTTTTCTGGGCAATGAGCGATGCCCGTTCGCAAATGATTCACTCTTTTGAGTCAATTCTGTTCGAAGGCTTGATCAAACCAAT
Organism: Spinibarbus caldwelli; assembly: GCA_039654775.1. Classification (NCBI taxonomy): domain Eukaryota; kingdom Metazoa; phylum Chordata; class Actinopteri; order Cypriniformes; family Cyprinidae; genus Spinibarbus; species Spinibarbus caldwelli. The sequence continues at coordinate 2,789,181 of CM077231.1, forward strand.
TGGAAAAACCAGTGAATCGGTTCGCGAATCAGTTTGAATGATTCGTTCAGTTCTGCCGCACGCGCTGATCGTCTGAAGCGGTTCTCACTCAGAGTTGTAACATCAAGAGCGCTGAAGACGTGGCTTTGGATCTACAGTCAGTTGAAAGCAAATCTGCAAAGGCTATGGTTTGCTAGCTATGAAGATCTTTATTAGATGAACACCGCGTGTGCTGTCGGTTCCACAGGTAGAGATTCGATTACAGTACACGATACCACTATGACATTACCAGTTTGTTGTACATGTACCTTACACATCATTTATTCATTAAATAAGCCGTCACAGAGTATGAAATGAACACCCAAACCCGCGTTAGTTCCAGGAGGAATGCCTTTGCCTAGACACAATTAATATTGATATTTTCACAATATTTACGCTTGCAGAAATAAAGGCTACATTTGTTTACATTTTGCAGAACAGACGGAAGAAGATTTATTTCGTTATGTTCAGATGTTCAGTAGCGGTCATGTGAGGAGTTTTCACTCTTCTCCGTGTCAGAGGTTATATACATATACATTTATAATACATAATTAATATACTTTAAAATATAATTTAATTCAATTCAGTGATGCAAATCAGAATTTTTAACAGCTGTTACTCCAGTTTTCAGAGTCATATGATCCCTCAGAAATCATTCAGATATATTGATTTATTATCAGTGTTGTTGAAAAAAACAGCATCTGCTGGTTATGTATGTTTTGAAGCTGGGATGATGGTTTATGCTGGTCCTTAGCTGGTTTAAGCTGGTCATGTGCTGGTCATGTGTTGGTCATGCACATTTCCAGCTTAAACCAGCTAAGGATCAGCTTAAATCAGCTCAAACCAGCATCCCATGCTTCAAAACATACCTTACCAGCAAAAGCTGTTTTTTTCAACAGGGAACAGTTTTGCTGCTTAATAATTTTTGGAACCTGTGACATTTTGTTCAGGATTCTTTTATGAATAGAAAGCTATAAAAGAACAGCATTGATAATAAATCAGGCTGATAAAAATTCTGATTTGCATCACTGAAATAAATTACATAAAAAACAAAAAAACATTAAAAGTATTTTGAATGGCAGTGTGTGTGTGCGTGTGTGTGTGCGTGTGTGTGTGTGTGTGTGTATATATATAGAGAGAGAGAGAGAGAGAGAGAGAGCGAGAGAGAGAGAGATATATAGATATTTAGATAAAATTTATGTATCTAAATAAAAATAGACTATTTTCAGTATATGATCCAAAGTAACTAGTAACTAACTACTTGAGTAGTTTTTTTATCCGATACTTTTTTACTCTTACTCAAGTAATTATTCAGACTATTACTTTTACTTTAGTAAATATTTCTTCAAGTACTTTTACTTTTACTTGAGTACAGTTTTTGGGTACTCTACCCACCTCTGAATGTGTATATATACTAAATATCTTTGAGGAGTCTGCTAGCATACAGACGTTAGTCTCAAAGCTAAGAGACATGGGCTAAAAACTCAAAAAACCTGCCAAAGTTCACATTTCAAACATTAGCAATAGTAACAGTGATGTTTGACTTAGCAAAAATGCTAATGATTAGCATTAGCCCACTCACCGGATCCTCTGACGGGGCACATCTCTGGGATGTGTCCGAGGGCCCAGCAGCGGCCCGTGTCGCAGCAGCACTGTATCTTGGTGTACTGACCGGAGAGTTCGCTCGCACAGCGGCCGTTCGCTAAAGACGAGAAACACGTACCGACCCGATGATCTGTGAGAGAGAATGAGAGAGATATCAGAAATGCATGCTACTCATACTGTTTTAGCATAGTATGCATACTGTAAACAATGTGAATTTCGTCAAAATGAGCAGTATAAAACGACTATACTGTATCCCACAATGGAATGCACTCAACTTGGCCTTCCATTTTATATTTTGAGACAATAATTGCGTCCCAAATGACGCACTATACACTATGCACTTATACACTATGTACTTATGCACTCAACCATGTAGTGTATAAATTTCATAAGGTTATTTTGTCATTCATAATCGGAGTCTGATAGGAATTTTCAGTGTAAACACACTACTCACACTATAGTACAAAACGTCATAGAATAGTGCATAGGTACGCGATTTGGGACGCACCTAATGACCTGGAATGGAAATAACATCAAATGATTTTAACTCTCCTTTTTGAGGCAAACTGCCAAAAGTGATGACATTTATACACATTTTTAACTCCAATTTTTATTTTTTTTTTTAACCACAAATGCTTTTCTTGCGAGTACAGTCGCTCTTTGCAGGAAGTCAGGTCTATGCGTGCCCTTTACACGGTCCCCTAGCAGGAAGTTAATTTATGATGTGGGAGCCTGAGAAGGCCACTGGAGGGCCAAAAGCGTACAGGTTTGAGATGGGACGTTTCGCTCAGTCAAGGTCAACGAGGGGGGGCTGGTTGCGATAGAGTGCGTACACTGCGACATTAGCATGAGCGAACAATGCGAAAGGGGGGTGAGAGTCGATTAACTCGGCTAATGAGCCGGCACTCTGCCATAAATCAAGTCCATGTGGAGTAATCTCAGCCAATTATGTCGGACACAAGAAACCCTTCATCTGGAGGTTGCAGGCGCACACTCCCGAACTGCAGCCTTCTGGGATCGACCCGGCCTGAGGGGGGCAGGGTAGGTTTCGCAAGCGTAGTGATGGGAAACTGGCTTCAATTGGAACCAGACTTGCTCTCGAGGCTCAAAGAGAGATTTTTCGTGTTCGCATGGGGCCCCGCGGTGCATTAACACTGATTAGCGTCAGGCTAAATGACTCCCCATGGCCTGGTTTTGCGCGATACAAAGCACCAACGCAAAGATACCACAAAACATTTGCAATGCTGCCTAAAACAACATCTAAATAGCTTGTTGTTGGTTACAAACAGCATGCTTGGCCTTTGGAATAACATGCGCTGATGAATTGCGCACAATTACGAAAGTCAATTTTGATTTCACGTCAACTTTTCAACATTCTCCCATGACATCATGCTCCAAAAACCATTTTGGCTTTCTAGAGTCTTTGTTTTGTATGTCAACATGTAGAAGAACATGCAGACTGCCCGCATCGACGGGATCCATATGTACAGTAAACGTTTGCCGTAAATCCACAAGGGGTTCTGGGAACAAACGAAGGCCACGTCAACGCGTCATCCAGGGGCGATATCTCACATTTCTTTATTCGTAGCCAGGGATCCAATGGATCAGGGGGTTACGAGAGACATATGGGGTGGCGGGAGTGAGAAACTCAAGACGGCGTGTATAAAAAGAGAAGGGAGTGTGAGAGAAACGGACAGTGAAGAGAAAAGACAGAGGAGATGCCAGAGTCAACAGTGCCTCACTGTACTGGAATGTTAGCAGGAGGAAATGGCATCCATGTGACTCTATTTTCACCATTGTCCTCTGGCGACTGATCCCCCTGAGACCGGATGAGACTGCGCGAGACCTGTATATATATATATATATATATATATATATATATATATATATATATATATATATATATATATATATATATATACAGACAGATATAAATAAATAAAATAAAAAAAAGTTTGACTAATAGGAGTGGTATACTAAACTTACAAACAAAAAAGTGCAGTATTCCACTGCATTGCATAGATATAACATATAGGCCTAACTGAATAAGCCAAATACAAGTCTTCATGATCTCACACACACTCACCTGTTTACTGTACACACACAAAATTGTACTGTTTGCATTTCTAGTACAACCCTCTTTCCTTAGCTCAAGTATGCAAACCTCTTTGCCACATGCACTCGAATATATATTACATTGAATGTTAAATTTTCAAATTAAAATGGCAACATGATCATTTTATAAAGTATGCGTTCATATGTGCTTCATTTTCACTGGAGGAAACAGCTGTGGTGTGATGATGAGGGGTGAACGCAGCAAAAACAGGCTACAGTAGATGGGGAACCGATTGCTGCCCTATGATATTTTGTAAACTGTATTTATGACAAAGAACAGAAATGCACAGATGCAGATATTATAACAATCTATCGATAAACACACACCTTGTCCTCTGTTTCTCGCTCTGCCCCTCAGCGGTCTGTTGATTGAAAAAGAATGCGCTGAAAGTCGGGGAGGAGCCGATCGAAGTCTGCCGTCGTTTTCATGTAAAGTTTAAAGGGGACTGGGGCGATCACGAATTTTACAGTTTATGGAGCTTATCGCAAAATTTTTATATAGCCCCCCTAAAAATGGCCTAGCGACACCCATGGTAACCATACTGAAGTCTCAAACTAAAGAAAGACTAGTCAGTCTGGATTGCAAAAACAAACGTATAAGCAAATTCTGACAATAAAAAATGTTAAGACCTCAAGGTAACACTTTATTTTAAGGTGTCCTTGTTACACGTTACATGTACTTACTTTTATAATAACAATAAATTATGCATAATTACATGCAAGTAACCCTAAACCAAACCCTAACCATATAGTAAGTACATGTAGTTAATTAATATTACTCACTACTTAAATGTATAATTAGACTGTAACAAGGACACCTTAAAATAAAGTGTAACTGATCTCAAAATAAGAAACTAATTTGTAGAAGAAATGTTTCTGCTTCATTAACCAGAACAAAAATTCAAAAAGTAAAAAAAATTGCAATTCCGTTTGGTGCCACTAGTGGTGCAGAAATTACACATTTGACCTATAAAAAAAGACTTCACAAACTCATCCAGATTTATTTACATTTTTAAAACAACAGTTCTGTCTTGTTTGCAGATGAAGATACAGGCCTATATACACACAAGCACACTTGCCTGGGCTTGAAGCAGTTGACCGCACACAAGTTCATCCCATGAGTCACACAAGCAATATGAAGCACAGATCAGATGTGGCCCAGAAGTGTAAGGTCACAGGAACACGTGTGGGCTTGCATGTGTGTTTGTGTGTGTGGATGAAAGAGTCTCACCGACACATCTGGAGCCATCTGCGCTGGTGATGTATCCCCGTGGACAGGTGCACACGTAGCTGCCGGCAGTGTTGGTACATTCCCCACCGTCACACACTCCAGATATGGTTGCACATTCGTCAATATCTAAAATACAACACAATGATGCATTTCCTGCATTTGTTAAAGTTTCAAGATGCCGGTGTATCTGAAATTGTAGTAGAAATCAAACAGTATGAACTGGGGATGCACAATATTATCAGAACGTTATAGGATTCGGCCGATAAAGGCTTAAAATGTAAACATCGGCCGATCTGAAAACAATATGCCCTCCGGTAAGGCGGGTTAGCCTATTTGTAATAAAATGAAAGTAAAATTCACAAATATCATTAAGATACTTGTTTCTGAATAAATAAAGCCGTATCAATGTCATAAAATCACAAGTCTTTTTTGATTTAAAGGTCAGAAGCTATAGCTTACATGAATAAAATTCACAAACATGACACTTATAAATTAAATAATTTAATATATACAGATTTATTGAGTATATATGTAATATATATATTTTTTTTCAAATGGATTATGAAAAGATTTTTAGAATTTTTACAGCTCTTTTGCTGTAACTATCTATTAATGTTAAATCCACAAATAAAATGTTAAGGTTTCAACTGCATCTGTCTGAGAAAAAAAACACAGCAGAGGCTGATTTTATTAGTTATTTTCAAGGCTTTCAATGTACTCTCATTAAAAAAGAACTTTAACAAAGTTTATTACTTCTAACAAATAAGTTTTTGCTCAAACTAACCAAAATTAAAAATAATTTGTTTATAACTTCTGCACAGGAGACTTGGTGTTGTTTCAAAACAAAGGGAAAAATATATCGGCATCGGCATTGGCTATCGGCCAAAATAATTTGAATAATATCGGCATATCGGATATTGGCAAAAATCTAATATCGTCCATCCTTAGTATGAACTCAAACTTATTTTTTTTAGGAGAAACATCTAAGCAGCAACTCTCATTGGATTCTACAGTGGGAGTAACAACTGTGAAAACCAAGAGATCTCATTTGTGCTTTCAGACTGCATCCACCTCTTCATGGTAACGTACGGGCGCGAACTCAAAGCGAAACTCGACAGATGGTAAAGAGTTTTCTTGGTTTTTATTACATGTCGTTCTTATATTTATACACACGTGCAATTTAGTCAAATTATATGCGGACACTGTGTCGGGTTTGTCGCATGAGATTGAGGCGGGATGTGGGAAGAGCATGACGAGCGATTACGTGTTTGATGTGTGTGTGGAAACCGGGAGTCACGGTGTCCCACAGCAGCTGAAAACGGCCCTGCTGAAGTCATAAAAACCTCAGCAAAACAAACCCGCTCGTCAGCGGAGCCCCAAAAGTGGGAATAGACTTTACTCAGTGCGGATGTGAAGCTGTATTGAGAGGGTAATGTCTGCCATCTCAAAAATGACTGCTGGAGTGCATGTTTGCATCCTCATATGTTAGGAGGAGAGCACTACTTTGGGTTTTTGCATTGCAGATGCAGTTGTTTCTCTTATGTTTAGTCAAACTCTTGATTTAAATAAAGAGAAACAGGAAAAATGATGAAGGGTGAGGTAAAAAAAAGCATTAAAAATGCAATGTTTATGAAATTGTACCCCATTATTTTGGTTTCTTAACTAGCAAAAAGTAATTGGACTAAAAATGATTAAAAGAAATATGGTTCTAAAGTTCTCAATTGCCATAAAACAACTTTTTTTTCAACTTTTTTTTTCAATTATGATGTCATAAAACATACTGACATACTGATAAATGTAAATGTATAGCCTGAATGCACTGTAAGTGACTTTGGATAAAAGCGTCTGCTAAATGCATAAATGTAAATGTAAAAAGGTTCTTATATGGCATAAGATGTTCTTACAAGTAGTGATATACAAAGTAAGTTATTGCAATGTCACAGAAGAAACTAAGTTATTATAAAGCCATCAAAAATAACTTTTCTAATGACATCATAAAAAAAGTTCTTCTAAGTTCTTACAATGTCACAGAAGAAGCCTTTAAAGTTTTTAAAATGCCAAAAGAACTTCAAGTTCCTATGATATCATAAAGTTCTTTTAAGTTCTCATTATATCATTGAAGAACCTTTTTAAGTTCTTATAAAGCCATTAAAGATCCTTTTAAGAATTCATAAAAAGGTTCTTATGACCTAAGAACTTAAAAAGGTTCTTCTAAGTTCTCCTTTCACAGAATAACCTTTTTAAAACCTTATGTTATCATACATTTCTTTTTAGATTTTTCTATGACATCGCAAGAACTTTGAAGAACCTTTATAACTTAATTCATAGAAAAAATGTTTCACCATATTGTAGGAATTTGAATTTTTTTAATTCAAATTTTAAGCACTTCAAAAGGTTCTTCAATGACATCATAACACAGACAAACCTTTTTATATTTAAGTCATAAAATAACTATTTTATTATATCTTAAGAACTTAAGGCAAAACCTTAGAAGACCCTTTTTAGATCTTAAGTCAAAAAACAATATCATAAAAACAAAGTATAATGGAATTATAAGAACTTTTTAAAGTTTTCTTTAATGGCATTGTAAGTACTTTGTACTTTGAAATTGTAAGACATTATAAGAACCTTTTTATCACATCATAAGAACCTTTAGTTCCTAAAATGAACTTTAGGTTCTTATGATATCACAAAAAGGTTCTACTATGACTTAAGAACTTTTTACAGCATCATAAGAACTTAAAAAGTTTCTTTTTTGACATTGCAAGAACTTAGAAGAACCTTTTAAGTTCTTATAATGGAATGGATGATTTAAAACTATCTTGATCTAAAGAACTATAATATAACGTTAAAAATCTCCTTAGAAGCATGTCTTCTCATCTCAGGAACTCATGACAAAGAACTCTAAATCACAAAATATAAGAAGTTCTGCTAAACCCAGAGTCCTGCAGGAACCTTTATGTCCATTTCGTTTTCAGCTTTCTAGAGCTACTTTCTCTGAAATGAGCTCCTGGCTTCTGTAAGTCTCCTCACCACGTCTTGAGAGTCAGAAAGTGCTCTGTAAGCAGTGTGAGGTACACCTCATGCCTCACCTCCTCGCCTGGGGCAAGACTTTTTCCACCACACCATTGTCTTGTAATTAAGCGCCCCTCCAGAACTACCACCTGGGCTTTTTTCCACCTTCCATGTGGCTTCAAAGAAAAAAGAGCAGCACTTTTCCTGCCAACTCCAGCCGTTCAGACTCATAGTTCAGGGTGTTTTAGTGATCACTCAGGTGTCTAATTTACAGACATTTCTCTCTTGTTTGCTTGAGGAAAAGTGCTGCTTGGGTGAAGCCTGCAGACAGAGGTCTGCTTCTTCTCCAAACCTTCATTTTAGTCATGGCCTTGTCATTCAGGGTCAAAATGTGATTTTGAGTTAAACTAATAACCTCGAGGGTTGGGATTCCCTCTGTCTGGCTTACTGGAAGTATGTCGAATCCTATCGGTTTACATACTTAACTCTTTGCTTACAGTTTTGGACAAGTGAAAATGTAGAAAATGTCACAAATGAGATCTCAGCTGTTTCTCCTAGACACCAATAAGATTAAGCTGGGAGTAAATGGGCACTTTTACTTAAGTTTCTTGCTTCCCAGATGCATCTATGAGAAAATAAATGTCTCTATTTTTATTGCGCTGCATTCTTCCTGTATGTCAACAACTGATTTGTGCCTATTAGTATTCCTACTCAGGAATTTTATGACAAACATCTGAGACAAAGTAGATACTCGAATGAAATATAAATCAAGTCTCCATCAGGTTAATGGAGCTATGATAAAAACAATCTCTGAGTAATGTCATTTACTTTAGGTGGGACTCTTTTCGTTAAAAGACTGCCTGGAAAAGCAAAATGCAAGCTGTAATCAGTGCTGACATTTATAAAACACATTTTAATGAAAGTGTAGTGTAAAATAAAATATATTTTTAATAAATTTATTTTATAAAATAGAGCAATAGTGTAAAATTTAATTAAATAATAAATAAAATTAAATATGAAATTAAATTAAGTGATATAATAAATGATGTAAAATTAAAAATAAAAATTCAATAAAGCATTTATTTTATTTTAGCTGAAATAAAATGATAAATATTAGATTAAAAAAAATTAACTTAAATTTAGAAATTTGGTTATTAACTGAAGTATAATAAGTTGAGGTGCTAATTTAAATATAATTAAAGTAAGAATATAGTTTTAAAATATATACTTATTAAAATATATTGAATAAATATAGAATTAAAATCAAACAGAAGTAAAAAAAAATAAAATGACACGCACATAACATTTATAAAAACTAAAATTAAAATTAAAATATATATAAAAGATTGGTTTTAGTTCATTAATTTCGATTCATTAATTCATTGTAATGCAATAAAATTAAATACTTTTATCTAAGAAATATTTATATGAAGAAATACTTTACTTTATTTACTGTTCGGTTCCAGAACACATTTATTCAAAATTCTTATTTTTACACCTATTGTTTTAATTATTTATTAATACTGGCCATTTTCTTCATTTGCACTACTGTTAATTTACTTGCATTTTGCACCAGTATTGTAATGCCAAAACAGCATGCTAAATTGAAATAGAATACTGTGGTAGATGAGAAATAACCTCACCCATCTGGTATATAATAGCTGTAATCCACTATCTCTCTTTCTTTATCTCTCTATTTAGGTTTTATCTCAATACTCCTCAAGGGCAGGCTTGGATCCAAGAACCGCAGACCCCCGCTTTACAACACGCCTGTTTGTTTTCACTCAGCATTGTTTAAATTCCACCCAAACAGCACTATCTAATGTTAAAGATGGACCCAAAGAGGAAAACAGTCTACCAGCTAAACTAGAAACCATCATGTAGGCTGATTCCAGGCAATACTCACTGGATCCTCAGATCTGACGTCAACATTTCATACATATCAACAACTCGGAAAGCTTACAATGTCGAAGAAAACGCCAAGTGTGTGACTCAACTTTTTTCCAGTTACGAGTTACGAATAGGACTGAGATCATTCTCGTGCCGTTTTCTGACAGCTTGTGTGGTTTGGACTTTGTGCAGTAAGTGACGTACCTTCGCACTTCTGGTTGGTCTCACTTTGCCGGTGACCCGCGGGACATTTGCACTCATAAGAGCCCACTGTGTTAACGCAGTTTCCTCCAGCGCATAGTCCTGGGACGGCCTGACACTCGTCCACGTCTAATAAAATGAAGAGAAGAAAGTAAGCAAACACAGTTTGAACACAACTTGACCAAATGGTTTAATACGTTTTTTAATTTTTATCTCATAAACAGTACTTTTGCAAAAAATGTAGTAAACAACCAGAACATGTTGCACTCATCAAAATATCCCATAAATCCAATGCACTCAACTCGCAACCAATAAACAAATTCAGTTTAATTTCAAATTAAATTAAATTTTAATTTTTACAACGTGGAAGCAACATCAACCATGTTTTAAGCTCTATCATTTCATATTATTCGATGTGACTGCAAAACAGGTAAGAATTTTCTCACAAAATCTAGCAGTTTTGTTTAAATCATTCATGTAAAACGAATTAAATGATGCCGTTTACATAAGGATGGACTTTGCAATTTATTTACACAGAAGTTAGTTCTCAGTGAAGCCAAAAACTGGATATAACGTAGTGACAACAGTGTTGCGTACATCTAGAGCCGTGTTTATTTTGCATACTATTTCGCATACTAAAAAGACAGCTGTCAATATATAGGGCCAGATTTACTAACAGTTTCCGCCAGCGCAATCCGTCTTTTGGCGTTAAAATAGTACGCGCAGTGAAGAATTAGCGCTGAAAAGGCGTGGACAGAGTTATTTTTGCACCTGACCTTATTGAATATGCATTTGTAGGAGTTTCCCTTTCAGATGCAAAATTTATGGGAGGAGAGTATTAAAATGAATCCCGCAACACGATTTACTAACGTTTGCGCTCGTCAAATTACTGGTATTTGCACCATTATTTAACGCCCAAAAAAAGCATGTCTTGGTAGATTGCGCTGGTCATTATGGAAATGATCTGGCTGCGTCTGTGTTCTTTAATGTGTGCATTGTCAGTAAATCACATGCAGAAATTCGCCCTCCCATCGGCGCTTTTAAGGAATTGCGCTCTAATACTAATTTGCCCTGTTTAGTAAATCTGGCCCATAGTATATGCTGTGAAGTATGCAGTAAACTAGTATTTAATTCTAAACATAACCTATGTTTTTCTTTTCAGGTCAACCAACATGATTGCAGCGAAAGCAAGAACTTTTATTTCAAATTCAACAGACATAAGATTAATTCCAGGTTTGGGCATCTTTTTATGTAGCAAACGAAGCACTGAATTTTCCGTAAGGGCACAATCCGAGCCGCAAAAAAACCTGGCTTTGTTCGGAAAGTAAATACTAACTTCTACTACAACAGCAGTGTCTGAAGCTCTTAAATTAAAACTTACTTTAAGGATCTCTCGTAGGTCACTTTATATCTTTGAGAGGGTTAAACACATGTAACATCGTTGTTAGCACACAGTCTGGGCATTTTCAGACTTCAAAACACAACTACAGATTGTCGGTATTGTCTGGGTTGGAGGGCGATACGCACATCCGCAGACCTTCAACCTTTATCCAGTAAGCACCAAATTATTGGTTCTGTCTACCAATATAGACTTAAAATAACTTCTTCCATTAAAAGCCATCAAACACAAAAAGACTCTGGAAAGCTCGCTGCACGGTACGCAAATCCTCCCACCTTAATGTGCACATGTGTGTGCTTTGTACTTCAGCCAGACAGACTTTTGCAAAAGCACTCCGTCTTTGGGCAAATCCAGGCCAGACTTGGAGCTGTCTCTTATGTTGTATATTGAGGAGAGGAAAATAATATCTTAAGTTAAAGAAAGATGTTTGGGAGGGGTCGTCCTTGAGATAATGTGTGAAATCAGAGTGGCATTTGGTATTTTGCCTCGCAAAGTATCTCTGAGGGTGAAGCAGCTGGACTGTAAGAGCTGGTTATTTTCATCTGCACTGCTGCAAAATCAAGGTTATTGTCTAAATCTAAACCTGTTAAATAGTATATAAAACAAATACAGCGTCAAGGCAAAAGAAATTAGTTTACAGACTGAACTGAATGTAATGACAAACAGCGTTGGGGAAAGTTACTTTTAAAAGTAATGCATTACAATATTGCGTTACTCCATAAAGTAAATAATTGTGTTATTTTGATACTTTTAATGGAAAATAATGCATTACAATATTGTGTTACTCCATAAAAATGTAACTAATTGTTACTTAGTTACTTTTAATGGAAAATAATACATTACAATATTGCGTTACTCCATAAAAAGTAACTAATTGCGTTACTTAGTTGCTTTTTATGGAAAGTAATGCATTACAATATTGCGTTACGCCATAAAGTAACTAATTGCGTTAGTTACTTTTTATGGAAAGTAATGCATTATGTTACTTTTTCGTTACTTTTTGTGACCTGGGCTGGGCTTGCTTATTTATTTTTAATAACAGAAAACCCTAAATTTATATTTTTTGCGACTGTGAAGGCCCTTTCACACCAATAGTGAAATTAATAACTTCAGGCTGAAGAAAATGCATCTGCCTTTGCACTTACTCCCAATTTCTTTCAACACGGGGACAGGAAATGTGTCAGTGAATAAATAGGAAAACAAGGTAACTTGCTAGTTACTTGAAAAAGGTAACTAGTTACTTGAAAAAAGTAATCTGTTTACGTAACTCACATTACTTGTAATGCGTTACCCTCAACACTGGACATAAATATACTGGATACTGCAAAATAATACTTGATTCCCCTGAAGATAGTTTTGCTTGCCCCTCTTGCAAAGGAAAAATTGTATCTGACCAAAAAAAGCCTCTGCGAACCAGTGTTAATTATGCTATAGGAATCTCATCTACTAAATGTTCATGACCTAATCGAATAAGTTTATAATGTGTAACAGGCCTTGAGAACAGTATTAAATCATGTCCATCTGTGTCTCTGAAAATCAAACAAGAAGTCCAAACTATACGCCATTATGTAATCCCATTTAAATCATTCCCAATGGAAGTCATCTAAATATGTGACTCTACTAAGAAACACAATGGGGAAGTGTCCACTTGGAGTGGTGTGGTTTACCCTAAACAGGCCATGACCACTCTTAGTGTCATCTGCCACGTCAGGCTGGTCATTAGGGCAAGAATTCGTCAAACATGTGAGAAGGAAAGAGCTGTTTGTTCAGATGCTAACAGATGCTCATTCTTACCTTGGCAAGCACCAGTGCGGATGTTGGGTATGAAACCTCTTCGGCAAGGGTGGGGTTGGGCAGGGCACATCTCGCATGGGTGACCCCATGCTCGCCCGATGGTGGCGCAACACAATGTTTTTGTGCAAACGATGCCGCTCAGCTGACCTTGGCACATCTGGTTGTTGACTTGTGTGAAGCACGGCCCAGTCCGGTAGTCTGAGTATGGGAAAGATGAAGAGCATTAGAGAGGTCAATAAGTGCATGAATAAAACATTGGTGCATTGATACAACCAGAGCTGGGTAGATTGCTTACAAATTGTAGTCTGTTACTGATTCCAAATGTCATGAATTTAATTGTAGTTAGTAACGTAATCCATTTCATTACACATTTTAGGTAATAAGCAATCTTAGGTAATCAGAATACTTTTGGATTACTTTTGACCTAACTAATTTATCACATTGATTTAAATAGGATAATCTTATACCATATTGATATAAAAATATAGTTGTAATTAACAACATGAAGTGCATTAAACATTACATTAATTCAGGATTTCCCAAAATTGGGGTTTGTAAAAGAGTTTGTGAGTTTAATAAAAAGCTAACAATTAAATCATAATAATGTCAATGTAAATCATAAAAATGATTCAGTTGTTTACCTGCATGTCATGTGAACATTAACTAACGTCAGAGAACTGTGAACACGCAAATGTGATACTTAATAATTAAAATATTTATTTTTAAATCTCAGTGGTACTTCAAGTAAATATATTAGGTGAAAGAGGTTCAGATGATAAAAAAATCACTGCATTACATGTAAATAAGAAATAACGTGACTTTGTGTATTTTAATGTGTTTGAAAGACAAAAGCCTTCCAAAGAGATACAAATAAATGGTTAAATAAGCTACTGAGTGATAATTCAAATAAAAATGTATGTGTTCATCAGTAATTTTTGTAAATCCAGTGGTCAAATGCTGTGTAGCCACCTGACTAATGACTGGTCTTTGTGAAAACTGGAGGACTTTCTGAATGTATAAGCGGTAGGCAATGTTAGAAAGGAACATTTAAAAGAGGAATTAAAGAGAATCAATAAATTATAAATAATTTATTGCTATTGTGTGAATAATATGTAACCATGTAATCAATAAAAAGTAACTGTAGTCTGATAACAAGTATTTTGAAATGTAATTTAATCTAATTGCAAGTATTTGATTTTTGGAATCTGATTACGTAATCCAGATTACATGTAATCAGTTACTACCCAGCTCTGGACTTTCATAGGGTACAATACCATCTCAAAACCATAAAAACAACTTAAATTGGCCTAAAGTGGTGTGCTGATCTTCACTGGCCAATATGCTGGTTTCCACTGGTCAGGTTGGTCTGGTTTGGTGACACTTATTTGACTAGTTGGCCAGTTGCTAAACTAGGATAAACCAGCCAAGACCACCAAGCCAACATAGGCTGACAAAACCTTTCTATAATATGACAAGACAAGCGCTAACAAACATTATGACACACAACAAAGAAATTACAACCACAAGAAATCACATTCATGGATAAAGAGATGCAGATGCATCTTCTCCACGCAGCGGTTTCCCAATCATTTGAATGCTGGAGGTCGGTCTGGAAATGCTCTGACAGGGATTCTCTTTCACGGTTTTCTAATAGGATAACCAGATAATTGCTAAGAAATTGCTGGGTTGCATCAATAATGGCAATTTCCATGACAAACCATCTTGTTTTTGGCTGAGGTCGAAATGTGGGATAGTGGTACTAGCACTGTTTTGACTGTTGGAGATTTGGCCATGAGCTCTGACTTTCTTTGTGCTGGTTGCCAATTGAGACGACTTAATCCCATTAACGATGTTTTGAGCATCAAACAAACCAATTCGACACTGAAATAAACTGAGAATTTCAGGATGCAGTCATTTCTGTTTAATACAACTCAAACAAATGCCCGGCTGTGTGGTATTGCATCTTCCAAGTCTTGGTTAGCGATGTTTTGAAAACGTAATTGAACGAGATCCTGCATTTGTTTGGGGTATACTGTGAGAGTCGGTTTACTCTGGCGGGATATGAATGAGATACCAAAAGCTAAATCATATATCCATACCCAACAGGGAGGGAAATGGCACTAAGAAAGTAGGTCAAGAGGAGAAGACAAAAAAGGAAGAAGGACTATGAAGATTTCCCCTTCACGTGCCTTCAAATACCCTTGCTGTCCCTTCTCCTCATCCCTCCTGCGCACCCCTGACTTGACCGTTCTTCCTGGACGATTTGAGTCCAGGAATGCAGGTCCTCTCCAAGTTGAGGCGACCCACTGCGAGCATTCTATGCACATCTGGGATTGATTAATTGTGCCTGGTCAGGACTACGGTGGGACAAGCTAAGGCCCAGATGTGTCCATGCATATCCAGTACTCCAATTCATCAGCCTCTCTATATTGCTGCTTTGACTCTTACTGTGAGTGATGATATTCATATGGATAAAGCCTTCTGGGGCATATCTATAAAGTCAAGATCTTCTTGATTTATGGATTTGGTCATTTCCTATGTTGGGAGCAAACAAATTCGTTGCTAAAAAAAAATATAAGCAAAAATAACCTTGCAACATCTACTTGGAGGTAACTTGCACTACTGAATAGTGCCACTAAATGGTGAATGAGTAATGAGTCATTTCTTTAATGTAAAGTCTGACTTGTCGAAGGGTCTACTACTGGGGTCTCCAAACTCGGTCCTGGAGGGCTGGTGTCCTGCAAAGTTTAGTTTCAACTAATGCTGTCAATCGATTAAAAAAATTAACTAATTAATCGCATATTTTTTCTGAAATTAATCGCGATTGATCACGATTAATCCCATCTAACATTAAATTTTTTAAATATGTTTTTACATTGCAATAATTTCACATTCAAACTTCAAATTAATGTAGAAACAACAAAGACAGTATATTTTTAATATTTCTATTTTTTTATGACTGAGGGTGAGTATCACTGATACCAATATTACTGGTGTCTCTAGGAAATTCTTTTTTTCCTAATATTTAACCATTTACTATAGCCATTCAACATTACAGTATAAATGAGAGCTATCAATTTTAACATTTATGCCGCTGAGGCGAAGTGGAGTGCGTGTCTGAAAAGTCTCCTGCTTGATGTGGTTGTAAAGATGTTCTGCGTTTAAATAAATGCAATTCTTGTCAAGAAAAAAATAAACAAATGCAGCAGTTGTGAGTGGGGTGGCCAACCCTTGCTCTGTCCCTGCGTTAACTGCGTTAAGTATGTTTAACGCTGTTAAACTGGAAAAATGAATCACCTGTGTTAACGCGCTAATTTTGACAGAACTAGTTTCAACCCTAATTAAACACACCTGAACCAGCTAATCAAGCTCTTACTAGGCATACTAAAATCTTCCAGGCAGGTGTGTTGAGGCAAGTTGGAGCTAAACTCTGCAGGACACTGGCCCTACAGAACCAAGTTTGGAGACCTCTGGTCTACTTTTTTTGGACATATAAGTAGTTGTACAATACCAACATGGAAGACTACATGGACTTCATAAGTTGCTCTGCAGTGAAGGACAATAATGAAGAGGGTCTGCCATAAGAACATCCTTGAAGCTGCTCAGGTCTGTCTAACAACCCTTTGATCTGCAATGAAGCTGGAGCCTGGGAGTCTGAAGGCTCCAGCCAACATCATTCGGAAGCCGCCACATTGTTCAAACCAGCCAATTTCTGCACAGAACCATTTGTACACGCACACGGCCAGAAGAATAAATGCAGCGTAACACGGTAGGTCTAAAGACTATACTCCTTTGAGCACTTTAATACACAAGATCGCAATCTCGTAGCAACAGATCTGCAATGCAAAAGGGAGACCGGTTAACCTCAATGTCACATTGGCAAACTTGGCGGCAATGCGCAGACCTTGCTTCCCAGAAGCAAGCAGACTCATATTCCCGAGAAGGGGGGGATGTGTCTGTGATGCAGACAACATTCAGAAGTAATTTTGCCCTGATTACAGTTCGAGTGGCTTGTCAGATCAAAACCATTCACCTACACCCTATCCTGCCAAATGCTCACTCACCTCTACTTTCCATTTAGTCACCACAGCATTTCCTAGCCAGCGACTTCTGCCAACTATTCAGCAGCGTACATTATCATGAATCATGAGGCAAGTTGGGGAAAAGCGATGCCTCAGAAGGTCGCTGATGTGTGGCATTCACACTTGTCCAAAGAATGAGTGGCAGCGTAATTTGGCAGGAGGAAGCCTTCCTGTGAAAGGCTTTGAAGATTTTCGGATGGACAACAAACTCTTTTACTGCTCTGTGATTTATATAAGACTGGCAATCACTTGAGTCAGTCTGCAATGAGTCCAGTGACCCTCAGTCCTTTCATTCATTCTCTTGTGGTTACAGGAGGATTAGTCACGTTTCATTGTTTGGAAAACCCTTTTCTCAAAAATCCATTGCACCACACCAAAAACAACCCAATGGCATCTGTGCCAAAACAGTGGTAATTGTTGCAGCTAAAATGGACTAGTGACCCATGACCCTGAGCAAAGTCAGCCCTTGACTGTGAATGAATATTACGCATAGCTTTCTTCGGTGTGGGCCACGGTAAGCGATAACGCAGCGCACACGTGGCTAAACGGAAAACGAATTAGATGGGCCTAACACCATTCTTACCGTTAACTCGCTTAACTCCCTCTAGAAACCGTGCCGACTCACTGCTGAGCTTGCATTATGTTCACTGAACTCTTCTGCAGACGACTGACTTTCTAAAAACGCAAGCCAACTATTGTGGTTCAGTGTTTTCAGGATCCAGTTTCTTTGTTACTACCTCTTTCTTGGAAGACGGTGCTGGCTTTTTTTGGAAGAACCAAACAGAGACTGACATCAGGCCTGCATCATCTTTTGGAAATTCATCAACTGTGTGAAATCCAGTCGCTTGATGATAAACAGGTGTGCCTAGGACAGGCTAAATAAAGATTCTATCTTTGCTCTTTAACTGTGACATGACTAATTGCTTAGTGTGACGTTTGTACAACCTATAAGCAAAGACCTTGAGGGTGAGTCTGGAGGGTTTCGGAGACGAGAGTCTGGATCTGGTCGGGTGGCCCAGAAAGGAGGAAGGTGTCTCGAGAACTGCGCTCTTCGTGTGAAGAGATTGTTTGTACTAGTTCAGGCCTGGCTGTGTATACACAGCTGGGGTCTCCATTTCTTAGAGAACACCCCCCACCACCACCCTTTCTTGTCAGAAAAGTCTCCACAGAAACGTTGCCTTGTCATTTCCACCCTACTTTATCTACTGCCAGATGTCTCCCAAACTTTTCCACCTCCCTGCATTGGGTTTTCAAAGGGAACCGGCCTACGATTGCACAAGGGGCTTCGTGAAGGGGTGGGATCACACAGAGAACCAGACGCAGGAGGGTGGGGTACCGAAAAAGGGCTTACATATTTGGATAGTGTGCCTGGGGCGCTTCTCTCCCACAATTCACACGGCCTGATGGGAACTGCCTTTACGGTCCTTTCAGTCTGTCATTTTCTCATAACTCCAGCCAAGGATTTCACCTCCGATAGAACGTCTCGTGCACACGTGAGGGAGGCTCTCGTCCTTTTTTTCGCCCCAGATTACCTCATTGTTCCTGCTCTGAGAGACGTGGCCACAATGTAAACTGTAGCATTAATTTCACACCGGCTACAGTGAAGGGGGAAGCGCACCACCTCAAAACTGAAGCACTGTAAATTACCCTTCGGAGCATTTCTGGGTCACATTGACACAGTGTTACCACATTCTTGAAGCATGCCTGAGACAGTAAACAAACCGCACATCTTCACAGACGTCAACACAATTAAGACTTGAGAAAATATGAACTTTGGAAGCATAGCGGTGGCTTACCTCTCTCACACTGCGGCCCAGTAAAACCATAGACACAGGCACATCTGTTGGGTCCAATACAACGCCCGCCGTTTTGACATCCGCTCTCACACACAGCTACAAAAAGCAAAATTGGTGAAATGAAAGAATTAATTTTATAATATTCTATCCTACAATTAGAAAAAATACACAAAGAGTTCTTGAGTTGCAATATGGTTCTTTGGAATGTTTGGAATGTCCTTGATGTTTCATTAAAAGTTCTAAAGATCAGTGAATAAAAAATACAATAAATGAATAAAAAAAATAAATAAAACAATTCAATGTAAAATGAAATAAGACATAAAACATTTAGAGAAATATACAGTTGAGTTTAAATGCATTCTGAGATCTTTTGTGTCTATAAGCCAAACTCTTGTGAAATCATCTATTGTTGTATGTGTCTAGGCAGGTATGTGGTGATGTCTGGACGTTGTGAAAAGAAAAATTCACTTACGCTGTCCACAGTGAGTTCCTGTGTAGCCCTTCTGACACGAACAGGCATCTTCGTTACAGACCCCTCCATTCATGCATCTGACGCTGCAGGACTGGACTGTACAGAGACAAGAGCGGTGATAATAATTCGTCTAGAGCACTCAGTTGTGCTCAGTATAACAATGAACCATGCATGCAGCTAAAACTAACCCTATTTTTAGGGAATAACCCAAAAAACAGTAAGAAATGTTCAAAAATTTATTTTGATTCATTTCCAGGAATCAGTTCAAACCGTATTCTAATAAACTTGGCATTGCACACTATGAATATTGTTGCCACTGTGATGAACTGCACAAAAAAAAAAAAAAAAAATGCTGTGGGATTTAGTTTTAAACACAGAAATTGCAAGTAAATATCGCAAAGAATTACATAGAAGTAGCATACTGAAATAAACAAGAAAATTGAAAGCAGAAAGACAGAAATTTGCAATTTAGCTATATCACACAGCCTATTTATTAAGATATGTTTTCAGAGAACATATTTTGAATATTCTTCAACTGAACATATAACTCTATGCATGCCCTTACACTGGAGTACATTTCAGTTTACTGCATTTCAGTTTACTTACTATTTATTTAACTCAATCATACTTACACTATGTATTTGAGAAAGACCCTTAATTGCTTTACTTATTTATTGTCTTTCCAATATCAGCAACCGCCAATTCAAATTCCTGGTAACTTGGCCAACAAAAGCCTATTTTCATCCTGATTTTCTACCAGACATTTTTTTTGGATAAGCAGATTCATTTACCAGCGATTTTCATGAAATGGCAATTCTCTTGGCGCAGAACGAATCATTTAGCAAAACTTTCAATAGAGTTTGTGTACGAAACCATGGCGATTTAAAATTGCATTTAGATGACATAAGCACAACGAATCATCTCTGATGATCATCTTAAAAAGACTGATGTCCCCCATCAGTTGCATCAAAACGCTGCTCTCGCCAAACTCTTTTGTTCTGTCTAAACAAAGGCATCGTGCCATTACGCTTCACCCCAAATATAATTCAAGCTACTACTAATCCCAGACAAAAAAAAATAAAAATTTAATAGTTCCTCATTTATTCCTTTTATCTTCGCCTGCCATGATCTAATCCTTTTAAGAAACCTAAAAAAGAATAAACTAAATCAGAGGGTAAAGGCTTTGTAAAAATTTGCCTGTTTTCGTCTGATTTTGCATGAAAAATGCTGCTGGATGGAGTTCAAACACGAGTGCTTTTTGTTTTTTTTCGCTGATGGCATGCTTTCAACAGCAAGGCCTGTAAATGTTTGAGCATGGGCTGTGTTTTCCTAAAGCATAGGAAATGACTTCATTGGCTAGACCTGCTGACGGCCCCCCACAGGTGGTTCGGTCGCTGATCCATGCTAAGTGAGCTGCATGTGCTGAGATGCGCACGCAAACGCACACACGCAAAACGGGGCTCCCCCAGGTTCCCACCCCACAATGCACCTCTGTCTGCAGCAGTCAAATCTGTCAGTTTTTTACAAGCTACTTTGACGGCAGGAAACATAAGCGAGGCTGAGAAACAGAGGCCCTTTATGGACGTTTCTTTCACGCGGTGTGGAGATCCGTGGCCTGTCAACGTCAAGTTCACCAACGAGACATCGTGGGGTTTAAAATGAAAATGAATAGCTGCTCAAATTATAGCAGCGAGCGCTAGATCTTGTTCTGCGTTCTGTTATAAATCCAGAGATTTGATTTAAGAGCTGTCGGCCAGGGTTATTATAGTTGTATAAAACTAAAACTATTAAATAATATTTTAATTACTTAAAATACAATAAACATTCAATTAAAAAATAAATATAAAATATATACATATTTAGATGCCAAGGCAAAATTTCTAATTTTCGTTAAGTGTAAGAACTAAAATAACTAAAACAAAATTTTAACTTTTTATTTCAGTAAGTTTAAAGTTAGACACATTTCTAATTTTTGTTCATTTTAATAACTAAAATAACTCAAAACAAACTTTTTTTTTTTATTTTAGTTCGTTTAAAATTAGAAACATTCCTATTTTTTGTTTATATTAAGTTTAAATACTAAAATACCTAAAACAAAATTTGAAACTTATTTTTATTTCTGTTAGTTGCCAAGGCAACATTTCCAATTTTCATTAAGTTTAAGAACTAAAATAACTAAAACAAAACTTAAACTTTTTTTAAGTTAGTTTATAATTAGAAACATTTCTCATTTTCGTTTATTTAAAGTTGAAGTACTAAAATACCTAAAACAAAATTTGAAACTTATTTTTATTTCTGTTAGTTGCCAAGGCAACATTTCCAATTTTCATTAAGTTTAAGAACTAAAATAACTAAAACAAAACTTAAACTTTTTTTAAGTTAGTTTATAATTAGAAACATTTCTCATTTTCGTTTATTTAAAGTTGAAGTACTAAAATACCTAAAAACAAAACTTAGACTTATTTTTATTTTACTTATTTCCTAAGACAACATTTCTTTATTTTAAGTACTAAAATAACTACAACAAAAATTAAACTCATTTTATTTCAGTTAGTTGCCATGGCAACATTTCTCATTTTAATTTTTTTAAGTTGAAGTACTAAAATATCTAAAACAAAACTTATTTTATTTCATTTAGCTGCCAAGGCAACATTTCTCATTTTCGTTTAATTTAAGCTGAAGTACTAAAATAACTAAAACTTAAACATGAATAAATTAATAAAAATATTAGTAACACATTGCAATAAGGTCTTATTAGTTAATGCATTAAATAACAATGAGCAATACATTTGTTGCAGTATTTATTCATCATTGTTAACATTAATAAAAATACAACTATTCATTGTTAGTTCATGTTAGCTCAGTTTCATTAAAAATATTAAGATACAACTTTTTACTTTAATAATGTATTAATAAATTTTGTAATGAACATTAACTAAAATTAGTATTTTTCATTAACTAATGTAGTTAACTAGTGTTAACAAGTGCAATTTGTTAACAAAAAACAATAAAAATGACTAAAACACACAACAAAATTAATAAAAGTTTAACTAAATTGGATACGATAAAAATAAAAACTAATTGAAAAAAATTATAAATACTTTAATAGTATATTAATGATCCCACTGCTTATGGCCTAACATAAAAAAATTGAGATGTATGGTAATCACACATTAATGATGAAGAAGAGGTTAGCGTTACAGTATCTTGAGCACAGCTGCAGTATTTGGACGCTAATGGCTACAGCTAACATCCGTATGGTGGCTTGTTATTTATGGAGTAACTGCAGATTCATAGCTGACTCATAAATGTGGCCGCTCCCAACCACTGCAGACGGTACGCGGTCGGGTAGGCGTAATGACAGCATCACCGATCTCGCAAATCCCATAAGGCTGCCAAAACAGAGTACAAGCGTATGTTTAGCATTTGCTTTCAAACAGTCAGAGGAATGGCAGCCGAATTAGATGGTCAATTTCTCATTGCCGAATAAATTGACTCTGGTTTTACAGCTTACGAGACCGAACCCTATGGTTTGGTGCATTTGGGTTTATTTGTCTATGACCACATATTCTGGGCATTTGCTGAGAAACGGCTGGACGCCGCTGGCAGAGAGCAAGTGCAGTAAGAGAAACCTGCGCTAATGCTAAACACCTCGTCCAGGAATCACCAACGGTCATTACTTTTCCCAGCGCCATCTAAACAAAATCAATCACGCTTTTCTTAGTAAGTCATAAAAAATGCCTGGTGCAAGGTTTCACCGGCAAACGTGTGGTCTCAAATTTTACATATTTCAACAGAAAACACTCCTAGCTTAGCTAATGATTCAAAGGATGAAACGCTATACATTGTCAGAGCAATTTCACAGCATTTCCAGCCGGCCGTATCTCTGCTCAATTTCAAATCTCAACCTAATAAATCGCTGGAAGCGTCAAGGAAAAGTTCGGAATTATGACAAGCTCTTCAGCCACAAAGGAAGCGAGCAGGGTAGAGAGAATTATTTAAAAACACACATCTACTGTCAAAGCTGTGCCCTAGCGGTTAATGCACATGCTCCAAACATTGCTAGAAGTCATTTCATATCCAGTTCTTCTTTTTCTAAACTATGCCTATGAATGAAAGCACCAAAATAGCCAAGAATACAAAAAAAGAGACTAGTCAAAATGTGTTTTTCATACAGTCCAGGGCATTTTGTTGACACAAAATGAGACCGAAATGACTGAACTCACCTGCGGCCGCACCACAGCTAGGGGCGAGATGGCCACTGGAGCAGGTACACATGTTGGGCCTCGAGCAAAAGCCATCTCCACACGAGTTCCTACAGATTGCTGGAGAGACAAAAAGATTCATGAGAAGTGATTAGCAAAGGCATTTTGATCTGTTAGCATACAAACAGGTGGATAGTACGCAAGAATAATTAAATGCATGCAGCTTCAGGAGTCCCCAATACTGATCATGTGGCATATTACTTTTTGAAAAGTTACTTGTTGCACACTGCATACTGTTCTCCAAACATACTGTGCAGTAGGGCTGGGTTTTGACACTAATTTCACGATTCGATTCGATTATGCACAAGCTCGCGATTCAATTTGACTTCGAATTCGATTCAATATCGATTTTGGATATATATCAGGTACAGTACATGGCAAATTTTCTCAAGGCAAAAAGATCTCTTAACTAATGCTGTAAAATTTACATGAGAGTAAGTCGGTACTACATTACTATAATATTGAAGGTTAAACTTAGCTGAACTTAGCTGTTGTTTTTATAATATTACTTATATTTAAATTACATAGGCTAATTACATTTCTACTCCAGTTTGGTTTTTTTAAAATATAAATATTTAAAATTTGGCTGTCGTAAAAACTTGGCGGATTTATTCAAACTTAAATACTGAAGAACAGTAAAAATTATAATGAATATGTTATGGTGCATATATTTAGCAAAATGCTCCTCTCTAGAGTTTAATTTTTAGCTGACTAACAAGTCACCGAATATGTTTTTTCTAAGGTAAATGTGACGTTACTTGACACATTGTTTACAAGCTGTTACATTGACGTCTTTGTGCGGTTGAAACACTGATTGAGCAATACAGATTTTGGTAAGTTCTACTCTGTCTTTTAATGTACCTTCGAATGTTCATTCTTGTTTATTTCGTGCTGAAACTGGTATTAAAGTGGAGGAGATGATCAGTTCACATTCTTTTGAACTGAGGGGCTACAGTGTTCTGTCTTTCCACATTAAACAGCGCCAAAACAGCATTTATTGTTTGAATATTGTAATAAAATGGACAGAATTTGAAATCTGAGACTTTATTTCATATCAGAAGTAACAAAGCACAAAGCTTAATGTGATTTATTGGATCTAAGGAGAGCTACAATGATTCGTTCATTAACTTAAAACAGGCTAGACTAACCGATTCTTGGAATTTAAGAATCAATATCATTTTGTAAAAATGAGAATCAATCAAAATTGAGAAATCAATATTTTTTAACCAGCCCTACTGTGCAGTATGCTAGTATCAGGTTCAGAATATAACTTGGGTCTTAGGTTCAAGCCTTTATCTCTTGGGGGTTGTATTGAGGTTAAAAGTCTTGGGGTCAAACCCCAGAAAGAGCAATTCATGAACTGCTGATTTCCCTCTGATGTACTCTTGTACAAGGAAGTTAACCACAGTTAGCCTAAGGCTAAATGCTAACTTTGTGGTTAAGTGTACTGTGGGTGAGTGGCATCTTCAACATGCGACTTTAAAAACAAATACTGCAGATACTTACGAACTATACACTGGTTCCCTCCGGGCAGCGTTTTCCATCCTGGACAACAATAGGAGTGGAAGCGGGAACCACATACGTTGGGCCTGAAACAACGGAAACCAGTCCATTAAATTACAGAAACCAAATATTATTCCTGAACGTTTCTCAGAAACATACAACAGAATGAAATATCCACGGTCTCAAAGACCTCCTGACCCTTCGCAATAAATATGGCTCAATGCATACAATGGCCCCAAAGGACTTTCCAGGGAAATGACATGAGAAGAGTTTGTTTTGAGTAGGACCATAACTAAACTTCCTGAGACAGAAATATTTACTAAAGCTACTCTTACGATCCCAAATGCTCTCATCCATGAGCTGTTTTTTGGCAACTTTCTCACCAAGAGTTGATTCCAAAGAAAAGTGTCAGTTTAGTCATGAAATGTGTGATTAATGACAGGGCCAAACCCAAAGTTCAGTATTTCCCTGCTTAAGTGTGAACAAACCCAGCACCATGTTTTGGGACTCGCTGTTTAGTGACTTGATCCAAGACGACCAACTAGTCACTGACAGCTTGGAGGCAAATCGCCCTCAGAATGTGTCATTTTGGCAGTTTCTTTCCAGCAAGCCCTTAGGATCTCCATCAAACCTGGACCCTCGCTGCGAAAACAGTTTTATTTCTATCAGCACCAAGTTAAGCCTGCTGTAAATGGACCTTTAAAAAAACCACAAGGTACATCTGTCTTTCTATGCACACACATAAATTCCTTTCCTCTACAAGTCAATATGTTTACAAATGTCAGTCACCTGGGGACAGCCAGCTGTAGTTTGAATCTTTTGATGGATTTCAAACCGCATTGCCAGACGACCCAACTGCTAACAGCAAAAACCAAAAGAGATGTGGAGGGCCAGGAAGAGTAGAGGCTGATGGAGGGCTAGATGTTGGAACATGAAAATGGAAAATGCTGGGGAAAGGACAGGAATCGGTGGGAGGTAAAGAAAACAAGTGGAAGTGAAAAGTTTGGGGGGTTGGGAGGTTGGGCTGCTGAAAACAAAAGCAACAGCGGAAATTAGGCCAGAAGATGATGAATTATCAGTAATGTGGAACCATAGAGTCTTATTTCTCAACTGGAGCCTGAAAAATGAAGTCTGAAACTCATGCACAATGATGCCAAGAAGGTTATCCCTGGACGCAAACTGATCTTTTCTTTCTTAAAGCCTACGCTTTTCAGTAGGGATACACCGAATGTTCGGCAACCAAATTATTCATCCGAAAATAGCAAAAAAAAAAAAAAAAAGCTCTTTTGGTGTTCGGCCAAATAAGCGAAAAGGCCGAATAAACTGTACCGAACAATGACGTTTTTGGTGACGCAATCAAATAACAACCAGCGTAGAGTGAGAGGCGCGCACTCTTTATAACGCAGCAAACATGTCGGCAGTGTGGAAGCATTTAAAACTGTCAGAGAAAGACACAAAAATCATTACAAGCACCGACAGCGAGAGACTGTTTAGCACTGCATCGCATGTCTCCGATGAGAAGAGGAAGGGGTGGTTGTTGCTGGTTACTGTACTGTATGTTACTGTGTTAATTCTCTGTGTTACTCCTCAACCTTTTTGTGAATTTTTACAAGACATGGATGTGACCATGTGATATGTGCAACAAACATCTTCCCAAATTCATGATGAGAATCATTTATAAATCTGCTGTTGTCAACAAAAAGGAGCACTCAGGTCTTCCTGTGGGTTTCCGCCAAAATAAAAGCAAGAATTCCATCAACAATGTTAGTGTTCTAATTTTACTGTTGTTCTGTAAAATAAAATAAAGTAAAACAATAATAATGATGATTATAATTACAATAGCTCTATTAATACATTCATTATAACATAAAGTTTGGGATTTGTAATATTTTCTGTTTTAAAATGTATTTTCTGCTCACCAAGACTGCATTTATTTGTACAGTAAAAAATACAGTAAAACAGTAATATTATGAAATATTATTACCATTTTAAATAACTGTTTTTGTATGTGAATATACTGTAAAATGTAATTTATTACTGTGATCAAAGCTGGATTTTCAGCATCATTACTGCAGTCTTCAGTGTCACAGGATCCTTCAGAAATCATTCTAATATGCTGATTTGCTGTTCAAAGTGTCAGTTTTTTTCTCTTTTTTTGGCTTTAGCCAATCACATGCCTGATTCAAGAAGGGGGTCCCAAAATGGCCAAATAATATTTTTTAAATTGTTGTTTTGTAATTGATTGTTTTTATTTGAAAAGACAAAACAGGAAAAAGCACATTTTGACTATTTAAATTATGCAATGGTGAAGAAAAATTGGCAAAATACATGGAAAAATGTGAAAAACAGCATTCAGTATTTGGCCTTCGGCTAAGTGTTTCATTATATTTGGTTTCGGCTTTGGCCAAGAATTTTCATTTCAATGCATCCCTACTTTTCAGTGTGTTCACACTTCTTTAAGCTGGAACACTACTTCGGGTGGTCGTGAAGAATCTGCAGTGAATACCAGAAAATGCATTTTAAACACGCAATCCATGTGCAAACTACTAAGCGTATTAGTTGAGGTATGGTGTGTTTACCACTACTAAATCAAGAACATTTACAAAACCCAACAACTCAAATATGAACCAGCACCTCAAAGAAAGATATAAATTGGTAACGGGTTCTTTGCTACAAGGCAAATACACGGAAAGACCATGTGACTCCTTCAGCTAGATGGGTCAATTCATTTCACTTCACTAGGTCAAATCCTTTTTCATTTAGAGGGTCTACCAGCCCTTGGGCCTAAAGAGATTTGCAAACAATTCTTTGCTGAAGATCTCCAGATAAAGCAGGTCAACTTTACAACGTTTGAGAACCCCTCGCAAACTGAATTCCAGTAAGGTCTGGACAAGGCTGAGATAGGAAATCAGGATGCTTTGACGGCCTCTGGCCAGTTCTCGGTGAGGTCATAAAAACTTAACAGGAGCTCTCACGAAGGAGAGAGGGTGTAGACAAAGATAGCATAATTCCGTCCCACCACTACCACTCCTAGAGAGGTTAAAGGTCAATTTACAGGCATCTGCTCCCAGCCCCCAGGATTGCTCCAGTCCAGAGCCAATGAGCTAATGGCACGGTTGTTTTAACATTATATAGCTCCCATGTGTAAAGCCTCTGGATCTCTACGGCCTTTCCTTGTCCAACTTGGCTTGTTTCACGGCCCTGACCCTAATGAACTCAAATCACACTGCCATCTAGATTATACACACTTTTAATGCAATGAGGGAGGAGGGGGTCGCTCCATGTGATTTCAAGTCCGATGTGGGAATGTTGTCGCTTTCTTGCATAAGCTGGTCCACAAGACACTTCGGAGTGAGAATAAACAACAGAAAGGAATTAGCTGTTATGCTTTTTCTTTTTTGGTGCAATACAATGAGTGCATTTGATAAGACGATAAGAATTTCTGGGCATACAATTATGCACACATAAGGATACACTTATCAGATCTGCATCTTCCTTTCCACTGGTTAGATGACAAACTCCACTGAAAAGAGAAAAAACATACTGCTTTTCTGTTTTTTTTTTTTTTTTGGTTTGTTTGTTTGTTTTTTGTGGGGTCCCTTAAAACTAAGTTGGCTCCATATCCACAGGCAAATTTTTTGTTCCTAAACTTAAAACTTTATTTCTACAAAGAGCAATTCCACAACAAAATGTTGTTGGCTTGTAGCAAGCTCTTCGGGATCCAAGAAGGATTGCTTTCCTTTTGACTGGCATGTACTTCTAGCTGTTAAAAGAATAAAAATCCAAGACAAAGAACTCAGTCTCTCTGGGGATGCAAACATCAAGCGTTCTGGAAGAACTGGAGCCCATCTTTGGAGTCTAGTGGAGCTGACATTTCCTCGGAGACATGTTGAGCATATGAAGAGAAACCCTGGCCAAGCCAGCAAGACTTCTAAAAACATCTACCCTGAGGACGCGGCTGGCTTTGTACTGGGCAAAACTCCTCAGGGTTGGCACTGAGAACCACATAATCATATTCTCACCCCAAGACCACTGCTTTTACAGCAGTCTCCCAGACTTTACCTTCATTTAAGGGGCCCCCAAATGCAATGTGATCAGACTCCTCCAATCTGACGGCCAAATTATGCTTAGCAAGGAGAGCCAGTAAGCTCCAAATCCTACTCCAGCTCTCTTAAACTGTCTCACCCGGGATAACTTGGCTTGATTGGTCGGCAGTGGATCAAATGTGCTTTTTCGTGCAATGTCATTATAATCAGTGTTCTTAAGGGCTGTTCATACACTTTGTTGGTATGTTAAATAGGATTACAAATGGTGCTTGGTGATGATTAGACCTTTCTTTAAGACTACAACATTTGTGAGGGTTTCTAATGACATTCTACAAGGCGTTGATTTTGGAAGCTGTGTTGTCTTACGTCTGTTAGATCTTACTGTGGCATTTGATCATATTATTCTCATTGATCATCTTAGGGACCAGGTTGGTATTCAGGGCTTAGCCCTGAAATGGTTCTTATTTGAAAGATAGAACCTTTTCAGTCAGTTTAGGAAATTATTCTTCTACTGTTGCCCCTCTTGTATGTGGGGTTCCTCAGGGTTCCATTTTGGGACCAATTTTATTTTCCCTTTATATGCTCCCTCTAAGTTCTATTTTTAAGAAATTTGGGATTCACTATCATTTATATGTGGATGATTCTCAAATTTATTTACCACTGAGACATGGTCATAAATTTGCCATTCAGTCCCTATATGAATGTTTGACTGATGTTAAGTGTTGGTTGGAGAATAACTTTCTCCAATTGAATGAGGATAAGACAGAGATGATTTTATTTGGTAATAAGGACTGTGTAGAGGCTGTTTATGACTGCCTAAGGATGTTTCCTGGGAAAAAACTGTCTAACGTGAGAAACCTTGGTGTCATTTTTGACTCTGACCTTAAATTTGACTGGCAGATTAATACTGTTGTTAAGAAAAGTCCCTACATCCCTTTTGGCAAGTTTGTATTCAGCATAGGCCCTCAAAAGGGCACTGTGGCACATTTCTCAACTGACTCAGTGGCACATGGTTCTGCTCCACTAACCGGATCAGATACTCCCTCTTAGTTTACCTGGAAAATTGGCCAAAGTGTTCAATTAACTAATTTTTGAGTATGATACAGGCCAACTACTATTGGTTCCACTTCTGGTACATGGTGTGCATGTACAGAATGGTGCTTTTGTTTCTGAACTTAAGTCTCAGCTGGATTGCTAACCACAGTCCTAACGGACTCAAAGTGTCTGTTTGGTCTTGCTAGATTTGTTTCAGACCATAACTGCAAAAACCCTTTCCTGATTAAATAAGGATCCAAGAATTAGAGACATATCTCTGTTGTGAAATGCTCTTTCTCACCTCCAGCTTGAAAACAAATGTCCCTTGTTGGAGCCCCCCGAGTAATCAGAATACCTAATTTCCTTTTGCAGTTTGCAGGGGAGTTATAAGCAAGTACAGATGAGAGGATGATTGGAATAACTGTTTCAAACATATTAGGGCCGAGCGACACAAAACAGCCATTGTTTTCCCAAAAATGAGAACAATACACAGCTTTGGTTTTGTGGAGAAAAATATCTATCATGCAATCACTGCTCTTTTAATACATTAAAGTGTGTTTACCTCAACTTTCAACAGAAACTAGAGACCTAAAACACCATGCATTCTTCTTGGAGATATGTAGAAGTAAAATTTACGATAACCAAACAATAATATCTTTCTTCGGCATAAGTTATCAGTAGGAAATGACACTCCTGTTGTCATGACCAACATACTGAGGCATTTCAGTACTTAAAATTCCTTCACA
Organism: Spinibarbus caldwelli; assembly: GCA_039654775.1. Taxonomy (NCBI): domain Eukaryota; kingdom Metazoa; phylum Chordata; class Actinopteri; order Cypriniformes; family Cyprinidae; genus Spinibarbus; species Spinibarbus caldwelli. Next base: position 2,820,394 of record CM077231.1, read on the forward strand.
GCAGATTCACAACACTTCTGCAGCTGGCTCCATCACATACATTGCTTTTTTTAAGGGACCAATCATGCTTTCAACCCAGTTTGGCTTTAACCCAAACAGCACAGCAGGTTGCAACATAAATCTACTGCATTAAAAAAGTGCATTTAGAGATGATGCTAGCTTCAAATTCAAGCATTAAAGACAAGGTATACCAACCCCCAAGTGAATATACTGTACTTCTGGTAATAAAAGTTAAGTTAAACCCTCCGCCTCACATGGTTAAGCCATTAGAATGTCTACTTCAAGAATGAAACTGACAGAGAACAGGAGCAGGACGTGACTGAAAAAACTCTTACCCCCTGAGGGACTCCTGGCCTCTCCGGCGGACCCTCTGTTGCACCTCCCCCTCAGGTTTTCCAGTGAATCGACTGGCCTGGATGTCTCCATCTCCTTGCGCCTGCGCCGAATGGGCCGTGGCCCACCAGATCGCGGCCCATCCGAGCACCACCTTGGCCAGCTTCCACACTCCCATTGGCCCCTGCTGTGTGACTCCTGAAGCGCCGTTAAACGTGCCTCACCCTCAATAAAACTCTTCCTTTCCAATGAGCTCTTCAGACGCGAACTTCAAGCTTGAGCACTCCAGACTGAAGGCTAAAAAAAGAGAAGACAAAATGCATAGCTTTACTGCTTAGCCTATTTGGCATATACAGTGAACATACGAACAAATGTGCCCCCTCATAAATTTAGCAATTAAATCGCCCACGGTCGATGATGGAGTTTTTTTATAAAGTGTAGTATTATTCCAGGCAAACCGTGTGGCTCTTTAAGCGCCAGCCTGCATCCTTTTACAGGCCCACTTAGACTTGTCTTAGCGTGTAGAAATAACGAACTCTTGGGCAAGACTGGACTCCTGGTTTTGTTCTCAACCGGCTCATTAAAAATAAGATTTTAGGGTACATAATGGGCCTCAAAAGATTTAGAACCATGGCAGAAATGGGTTTCAACTTCAGATGGGTGGCAAAACAACATAGTTTTCTTTTCAGCATGATATATTTGTGTTAAACCTCTGCAAAGTAGGCATACTGCTTAATAAGGACATTCTTTAACGAAAGTAAACTGGATATGTCTCCACAGACTTTTATTATATGCTGATTAATTATTTTACTGCAAGCCGCTTTTGATAAAAGCGTTTGCAAAATGAATACTGTTTAACATCAAAGGCTTAAAAAGTTGGTTTAATGAGAAGATTGTGATAATAAAGTTAGTTAAATTACAGTACACCATCTCAGATGACAGGGTCTGAGAAGAAAGTTTGAAGAGTTTTCAAGTGAGCGGGTCTAATTGTGGTGTGAACAGAATAATAAAAAACATCAATAAGGAAGGGCAGTCTTTTACAGAAAACACACATGTATATTCTGATAAAGCATGTACTTTGTCTGCAGCTTTGATAAAAGCATTTGCAAAATCAATTAATTAAAATATTATTTAACATCAAATTGGCGTCTGCTTGTCTTTAGTTTAATAAGATGATGACGGTAAATTCCGTGAAATCACAGTTCATCTGAATTTGACAGGTCTGGCAAATCTGAGAGGGAAAGTTTGAGGAGTTTTCAAGTGGGCGGTCCTAAACGCGGCGCGAACAAAGGAGAAAAAAAACCCCATCAATGACAACAATCATCTTTCCAAGGTATTATTATGAATTACATCGTCCGCTTTTCCGCTTTTAATGACGTCAGGCACCGTGACACAATTCAACATCTTGTACATTAATTGCGACGTTAAAAAGACACCACGTGAGCGTTTTCTTTGTGAAGAGAAGAAGAAGAAAAAAAAGAGTCGCTAGAAAAACAAAAAGTTGAGTTTGCGAAGGCAAACGCGCTTGCTATGTACACACTTTAGGAGAGATTTCGCGATTACATTAACTGGCTTCCAATATTCCGCTAATAATGAGTGTAATTGTTGCATTTTAGTCTATTTTAACGAATATCAATTGGATATTTGCAAATGTAACGCGTTTAAATTGTATTTAACCAACTGTTCAAACTAAGTCTTTTAAAGTTACGTTTTAAACTCTAAACTTTACAACTCATCTTTAAACTTCATTTTTCTACAATCGTGTACCAGAATAACAGTTTTATTTAAGTTTTAAATGAGTTAGCCGGCCAACTAACGTTAACTGTAAAGAAAGAAACGCCGGTTTACGTCACGAATTTTTTTTGTTTTTTTCCCCTTCAAATTACTTTTTGCAAAGTGGCCAACTTCTTAATCGCCCTTAAATTCGTTCTTTCCTGCATTTAATAATAAAATCGCGGTGCATATTATGAGCGCTTCGTTGAAACGGATGCAAATAAACCATGCATAAATAATCAGGATATTGAAGCAGAAATACCTCAGATGTCTTGGAGTGGCTGGAGGAGTCCGTTATTGTCACGGGATATGTTCCCCTGAATGGAAAACTGCACTGTAGCCCCTGTGAGAAAGAGAACAGTAAGTGAATTACTCTGTTAGGTCCAGGGGAGGTGCTTTGGTTGAAGAACCATAGAGGAGGGGGTTTGAACCCGCTGACTGCCCCCCTGCACTGCAACCAACCATTATTTACACGACTGAAAGAGTGAATGAAGAGAAGCTAAGTATGTGATTTAGTTATTTTGTAAAATTTCTCCTCTCTCTTTCTTTGTAATCACTGATTGATGTAGTAATGAGTGGACTGATGAAGTGATTTGCTCATGCTTGACAAAGGAAGGATAGACTTACACACTTAAAGTCACAACAATCATGAGGCAACATTTTACCTGATATGAATAATCACAGTATTTAATATGTTTGTAGTACCTTTCATTTTTTTATTTAGCATTTAAAACAATGGTATTTGTAAAAGCTATATATACATTATGAACTACATACGATAAACACACACGCACACACACACACACACACACACACACACACACACACACACACACATATATCTATATATATATTCTATGTTTTACACATGTTATACAAACAAACTTTGTAAAGTCAAATATACTAAGGCAATCTAAAACTTTTTCAATTGTTGACAATTATATTACTAAATATAATAATATTTTTGACAGTATAAATGTAAAGTATTAACATCTTGTTTATAAAAATGCAAATAAAAAGTTTTTATTTAGTTTATTATAATTTGTTATATGTAGTATATAATTTTTTTAAAATGTTACATAACTGCAAAATAAATTAATTTTTACTACAAAAATGTGTTTTGCAATAGCATTTGTGTAGCATTTTTATTAACAAAATATTCATATTTTTTCTTTACAGTTTATTATGTCAAAACAATCTAGATGAAAAGTTGAATTTAAAAAGTTTAGATGGTCTTTGTATATGTTGACTTTATTTCGCATGTTTTTGCATACAAACATTTACCATTAGGCTACCTTTTATATTGTCAACATAACAATTTGAGTGAAAAGTTGAACTGAACATTTCAAATTGTCTTAGTATTTGGTGTGATTTATCTTGACCTGTATGATTTTGTATGATTTATACAGACTTTATTTCCATGCAAAAACAACAAAAAAGTTGACTTTTACAGTTAAAATCAAATGTATTGACAAATGTATTGACAAAAAAGTCAAACTAAATCAGGACTGTAGGAGGAAAACTGACGGAAGGTCATTCAGGCTCAACACGTTGTCATCATATTAAAAGGGTGAATAATTCAGTGTTAACAAAGCTTGTTTTCTCACTCAGTTTCTTTACTGCTCCCTAGCTTGCCTGATTTTAATTGGCTGTTAGGGTTGACGCGACACCTAGGTGGTCGAACAGCTGAGTGTAACCCAAATGCGAGCGTCAACGTTGTTGAAACGGCCAAACTGAGTCAGCAGGTTTAAAAAACATACATGCCTTTGTTGTCTGAGCAATTTCAAAAATGGCCTCCATCACCCTCGCATTTACTGCGCTCGTTTTATCCCTCAAATACGTGGGAGATTCGGTAAAAATATGTTAGTTCCCAATGTCATAAAAGTTAATTGAAGAAATCAGCGTGTAACTGTGTTTGAGCATATCTCGTGATTAAATCGTCTACGTCATGTAAAATACGTCCACTGGCTTTTAGTGCAAGAATGATTTGCGGCGTGTTTTCCGATCCCCCTCGTCCTTGGAGCAAATGCAATGGAATGAGATAGGAGCAATGTTCTTGGCAGAAATGTCTTTCTCCGAGACCCACGCGGCTTGCCCCTAAACAGAACCACATTGTGTGCTGAGCCCGCTTTCCCTTTCCTTTTGACTCCCCCTCAACATCTGACAGGTTGTGTCGAACAGTATGTTTGCACCCAAAGAGGATGTGACATCCAGAGTCTTTCCAGGAAGATGATAAAGAATGAGACATTTTCTGACTAATCTTGTGACTGTCTTGGATTATAAACTTATGAAAATTGTAAACACTGTCTGTTTTCGATTCATGTAATACTTTCCTTATTAGCGGCGTTTGCTTAGCAAGTATCACTACTACTTTTGCACAAAGTGATTGGAACAAACATCTTGTGCTCTAGACATTAAATTTGTTGAAAATGTACTCACCCTCAGGCCATCCAAGATGTAGATGAGTTTGTTTCTTCATCAGATTTGGAGAAATGTAACATTACATCACTTGCTCACCAATGGATCTTCTGCAGTGAATGGGTGCCGTCAGAATGAGAGTCCAGACAGCTGATAAAAACATCACAATAATCCACAAGTAATCCACATCATTCCAGTCCATCAGTTAACGTCTTGAGAAGACAAAAGCTGTTCGTTTGTAAGAAACAAATCCATCATTAAGACGCTTTTAACTTTAAACTGTAGTTTTTTTGGTTAAAATGTGAGTCCATAATCCATAATAACGCTTCCTCCAGTGAAAAAGCCTATCTCCTGTTGTCTCTCACATCAAAATCCACCCACATATTTGTTTAAATTTTGAACTGGTTTGGCTTGTAAATGGTGCTTGATCTGTGTAGATTTCTCTCCTGATTCAAACAGTATTATGGAAAGAGGACTCGTATTTTAGCCAGAAACAATGGTTAAAAACATCTTAATGATGGATTTGTTTCAGCTTTTGTCTTCTCAATACGTTAATCGATGGACCGGAGTGGTGTGGATTATTTGTGGATTATTGTGATGTTTTTATCAGCTGTTTGGACTCTCATTCTGACGGCACCCATTCACTGCAGAGGATCCATTGTTGAGCAAATAATGCTCCATTTCTCCAAATCTGATGAAGAAACAAACTCAACTACATCTCAGATGTCCTCAGGGTTAATGGATGTTCATGTTTTCATTTTTGGGTGAACTATTTCTTTAACGACTCCTTATATTATGTGCCTATATTCTAAGTAAACACACTTGCATTTTTTAGCTTGACAGAGTAATATTTAGAGGTCAGAATATCTGAAAATGTACAAAATAGTTGTCAGTACATGTTCTCGATATACTATAAAGAACACTTTTAAAGGGTTATTTCACCCCAAAATGAAAATTATGTCATTAATTACTCACCCTCATGTTGTTCCAAACCCGTAAGACCTTCGTTCATCTTCAGAACACAAATTAAGATATTTTTGATTAAATCAGAGAGCTATCTGACCCTCCATAGACAGCAACGCAACTAAATGTTCAACTATGTTCCCAGGTCCAGAAAAGTAGTAAATAAATTGGTAAAACAGGTCCATGTGACATCAGTGGCTCAACTTCAGTTTTGTGACATTACAAGAATACTTTTTTTTTTTTTTTGCGCAAAGAAAACAAAAGGAGGGGGGGGGGCGCACATGAACGTATAATCTGCGAAATAAGCGCTGTTTACGCTTAGGGGAAAGCATGTGTATGTATTGTGATACTCTCTAAAATGGCGGAAGACGTAACTCGGGGGAGAAGAATGGTTGAGTAAATTATGTTACTTTTGTTTTCATTGTGCAAAAAAAGTATTCTCGTAGCCACTGATGTCACATGGACCTGTTTTACAGATGTATTTACTACTCTTCTGGACCTGGGAACATTTCAGTTGTGTTGCTGTTTATGGAGGGTCAGATAGCTCTCCAATTTAATCAAAAATATCTTAATTTGTGTTCTGAAGATGAACAAAGGTCTTACGGGTTTGAAACGACATGAGGGTGAGTAATTAATGACATAATTTTCATTTTGGGGTGAACTAACCCTTTAATTAAATGTGCGTGTTTTTGCCGGCTTGTTTGTTAGAAAGGCAATAATTGCAAGCAGGATTCGAGATGCTGTTGTGCTGCGGATGGAGTTTGTCCTAGAGATGGTTGTTTATGAGAGATGACAAATCCTGCGTAAACCAGATGACGATCCAGTTGTTTTTAATATGGTTCTGGTCCTATCGGGAAGCCTCTGTTTCACTCCTCCATTAATCCTGACGGTCACTTCGATTGGCTTCAGCTCTGCATCTCTTTCTTTTTTCTTTTTTTTTTAAAGAGCACCATGTTTTGTTTCGGGAACACAATGCATAATAAAAATGGGAACTGCATTTTATATGAGGCTTTTTTGGTCATAAAATGTAAAAACAAGTTAGATAACAATAAATGTGTTCCCAACTAGCCTAAACAGGCAGTTTGTTTGGGGTTTGTGATCTCCCAGCATGCATTGCAATGTGATAAATTATTCAGTTATTGCTATAGGATTTAATTGGCATTGTCAAAGAAGTCTCTTATGCTCAAGACTGCATTTATTTGATCAAAAATACAGTAAAAATTGTGAAATATTATTACAATTTAAAATAGCTGTTTTCTATGTGAATATATGTTAAAATGTAATTGATTGCTGTGATCAAAGCTGAATTTTCAGCATCATTACTCCAGTCTTCAGTGTCACATGATCCTTCAGAAATCATTCTAATATGCTGATTTGCTGCTCAAGAAAGATTTCTTATCAATGTTGAAAACAGTTGTGCTGCTTCATAATTTTGTGGAAACGGTTATACATTTTATTTTTCAGGATTCAATGATGAATAGAAAGTTCAAAAGAACAATTTATTTGATACAGAAATCTTTTGTAACTTTTGTAAATGTCATTACTGTCACTTTTGTTCAATTTATTGCATCTTTGCTGAATAAAATTGTTAATTTCTTTAAAAAAAATCTTACTGACCCCAAACTTTTGAATACATGTATAAATTACACAATATAATAACTATGCAAGACATTTTCCTCAGGCAAATATTATGCTTAAGAATGAAAATTAATTGATCATTTTTTAAACAAGATATTTTGCTGTTGATTGTTTCACCAACAGTTGACATAAATAAATCATAAATGAGAAACTAGCAACTTTGTAAAACTCATATATCAGGAGCTTGATAAAAAAAAAAAAAAAAACCTCTGAGAGTTTGCGAGGTTCATCTGTTAGGAAACAAGATTCTTCTATAGGTCCTGATATATAAAGAATCTCAGCTGAAATCTGTTATCGGTGTGTCTCAGAGCATCACAACTGAGGCCGAAGCAAGACACCCCTGTCATTTATTTTGGAAAGACATTTGATTCAAGCCACATGGGGAATGTTATGCACATTAGTTCTGTGCAAAGTATAAGCATGCACATATCTTCAGGTTCCTGAGAGTTTCTTCTTTGGTGGACATGTCTAGTGATGTCAAGAAAAATGGGAACGCTCCTTATCTATTGGGTCATGAATGCCTTGCAATCTGACATTGTAGCCTTGACTCAAGGAACAGATATATAAAATGCCTTATGTTGTAAAGTACTGAGTCACTAAATGAGGTTTGGACTGGTTTCAGATCTGGGTTTGTGGTGGCGACCCACAGGGGTCAGGGTGGAGCATGGCTCAGTTTTGAGATGCTCCCTGCGGTCTGGCATGAAAAGGACCATGAAAGAATCGATGTGATGGTAGAAATTAATGCATCTTTAAGTATATGTTTTACTTGTATAGAAAAGAACAACGCAAACATATTCTGCTAAACATCTCATTTTGTGCTCCACAGAAGCCATATGGGTTTGGAGCGACACAAGGGCGAGTAAATGAGGAAATCTGCGGTCATCAGTTGAAAGAATCCACCATTAAATCTCCCATAAAGTCCTTCAGTTTCATTCTGTTCATTTCCCCAAACATCAGAGGAACACTAAACCATAGACTGTAAAAAAAAAAAACATGGACGTAGTGTCTGTGACATCATCCGTAGTTTTCTGAAAAGCATTTTTGAAACCCAAAATAGGCGGAATCGGCCATCGCCATCTTGGCAAGAGCATCACCATGCATCACTCCCGGATAATCGAAAATGGGCAAAGAGGCGGGATATGGGCGGAGCTGGTTGCTGAAACCACGCCTGCCTAGCTCGCCAGTGGTGACAGCAGCGGCAATCCGCCTGACACTCAACTGGCCACGCTCTTAATTACGCAGAACTTTAAGGCTCAATATAATTTAAACGGATGAGTTATAAAAAAATTCACCCCCCTCACAGTTGTCATGAAGGGCAAAATTAGCTATATAGACCAAAATCATTTTTTGAACCAGTTTGTAAACGTTTTTTTCTGCTGTAAAGTTGGACATTTTAACATGGGGAGTCTATGGGATTGACTCCCTTTTGCAGCCAGCCTCTAGCGGCCAGTTGACGAATTACAAGTCACTTCCATGTTGGTTTCACGAGAGAGACCAGAAGGTTGCTGCTTGCACTAAACTCAACTCTCTTATTTTGGGAAGCGGCTCTTACATCACTCTAATTTCTAGTGCGTTTACACCTCGAGAGGTCTTTGTTCTTTCAAACACCTTGTTTTTTTATATATATATCTATTTCAGTAACGCTTAACCTCACCTTCCTCCGAGACAGCTGTAGACCTCCAGTGATGTAGCGAGGTAAGAATGCACAACTTCAAAGGCAGAAAGGAGGACAAACGCAAGTTGTTTTCAACGTGCAAGACTGTCATCCCGTAAAACAGGGAATATAAAAACGTGCACCAATGCCAAACAACATCATGTGCCTTTGAGACATTAAAGTGGAGATTGTGCATGTAAGAATGGCTCCTGCATTGTTAAATGTAATGTTTATCAATTGCTTCCTTAAAATACCAAGAGAAGGCGATTAAGAGACAGACATGAGTGAGTATCAGAATCACTGGGACAAATAGAAAGTTCCCAGAAGGCAACTCCACAAAGCTAGAAATGTCGCGTAGAGCAGTGGTTCCCAACCACGTTCCTGGAGGCCCCCCAACACTTCATGTTTTCCATATCTCCTTAATCAAACACATCTTATTCAGATCATCAGCTCATTAGTTGAGACTCCAAGACCTGAAATGGGTGTGTCAGACAAAGGAGAGATGCAAAATGTGCAGTGTTGGGGGGCCTCCAGGAACGTGGTTGGGAACCACTGGCGTAGAGGAAGAAAAGCGAATTGGCAATGAGACGGAATTCCAATAGAGCTGCATGGAGCGTCCGCTTGTGAACTGCACCCCGTGCTAATGGATTTCAGATGTACCATGTCTTGCACTCTCAAGCGCGCATAAAACATTCTGTCATATGGGAATCTAAGAAACGGCAGGAATTCACTGCACACAGTCGTAGCGCAACCTAAAGATGTGTACGTGCTGAAGCTATTTTTGGGAAATTAAAGACTTGGGGCCAGATTTACTAACAGCTTGCACCAGTGCAAACCATCTTTAGGCGTTAAAATAGTACTGTCAGGATTTACTAAAGACACGCATTGAAGAATTAGTGCTGAAAAGGCGTGGATGCAGTTATTTTTGCGCCTGACCTTATTAAATATGCATTTGTAGGAATTTCCCTTTCAGACGCAAAATTCATGGGAGGAGAGTATTAAAATGATTCACGCAACGAGATTTACTAACGTTTGTGCTCATCAAATTACTGGTATTCGCACCATTATTTAACGCCCCAAAAAAGCATGTTTTAAAGCAGGTGGTAATTTACGCTGCTCTTGGTAGATGGCGCTGCTCATTATTGAAATGATCTGGCTGTGTCTGTGTTCTTTAATGCGTGCATTGTCAGTAAATCACACGCAGAATTTTCCCCTCCCATCGGTGCTTTTAAAGCTGGCTCTTGAACTCATTTACGCTCAAATGCATTGCTTATTCTAAGTGGTGCTCTATTTCCGTTGTGTACTTTGTGCATTGAAATGGAGATAAACAGTGTTAAAATCACGCAATAAGATTCCTCAAGTTGGTGAGTTTTTTAAAAAAGGATTCTTTGCTATCTCTAACGTACATGTGCATTCAAAAATGATCCATCAAAATTAGTTGCGTCAGGTAAAAATAAGTTGCACCACTAGTTGTTGATGTCAAACTTGATGCAACACATCTTCTGCAATAGTTGGATGTACACAAATAAGAAATCTATGATGGAGAAGACTAAAATTTTGGGCTGTTATATAATTTCAGAAGACTTTGAATAAATCATACAAGTTGTGTAGACTGCTTTTTTGCAGTGTTTTATGGTGGATTTTTGTCCTTTGGAGACAGCCCTCGTTCTCTTGACTTTTGTTCTGTGGAAAAGAGCAGCTTGGACATCTACAAAATATTTCCTTTTGAACATGCTGGTGAGTATATGAAGATTTTAAGCATTTGTAATTGTACTGTGCCTTTAAATATGCACTAACACCCATCTTAATTTGTTCTAGATCATCAGATGTGATGTAACGACGGCTTGGAAGCCCATCTGAGCCAGTTTACTCAAGACGCACCTTGCTAAACAATCGACAGCTGCCTTCTGTTTCGAAAACATCCGTGGAAGGTCATGAGGTTGTTAAATATCCGTTCCTGATTAGAAATACTCTGTCTAAACAGATCTCCACCCCAGAGAAAACGCATCCACTCTCACCCCACGCCCTCGGAAAAACCACAGATTCATTCAGATAAACGCCATTCATGCATAGAATGAAAAACCACTTTGACTCCTCATTTAATTTGGTCATTAATCTTTTGCAGATCGGATGTGCACTTCCAGGTTCGAATGAAACGTTTGCATCTGTGGTTAATTACGAAAGTGGGGAAAGCTGATCTCTGTGGCTCCGTCTTGTTAACGCAAATCCATGCCCTAGCACGAGTGAACAGGGGGTCTTGCTAAAACAACGATTTGCACTCCAGGGAACCAACTTGTCTTAATTTTTAGTTTAACCCGACTGTAAACTTGTCATAGAAGTTTTCTCCAGTGATAATTCATAAACGTCTGTGATGTTTTTGCAACGTTTCAGCCTTGAAACACCTGGTTCCTTTTGTGAAACGGTTTTGTCATCATGTGTTAGAAGCACCCTCAGTATGCAGTCTCCAAAACCTGGGCGAACTTGTGTGCAAAAGTGGATATCGGGTTTCAGGTAAGGTTTTGGAGGGCCATTTTGGTTTTCAGTTGTGTAACAGAAGAACCCTGATATGTTTTGACTATAGTTTACCATAGATGGTGACTCTTACCATGCTGAGGATCTAATCCTCATCCAGTTCCTCTCTCAAGTCCAGAGTGATAGCGTGTCTTGTATGTCCATTAACTCTTTGTTGGGAAGCTTTTGTCAATGGCTTCAGCATTTGGAAGCACAACTTTTGACTACACACCTGGTATTTAATGATATTAGTGGCCCATCAACTATGTCTACCTCCCACTTGCTTGCGATACCATCTAATTCTTTCTTATGAGGTTCGTGTTGAGGCTTAGAGAAAGACAGAGCCAGGGAGTCATTCAGCTCAGCAATAATAAACCTGGATGTGCTCCAGATCTCAGATTATTTGCACAGCGGCTCCCCGTCTCAGTCACTCCAGCGCTGGTTGTTTACATTGAAAATGACCCAGAAAATATGACCCAGCCAGTGGCCACCAGACCCCCTTTTTAGCTGAGGTGAAAATGGCATCACAATTCATGCAAAGAGCCGTTATGTGTTTCTTTTCCAATGCACAAGGCTAAAGCCGTGAGATATTGCGAACTAAGTGGGTTATATAATGCCACTGGAGGAATTTCCCTTAATGGGAGTAGCATAGTTGGGCTCTGAAAGTATGAACCTCCTATAGGAAAGAGTATGTTTTGCCTAGATGGTAGTGAGATAAAATAGAGACACTTTTGCAAAAGTCTCCTGCTCCTGCTGAGAAAAAATACTAGTGACGTACCTCTAGAATTTCAAAAGAGATCTTAACATTGTCTCAGACTGTGTTTAGATTTCCCAAGATACCAATGTTCGCAATGAAAAGTACTTAATTGCAAACATTTCTCATCCAATTTTTTAAAGGTGCACCATGGCCTCTTTATTGCCACCTATGATTGAAGCATAAAATTGCACGTTTTACACCAGTTATGCTTCGCTGTCATAGTTTTCTTCGTTTATGTATAAAAAACTCAAGGACAAATGGTGTAAACTTGAAATTTCCCACCAAATCTGACCCTAAACGCTTAAAACATTTATCATTATTATAGACTTTCTGAACAGATGTATGGCAAATACACAGTTTTGAATACTGTTTTTTATGTTCTCACTCAATAATACATTTAAGAAAATTAAATCTACTTTTTTAAAAAAATGTATGAGTTGTTTTTTAATACTGTTTTTCATGTTATTACTCAATGATACATTATAGTTTATAGTTAATTTAAATTTTTATTAAATTATTTTTTTAATTAACAAAATTGAATAAAATGTAACTAAATTTTCTGGGTTAAAATTTAAACTTTAGAGTAAAAATTATTAATAGTGCACCTTTAAAAATCAAATTATCTTAACATAGTTACCAATGTTCACAATGAAAAGTACTTAATTGCAAACATTTCTCATCCAATTTTTTAAAGGTGTGCCATGGCCTCTCCATTGCCACCTGTGATTGAAACATAAAATTGCAAGTTTTACACCAGTTATGCTTCACTGTCATAGTTTTCTCCTTTTAGGTACATTCTTAAAAAATAAAAAAATAAAAAATAATAAACTCAAGGACGCATGTAAAGTTGAAATTTCACACCAAATCTGACCCTAAATGTTTGAAACATGTAACATTATTACACACTTTCCAAAGTGAACTGAAGTAACAGTTTTGAATACTGAATTCTGTTTTTTTTTTTTTTTTTTTTTTTAAATATTCTCAGTCAATAATTTTGACTATTTCACATATTTTTTACTCAATAATTAATTTTTAATTAATTAATTAAAAAGAAACATTTTTAAAAAATACCAACATTTTTTGGGTAAAAATCAACAAACTTTCTGATCAAATTATCTGATCTCTACACTCTTACCATATGTCAGCAATTTATCTTATTTTAATCTTCCCTTATAGGATTCTTATGGAAAACACTGTATGTTGGTTTGCTTGGTTTAACTACTGCTTCCCAGTACCTTAAGTAACAATATCATAAACCTGAAACTCAATGTTTTCTAATAGCACCCTTGATAGATAATGGTTAATGGCCCTAAATGACTAGTTCCAGCACAAGCCAACAAACCGCTGGGGAAACGGCACCAAACAGCCTCTTTTATGGGTGTGAAAATCAAGTAAGGCAGGTGTACCCTGGACAAATGGATGGACGGCCTGGAATATCATTACGGATAGGAAGAACAGATGCTCGACGGCTCAGTAACCAGAACATCCTACCTGTACCCACGGTCTACGGTGTTTCCTGCAGCTGTTTTTAATGCAACATGCCTCATAGCACAGGAATGAAAGGTCAGTGCTTGTGGATTCAGTTTTGGCACTTTAGTATAGGAATCTGTACTTTTTCACATACCTGTACTTGATAGAATAGCCTCGAATGATACTGATTGCTCATGTAAGAACAACAGTAATATGCTCCAGACATCAAAATGGGTCCAAAAACCATTTCCCCCTCCTCCCTTTAGATTTGTGCTTGTGTGGTCACGTTTGGTGCCATTTCGTAGAGGGTCAGTTTTGCTAAGTAAAAGTCAATCAGGTGGCCAGCTGTGTTTGCCTGCTTCTTGACAACTATGCAGGAAACCCAGTGCATCAAACCCACTAACACTCTTGTGAAAACACACGGAGAACGGCCAAGCACAAGCACAGTCACAGGAAAATAAAGTGTGCAAATAGCCTGGAATATACAACCAGAGATTTTGTTGTTGTATTCTACATAATTCACATACGTAGTCCTTTGTTTGGAAAGAATCACTGGCTCCTAGAGGAAAGGTTTGTTGCTCAAGAGACTTATTGAATATCAACTTTGTTTTTGGTGTTTGGTGACACAAATGAGTCAAGAATTTCCAGAGTAATTGGAGGAATTTGATGAGAAAAAAAGCGCTATATAAATGAAAAAAAAATAATAATATTTGAGCTCGTCATACTGAATGAAAGGTTGAGATGTTATTTTTTTAAATGCTAAAGAAGAAACGTTGAGATCGTTTTCTGAGGAGGAACATCTGAGAAGCGAGAACGACTTCCTGTGCGAAAGATTCCTGTGAAAGTGTCCATTTGCTTTTTCATTCGGTGTCTGGGAGAAATTGAGATCTTGAAGCAAGGGCGTAGGTTTGATTTTGGCATAACAACAGACAACAGACATTTAATTGTTTGATCAAAATTATTGCTAGGGACAATTTAGTAGTTGCTGGATATTGGTAGGGACATGTCATAGCGTCACTACTAAATTCTCCAGTGCTTTGTGACTTTTCTTTCCTGTAGGCCTCAAGAGTGGACACCGCTCAAAGACAAAGTCAAACGTCTGTTTGCTTAGCATTAGCAAGTGCGATCCTGTCAGGCATGGCCATGGAGGAATGGCACCTCTGTGGGACTCCCAGGCGTCTGTTTTGAAGTCAATGCTTGGGAGTTTGCAGAGGGTGGTGGATCCGCTCCGTTACTGACGGTTGAAGCCAACCAGCTGTTAGATGCCCCACGGTGGGATCATTATGAAGTTCATCACCTTCCCTTGTCTACTAGGCCGTTGTTATAGCATCATATATTAACACTGAGAGGTCATTTGTATTGTTTTTTGGAATGTTACTTGCACACTTATGTGAAATAAAAATCACAGATGAGATCTCAATATTGCAATTAATTCCGATGGCAGTGAGATGCCCAAATGCATCTCATCTAGAGTTTGATACAAGATTTCAACAACTTCTCAAAGTGCTTCAGCTTCCAAAATCAAGACATTTCCCATCAAATTCTCTCAAGGCCAAATGATCTGAGCTGCTTTCCATGTTAATTTTATTTCTCTACACTCTTACTGTGTGTCATTTCTGTCTATTCCATCTCCTAGAAGGTAGTTTTAGGAGAAACATCTGAGATGAATTTGAAATGTAAAAGAATCTGCTTTCTCAGTGTTTGTTCTTCCATGTGACCTTGTTTGTACTTGGTATGTTTGGGTTGAATTCACTGCGTTTAAGTTGAAACATAACTGAGACCTCCTCAAAGTCCAAAAGAGCAACTTCTAAACAGTGACACTTTCTTCTGGGAGATTTTCGACTTGTTCCCAGCATTAATATTAGGAACATTAAGAAAACAACCATTGTTTTAGAAGGTGTGTGGTCCGTGAAAGGGAAGTCTCATTCAAACATGCTCTCGGCCATCTGGTAGTTGTTGAAGTTTGGCTTTTGATTGCACTCTGCTGGCTCTGGAAGCCACAGCAGGCCCAGTGCAGCATGGGATACATTTAGCAGGGCACGGCCACTTAAGATGGGAGTGGAATGCACTCTTCCTCAGTGAAATTCACTCTCGGCCGGCGCGGAGAGGTGATTTTTCAAACAGATGCCTAAACAGACTTCTCGTTCTGTTGAGTTTAAGTGTGGCTTGCATTCAAATGACCGAATTCCAAAGAAAGAAGTATTATTGAATGGGTTTGAAAATTCAGAGGAGTTTGGATGGCCTACCTGTAAAACTGCATAGTCGTGGCACCACTTTTGTAGTGAAATACGTAGTTAAATATTACTGTTTGTCACTGGTGATTCTTGATGTATTTTGTGTAAATTGATTTATTTTTTTGTGTAACTGTGCCAATTGTGACTTCTTATAGTTGCAACTTTATATCTCTCACAATTTTGACTTTTATTATTTCTTGTAGCTACAGCTTGTTTTCTAATTGCAAGTTTTCATCTCACAATGTGACTATTTCTTATAATTGTGACTTTATTTTTCACAATTTTTGACCCTTTTAATTGCAACTTTTTGTCTTAAAGTGAGACTGTTTAATGTAAATGTGACTTTATTTTTCATAACTGCGACTTTTATTTCTCGTAAGCTTCTAATTGCAACTTTTCAACCCACAACTGTGATGTTTTATTTAAAGTACAACTTTTATCTTAGAATTGTGACTATTTTTCGTAATTGTGACTTTATTTCTCACAATTGCAACTTTTTATCTCAGCAACTTTTTAACTTACAATTGTGACTTAATATTTTAAGTGGAATTTTTATCTCAACTTTGTGACTATTTCTCATAATTGCGACTTTATTTCTCACAATTGCAACTTTTATTTCTTGTAAGTGTGGCTTATTTTCTAATTGCAACTTTTTATATCACCATTATGACTATTTCTCATAATTGCGACTTTTTTCTCACAATTGCAACTTTTATTTCTCGCAAGTGTGACTTATTTTCTAATTGCAACTTTTTATATCTTAAATGCAACTTCTTTTCTCAGCATTGTGATTATTTTCAGTAATTGTGACTTTATTTCTCACAATTGCGACTTTTGTTTTTGTCGTAGTTGTGACTTATTTTCTAATCACAACTTTTTATCTCACAGTCGATACTTAATATCTTAAAAATGCAACTTTTATTTCACCATTGTGACAGTTTCTCGTAATTGCGACAATTGCAATTTCCTGTAACTGACTTTCAATCTCAGTTATATTGCTACATTTATGACTTTATATTTCACAATTCGACTTAATGTCTCTCAACAATCTCAACAATCTATCTATCTATCTATCTATAAACAAAATATAAAAGTTACATTTCAGCCTTGGCCCTCTTGACATTTACAGTCTACTGCCAGTTAACTGAGGTGAATTCCTTACTGTGACCAGGTACGTTCTGGAAACTAGTGAAAGCCATAACGATCCGCAAAGAATAGTGGGGGTTGCAAGTTAGATGGGACAGGATATAGATGCTGCATCCTGCTGCTGTGCCTTTAATTTGGGGTTTGCCTGTGAGCTAGGGAGTTGGGAGTTGGCAATTGGACCTTTTGTTGCAGGGCAGCATCTCACAGCAATGTTTTGTGAGCTCGCTAATGAGGAAATGATTAGCACCTTTCAATAACAGCTGAGGTAATCCACCCCCTGCGGAAAGCCAAGGGCAGCCAAATTAACTTAGCACAATAAACTATCAAATGCTATTTCTAAATATTCTTGAGTCACCCAATCCACATCCCACCCCATACAGTAAGGTTTTCCCAACTAGAGTTCAGCGCAGCTGTTCATAATGAAACTGCAGATCTTGACAATAAAGACAGTTGTATAAAACATGATTAATTTTTTAATTTTAATTATTTGCAAATAATTTAAAGATTTAGTGATGTGAAAAGTATTTTATAATTTATATATTTTATTATTTTCATGCCCTGTCAAAATTACCAACTAGTTTCCAACTAGTAACTATGAGTTCAACAAAAATGTGTTTGGAAAAGAATATAGAGGTAAATTTCTGTTATCGACAACGTAAAATTTACCTAATGTGAATTTAAATATGAAATCCCTGCTAAATCCTATAAATACTATGCAGTTACCAGGTCATTTAGAGTGGTCTTAACATGTTGCTATGCGGTTGCCAGTGTGTTTAATGCATTTTTATCATGTTGCTATGCGGTTGCTAGGGCGTTTAGAGTGGTTTTGGCATGTTGCCATGCAGTTGCTAGGGTGTTTAGAGTGATTTTAACATGTTGATATGCAGCTGCTAGGGCATTTAGAACAGTTTTAACATGTTGCTATGCAGTTACTAGGGCTTTTAAAGCGATTTTATTATGCTGCTATGTGGTTACTGGGGCTTTTAGAGTGGTTTTAACGTTGTTATGTGGTTGCTAGGTGGTTTTAACATGTTGCAGTGTGGTTACTACGGCATTTAAAGTGGCTTTTAGCATGTTGCTAGGTAGTTTTAATATATTGCTATGCAGTTACTAGGGTGTTAGAGTGATTTTAGCATGTTGCTATGTGGTTACTTGGGTGTTTAAAGTGGCTTTTAACATGTTGCTATGCGGATACCAAACCATTCAGAATGGTTTTTAACATGTTGCTATGCGATTATCTGGGCGTTAACATTTTTAACATGTTGTTATGTGGTTACTAGGGTGTTTAGAATGGTTTTAACATGTTGCTAATCGGTTACAAGGGCATTTAGAGTGATTTTAGCATGTTGCTATGCGGTTGCTAGGTGGTTTCGTTTAGAGTGCCAAATTCTACAAAAGTGTCTTCATTCATTATGTTAAAGGAGAAATACATTGAATATTGACAAAAAAGACTTTGTGGCAGAAAGCCGCCACATGACTGCAATCCTTCTTCTGCGCATCATCGGTGTAACACGAGTGCGTTTCCACACATGGTGGCTGTTATCCGCAGACCCCGCGTGTCCTTAGATGATGCAGTTGGAACAGAATTACCGGCCTTTGATAATGATAATCATTCATGAAATGATCTCATGCAGAGCAGACCTGAGATCATCTGAGGACAATGACAGACTTGGGAAACCGCATATGTTCCGTCTCTCTGTGAGCAAACCAGCGAACATTTATGACAAAACCTGAGCGCCGCATGTCTGAACAGCTGCTGGTGTTTCTGAATCACTAGGAGCGACACTTATATATTTTCAATTTATTAAATAAAAAAATATATGCTATGCGGTTGCTAGGGTGTTTAGAGCGGTCCTAACATGTTGTTATGTGGTTACTAGGGTGTTTAGAATGGACTTAACATGTTGGTTTGTGGTTGCTAGGGTGTTTAGAGTGATTTGCTATGTGGTTGCTAGGTTTTTTAGTGTGGGTTTTAACATGTTGCTATGTGGTTGCTAGGGTTTTCAGAGTGGCTTAAACTTGTTGCTATGAAGTTGCTAGGGTGTTTAGAGCGGTCCTAACATGTTGTTATGCGGTTGCTATGGTGTTTTGAGTGGTTTTAACGTTGCTGTGGGGTTGCTCTGGTGTTTAACATGGTTGCTATGTGGTTACTAGGGTGTGTAGAGTGGTTTTGACTGGTTGCTAGGCAGGTGCTATTATATTTCAGCTAGTTGCGAGGCAGTTGCTAAAGTGTTTTGTTGGTTGCTATGTTGTTTCTAAGTAGTCGCTAGGCCATTTTGACTGGTTGCAACAAATTTAGTTTGAAATGTTTCTAAAATGTTGAAATGTCCAACATGTTCTTGCTGTGATTATAATGTTATTTAAAGGTTACAAAAATGTTTCTTACAACATTCTACTAACTTTATTTTCACCCAAAATAAAATTTAATATTTTTTAATATTCTAAGAATGTTAAAATGTTTTGTGGTAGTGATTATAATGCTATTTAAAGGTTAAAAAACATTTACAATAACGTGTACAAATAACATCATAAGAACATTCCTAGAATGCTGATCTCAGAACATTTTCTCTCAGCATTATATCAAATATATACGTAATTTGATATACGTATATCAAATACAAATAAGGTTATAAGAATGTTCCATAAACGTTACTTTAACAAAATTTTGTCTTAACATTGATATAATTTTAAAAAACGTTGTGAGAAAGTTGTGGGAATGTTCCCTGTTATCTGGTTAGTAGGCATTCACTAGAGTGCTTTGGATGGCTGCTATGCAGTTGCTATCAAGAGATCAAGATGGTGCCGCACATGGCCGCCCCGGTTTGTTGCTCCTTGGTACTTTTACTGTTTTTGTTTGTTTGTTTTTCCTGTCTTAAGCAATGTTTTTCTGATCAGCTTCACTAGAAACAAACTCTTGGACATAAGAAATAGCACACCGGATAACATTTTGCCGACGTTTGAACATTCAGATGTTTTACTGGACATTTTAGTCGGAGGAGCTGCGTTCCTATACAAGTGCTCCAGGCGACGCAAGTGAGGGAAGCGCGCTGGTGCGCTCGTGAAATTCAGACAGCGCGGTTTTAGGACTCCGCTGCCGAGTATTCACCCGGCGAATCTCCGCTCCCTTGCAAATAAATCAGACGAACTACAGCTCCTCACCCGCACAAACAAGGACTTTTTAAACTGCTGCGCTTTGCTTCATGGAAACCTGGCTGAACGGAGCCATCCCGGACAGCGCGCTTCATCTAACGGGCTTCCAGCTGTTCAGAGCGGACCGCGTCACCGAGTCCTCGGGGAAAACGAGAGGCGGTGGATTGTGTTTTTATATCAATGAAGGCTGGTGTACAGACGTGACAGTTTTAAAGAAGATGTGCTGCCCAAATTTGGAAGCTCTCTTTATTAACTGTAAGCCTTTTTATTCGCCGCGGGAGTTTTCCTCGTTTATTCTGGTGAGTGCGTACATTCCTACTGACCCGCGTGTGAGCGCGGGGCATGAAATGTTGACCGATCAGATCACACACACAGAGCAGCGTTACCCGGACTCTTTCATTATCATTCTCTGTGATTTTAATAAAGCTAATCTCACCCACGAACTGCCTAAATACAGACAACACATCACATGCCCCACCAGAGATAGCAATATACTGGACCATTGAGTGGTTTTAAAGGATGCATACCACTCTGTCCCCCGTGCAGCTCTGGGACTCTCTGATCACTGTTTGGTTCATCTTCTACCAGCCTACAGGCAGAAACTTAAATCTGCCAAGCTTGTAGTAAGAACTGTAAAGAGATGGAGTGTTGAAGCAGAGCAGGATTTACAGGCCTTCTTCAAACTTACTGATTGGAGTGTTTTTGAGGCTGCAGCTACTTATCTGGATGAGCTCACTGACATGGTGACGTCCTGCATCAGTTTCTGTGAGGACATGTGTGTACCCAACGACAAACCTTGGTTCAGTACAAAACTCTAACAGCTTCGCCAGGCCAAAAAGGATGCCTACAGGAGTGGGGATAAAGCCTTGTACAAACAGTACAAATACACACTGAATAGGGAGATAAGAGTGGCAAAGAAAAACTACTGGAAAGCTAAAAAAACAGCTCTCAAGCAATGACCCTACATCAGTGTGGAAAGGCCTGAAAGCCATCACCAGCTACAAGACCCCATTCCCCAGCACTGAGGCCAATCAACAACTGGCTGTAGACCTGAAAGAGTTGTACTGCAGGTTTGAAAAGCAAAAGACTGGTCTAACACCCCTCACCCACTCTGACCGTCTCACAGCACAGCCATCAACACCCTCCCCCCTACTGTTTCTCAGCCTGTACTCAAGATCTGTGAAGATGATGTAAGCAAAGTCTTCAGGAGACAGAAGATAAGGAAAGCCAAAGGCCCAGATGGTGTCTCCCCAGCCTTCCTCAAAGCCTGTGCTGTCCAGCTATCATCCATCTTCACATTGATTTTCAACAGATCACTGTGTGAAGTCCCCTCCTGCTTCAAACGCTCCACCATCATCCCTGTACCCAAAAAACCAAAAATCACAGGACTTAAAGACTACAGACCAAGTGTGCCGCACTAGTCCTCAAAAGTGAAGCCATCGCATCTCCATCGCCCCCAGGTGGCTGGTCCCAGTATAGGTCATAAACCCCGCCCTCTCCATGTAATCTAATGGGACGCGAGACAAACTAAATAATTATATTTCACTTCAAATATTTTGTTTTCAAAGATGGTTTTTGTCATTTTATGTAGATTTTATCACGCCGATGTAAGTTCAAGTGTTCATTTTTTAAATAAGTTTGGTTTTAGTTAGTTATGTGATGCTATAAAAACGGGAGTGTGACGTCATGATTGACAGCTCAGACTGACAGCTTCTGAGGCGCAAACGGATTTTTTCGGGATCTTCAGGAAGAGATTGGAGTTGTATTTACCTTATTTCAACACAAGCCTCTTATACGGCAATCAGCAGAGAAAAATAGGAGCAGTCAGGCTAATTTAAAAAAGAGTCACAGGCGTGTGCTTGCGATCGACTCAGTGGGAGTGTGGGAGGGACGCGGCTCCACTTCGCTCGCTACTGTGCAGACTCCGGTCCCGAGTTCACTACTGCGCAGACTCTGGTCCCAAATCAGCGCAATATGGCCGCGCCTTATTGGGACGATGGCGGCTTCACTTTCCTTCAGTGGAAGTGAGTGAAGGCGCATTGTCCATCTTTTTTTACAGTCTATGCTACAGACCTGTTGCTTTAACATCTGTGGTGATGAAGTCATTTGAGAGGCTTGTGTTGGCCCACCTGAAGGACATTACTGGAGCCTTGCTGGACCCCTTGCAGTTTGCTTACTGAGCAAACAGGTCTGTGGATGACGCAGTCAACATGGGATTGCACTATATCCTCCAACATCTGGACAAACCAGGGACTTATACAAGGATCCTGTTTGTGGACTTCAGCTCCGCTTTCAACACCATCATCCCAGATACCCTTTAGAATAAACTGACACAGCTCTCTGTACCCACCTCCATCTGTCAGTGGATCACCAGCTTCCTGACAGAAGGCAACAGCTAGTGAGGCTGGGAAAACTCACATCAAAAACCCGCACCATCGGCACTGGAGCTCCTCAGGGCTGTGTTCTCTCCCCACTGCTATTCTCTCTCTACACAAATGACTGCACCTCTAAAGACCCTTCTGTCAAACTCCTGAAGTTTGCAGATGACACCACAGTCATCGATCTCATCCATGGCGACGAGTCTGCTTACAGCAGAGGTTGAGCAGCTGGCTGTCTGGTGCAGTTACAACAACCTGGAGCTGAACAAGCTCAAAATTGTAGAGATGATAGTTGACTTCAGGAGAAACCCCCCTGCACTGCCCCCACTCACCATCATGAAGAGAAATGTGGCTGCAATGGAGTCGTTCAGGTTCCTGGGCACCACCATCTCTCAGAACCTGAAGTGGGACACTCACATTGACTCCATCATGAAAAAGGCTCAGCAGAGGTTGTACTTCCTTCGTCAACTGAAGATGTTCAACCTGCCACAGGCGCATATGACACAGTTTTACTCTGCTGTTATTGAGTCGGTCCTGTGCCCCTCTATAACTGTCTGGTTTGGGTCAGCTAGCAAATCAGATATAAGAAAACTGCAGTGGACTGTTAGGACAGCAGAAAGGATCATTAGTGTCCACCTGCCCAGCCTTCAGGACTTGTACAACTCCAGAGTGAAGAAACGGGCAGGTAACATCATCACAGACCCCTCTCCCCTGGACACAACCTGTTTGCACTTCTCCCTTCAGGCAGATGCTACAGATCTCTGTGCACTAGAACATCTAGGCATAAAAACAGTTTTTTCCCCATGCCATATCCAGCCTAAACAGCTAACACATGAATTATTACCTGTGTTCTGTAATTCATGCCTGTAATTAATTCTCCATCTCTAATTATTGCCTCTCTCAAGTACTATGTAAATACATATGCATATTTTCTATACAGATTCCAGATTCATACACATTATTATATATTGTTAATTCGTATTTAAATGTTTATGTTCTCATGTCAGCTATGTATGTATATATATATGTATGTATGTATGTATGCATGTATGTACCAAGAGCTTCTTAAAAACCACAACAAATTCCTCGTGTGTTTGCGCACACTTGGCGAATAAAGCTGATTCTGATAATATTTTGTCTGGTTGCTAGGTTGTGCTGGCTGGTTGTTAGGCAGTAGCTACAGTGTTTTGGCTGGTTTCTGGGTGTTTTTTGCTGCTCATTTTGTCTTATTTGATAATTGAACATTAGATTGTTTTAGTTTGGTTGATGTTTTGGGGGGCAGAAGGACCGCGAACTTCACCTCCCTGTCCCTGTTTCTCTTCAACACCTCCACAAGACATTTGGTGCCTCCGCAGAGAGGATAAGACATGGAAATATTTGTTGGAAACATGAGATGTTGGACCAGTCTGAAAGACTTTTTATTCAAGACAGACTGGGTCATATCAGTTTAGATTGTGTCCAAATTGATTCCTTGATGAAGAAAAAACAAAAAATATGAAATTGATTTCTCCTCTTTGGTCTCTTTGTTTGTTTTTTACAAAGCAAATAAGTCTCACAATCAGAGACATCGCTTTGGCATGACATTACAGATACATACACGTCTCGCCGCCGCCAAAAGATTGTTTGTTTTTGTGTTATACACCAACATTATATAAACTAAACAGCCAAACAACAAGGTCTTTTCAAACCCTTCATGCTGTGATTGCAACTGCCAACAAAGAAACGTGACTTAACAAATGTGACATTGCGCCCTCTGCTGACACTAAAGCAGGCCTGCAGTCCTTAAAAAAAGAATCTGTGGCTTTGTTCAGAAAAGCATGCTACCATACTACCCACACTGTTTCTGCAGTACTCTGTGCATTTACTGTGCAAATTAAGCAAATTTTCTGTATGAAACAGATAACGCAAAGCATACTGAAATAATCTAATGTCCAATAATAAAATGAGATATAATCAGCTAAAAATTATAAAGCTGCCTACAACAATCTAGCAATACCCTAACAACTACCAAGAACAACCTAGCAACCAGCTAAAACATTCTAGGAACTGCTTAGCAACCAGACCAAAAAAAAAAAAAAAAACCCCACTAGAAACCACCTAGACCTCCCCAGAAACCATTTTGAACCACCTAGCAACCATCCAAAACACTCTAGCAACTGCCTAGAAACCAGCCAGAACTCCCTAGAAACAACCTGGAACAACCTAACAACTACCCAGAACACCCAAGGAACCATTTTGAACCACCTAACAACCAGATAAATCCTTCTGGTAACTGCCTAACAACCAGCCAAAACACTCTAGCAACTGTAGACAAACACTCCAGAGACAGCCTAGAAACCAGACAAAAAAACCATGGAAACCACCTAGAACGACCTAGTAACCAGATAAAACACCCTAACAACTAGCAACCACTCAAAACATTCTAGCAACTCCCTAGTAACCAGCCAGAACACCTTAGAAACTATCTAGAGATCCACAGAAACCACTTAGAACAACATAGCAACTACCCAAAACACCCTACTGTAGTCAAACATGCTAGAGCCATCCTAGAAACCAGACAAAACCCCTAGAAACCACTCAGAACAACAAACCAAAACACTCTAGCAACTGCCTGGCAACCAGCTAGAGAACCCAAGAACAACCTAGCAACCAACTAAAACTCTCTAGCAACTACTACAATCAAATACTTTAGACAGCCTAAAAAACAGACAAAAACACTAGAAACCACCTAGAACAACTTAGTAACCAGCCAAACCAACTACCTAGTAACCAGCCAGAACAACCCAGAAACAATTGCTGGAGTGTTTTGGCTGGCTGCTAGGCAGTTGCTAGAGTGTTTTGGCTGGTTGCTGTCTAGTTCTAGGTGGTTTCTAGGACCAAACAAATTAAACCTCTTTTTCGCCTCGTTCTGAATCAGTTGTGCATTGAGAAAGTAAATGGGGTCAAATGTGATTTCACAAGTGAATCCCATGGGAAAATTTACCTCGCTACACTGTGAAATACAGTGTCCCTGTTCGCGGTCCCTGCTATCCTGCTTCTGTTGCTGTTGGCCGTCAGAGGGGCACTGTGAGGGAGACCACAGCCGAGCGCTTTGGCCTCAGCGGTCAGTTTGTTAGCACCATTAGAGGTTCAGCCTGGCACACGTCCAGCTCCCTGCTCTATAGCACTCGTGACTTCTTTAACGCTTTATCTCTCATTCTTTCAATTAGGGCTCAGACATGTGAACTGAACTGAGGAGGGATTGACAGAAAGGAAAAAACAAAAGGTTCGTGTGCTTTGTACTGTTAAGCTAAGTGACCAAACATTTTACTTTTGTAAGCTCACAGCTGCAGCTTATACTTTGCAAGTATCTGCCTGTTCAAACCCACAGCTGGAGGTCTAAGGTGGTTTTGAGAGCTTATCATAAATCTAAGCAGTTGCTAGGGTGTTCTGACTGGTTGGTAGGCACTTGGTAGAGGTGTTACTGGCTGGTTGCTGTGGTGTTGCTAGGTGGTTGCTGGGTTTTATGGTGTTTGTTGCTAGGTTGTTAAGAAGCTGCTAGAATGTTTTGGCTGGTTGCTGAGAAGTTGCTAAAGTATTTTTACTGGTTGCTAGGCAGTTGCTAGAATGTTTTGAATTGGTTACTACTAGGCAGTTGCTAAAGTGGCTGGTTGCTAGGCACTTGCAAGAGCAATTTGAATTGGTTACTAGGCAGTTGCTAAAGTTGCTGGTTTTTGGCCTGTTGCTAGGCACTTGCGAGAGTGTTTTGGCTGTTTGCTAGGCAGTTTCTAGAGTGTTTTGAATTGGTTAATAGGCAGTTGCTAAAGTGGCTGGTTGCTAGGCACTTGCAAGAGTGTTTTGCCTGGTTGCTAGGCAGTTTATAGAGTGTTTTGGATTGGTCACTAGACAGTTGCTGAATGGCTGGTTGCTAGGCACTTGCGAGAGTGTTTCAGCTGGTTGCTAGACAGTTTCTAGAACGTTTTGGATTGGTCACTAGGCAGTTGCTAAATAGCTGGTTTTTGGCTGCTTGCTAGGCATTTGCGAGAGTGTTTTGATTTGGTTACTAGGCAGTTGCTAAATAGCTGGTTTTTGGCTGGTTGTTAGGCACTTGCAAGAGTGTTTTGAATTGGTTACTAGGCAGTTGCTAAAGTGGCTGGTTGCTAGGCACTTACAAGAGTGTTTTGGCTGGTTGCTAGGTTAATTTGGGTGGTTACTGTAAATTGTTTTAGGTGGTTTCTAGGGTGTTCTTGCTGGTTGCTAGGCAGTTGGTTACTATGTTGTTCTAAGTAGTCTCTAGGGTTTTCTGGCTAGTTGCTAGGCACTTGCGAGAGTGTTTTGAATTGGTTACTAGGCAGTTACTAAAGTGGCTGGTTTTTGGCTGGTTGCTAGGCACTTGCTAGAGTGTTTTGGCTGGCTGTTAGGCAGTTTCTAGAGTGTTTTGGATTGGTTACTAGGCAGTTGGTAAATGGCTGGTTGCTAGGCACTTGCGAGAGTGTTTTGAATTGGTTACTAGACAGTTACTATAGTGACTGGTTGCCAGGGCGGTTTCTAGAGTGTTTTGAATTGGTTACTAGACAGTTACTATAGTGGCTGGTTGCCAGGGCGGTTTCTAGAGTGTTTTGAATGGGTTACTAGGCAATTACTAAAGTGGCTGGTTGCTAGGTGGTTTCAAGAGTGTTTTTAATTGGTTACTAGGCAGTTACTAAAGTGGCTGGTTGCTATGCAGTTTCTACAGTGTTTTGGAATGTTCACAAGGCAGTTGGTAACATGTTTTAGTTGGTTGATAGGTTGTTCTAGGTGTTTTCTTGGGTGTTTTGACTGGTTGCTAGACAGTTGCTAGAGTGTTTTTCATGGTTGCTAGGCTAGAGTGCTTTGCCTGGTTTCTAGGTTGTTCTAGGTGTTTTATTTGGTTGTTGTTCTGACTGGTGACAAGGCAGTTGCTAGAGTGATTTAGCCAGTTGCTAAGGAGTTGATAACATTTTTTGGCTTGTTGCTAGGTTCTAAGTGATTTCTCTGATGTTTTGACTGGTTGTTAGGGAGTTGCTAATGTGTTCTGGATGGTTGCTAGGCAGTTTTTAACATGTTTTGGCTGGTTGATAGGTTGTTCTAGGTGATTTTTTTTTATGTTTTGACTGGTTGCTAGGCAGTTGCTACAGTGTTTTTTATGGTTGCTTGGCTAAAGTGCTTTAGCTGGTTGCTAGGTTGTTCTAGGTGGTTTCTCATGTGTTTTCACTGGTTGCTGGACAGTTGCTAGAGTGTTTTGGATTGGTCACTAGGCAGTTGCTAAAGTGATTTGGATGGTTTCTAGGTTGTTCTAGTTGGTTGTTTTGGCTGGTTGCAAGGCAGTTGCTAGAGTGTTTTAGCCAGTTGCTAAGGAGTTCTTAACTTTGGCTGGTTGCTATGTTCTAAGTGTTCTCTTGGCTGTTTTGACTGGTTGCTAGGGTGTTTTTCCTGGTTGCTAGGCAGTTGCTAGAGTGTTTTGCCTGGTTTATTTAAATAACATTGATAAATCAGATATATAAGTTTACAATAGCAGAGAGAACATGCAGTGATTGGCATTATGAATCTAAATACAGCTGCCATCATGGAAACTTACATACAGTGAATATATTTCGTACAACATAATAAGGCCGCCCTGAACGTTTATAATGCATACATTGGCTTTTAGCCACATACACTGCATTTAGATTGAATGCTTTGCGGTCTGGGAAAACATGCATGTTGAAAGCCAAATAAAACACATGCAATGCATTTTACAGGACTGTCATTAGATGGAACATAGACAAGAAGAAATGAGCCGTGCAAATTGTGATTTCGTGTGCTGTGCACAATTTGCTGAAATAGTCAAGAGATGAGATCATCAAGAGACAGTCAAAAACAATTAATAAACATAAGGGTTGTTTTCTTCCGTTTGAAATATAGGAAAATAGACAGTAGATTCATTGTAAGGAGCCAGACAGACAGGACTGACGTACATTCCTCTTATAAATGGCGCTGGAAATTGGCAGACCTTCTAAACACCTGTCAGTCATTTTTCTTGGCAAAAACATATAACAGGAAAAGGGGAAAGTAGTATGTGCCATTGAGACTTTTGATTTCAAAATAATAAATGTATAAACCTGATTATGTATTTTAAATGCATAAATCTAATTCTTGTTTCATTTATGTTTGACTGACAGATATTCAAAGTATTTATGGTAAAACTGTGTAATCCAAATGGAGGAATTTTATGTGCAATTAAAGGACATACAATTTATAGATAGATAGATAGATAGATAGATAGATAGATAGATACTGTTACTGTAGTATGTTAATCTAATGGTCATTAGGGGGCGTCTATATTGGGGTTTGTGGAAAAGCACCTTACAACATGTTTCTCTGATGGAGAAAAAGATGGAGGAGATGCTGCTGCTGAAAGCTTCCGTTTTTCCGGCGTTTTCATGGATTCTCTCGGCTCTGGGATAATTTAATAAATGCAAGACCTATTTTACTCTTGGCCGCCTTTAAAAGACTTGAAAACAGAGGTTGTTGTGGTGGATGCGAGCTGATGTCGACATCAGAAGCGGGTCGAGCGCATTTCTTCGAATATTCGCCGGAAGAATCAACGTTTGTTTTTATTGACATTATGAGCGATCATGATGCTGTTCATAGCGAAGAGCGGGAATAAACAACAGAAAGACGCGTAGAAGAGGCCTGTGTCCTGCTTTAGTCGATATCCGTCGTCTCTTCTCCATCACTGAAGCATGGACAGGTAATAATGTAGTTTATAGTCGCGTATGTAAATATTACCCTGCAGTCATTCATCGCTGACATAATAATTCGGTTATTTTGAGGTGGGTGTGTACGGACGGGTTTTCTCGTTATTTTTTCCTTTATAACTTAATGTACTGAACGTTCTTATTATGGTTCTATGGTAATAAATCACAAATAATTAGTGATTTTGTCGATTTCTGACGTCTTTTCTAGATTTATGAGCGAGCGCGTTTACGTTTTGTTTTAAAACCAATGTGTGGCATTTATCCATAATTTTATTGCGATTTAATCTGATTCGATGTAAATATTCATCTTGAAAACTGCGATCGGTTAATTGCTGTCACGGAGGACTGTTAACCCTTTCGAGGACCTAAATTAAAGTTTAGAAAACACATTTCTGCAAATATTATCTGTTTTATTTATTTTATTCAAACTCACAGAGTGTCAGACTGTTGTCTTTCTCGCATAGCAAGTGCTCAAAATTGATATTTTAAAGCAGCAGGTAAAAATTAACAATATTGGTGTATTTTATATTTTAGACATTTTATAATTTTTTGACGTCTTTTCTACAGTAATGAGCGAGCTGGTTTGTTTACATTTTGTTTTACGACTAGTGACGTCTATGTATAGTTTTATTGTCATTTCGCTCGATTTGTTGTAAATATTCAGCCTGAAAACTGCGAGTCATGACGTCACGGGAGCTGTTTCGCGGGCTTAAGAAACACATTCTGGTAATATTGTCTATTTTATATGCTTTAAATAAACTCACCTGTCAGAGTGCTGTATTTATAACATAGCAAAGTGCTCAAAATGTATGTTTTAAAGCAGTGGTTCAGACAAAAGTTACAATTCTGTAATCAGCATTTAGTTGCGATTTAGTTGTAAATAATCGCGTTGGAGTCATGACATCACGGAGTCTTTTTAACCCCTTCGCGGGCCTAAATTACTGTTTAAAAGGCACATTTTTGAAAATATTATCTTTTTTATTTATTTAATTTAAACTCACTTGTCAGAGTGCTGTATTTCTCACATAGAAAGTGCTCAAAATCAACATTTTAAAGCAGTAGTTCAGCTAAAATGGACAATTCTGTCATTATGGTATTATTATGAGAGCTTGTTGTTCCATCTACTGCTGAACGAATTTTATCTGTGGATGGTTTATCTCCTGTAATAAGTTAGGAGCCCTCTTTAACTTTCTATTTTGTTGTCTGTAGATTAGAGGAACTTGTAAACCAGTGGATTTGGCGGCAGGATTTCTGGCTTCCTCCTGGCATCACATGGAAAGACATCGCTGAAGGAACGGCGGACGAAAGTCGGCATCCCATACCCCACGACCTGCTCATCTCCCTGCCCTTGACCCTGGGTTTCATCGCACTGCGGTTTGTTTTTGAAAGGTGCATATCAATATTATACCTATACTCACATTATTAGTGAATTCTAACATTAACCTCTTAAGACCCGAGAAAAAGTTTTTAAAATTAGTTTTTTTCATGTCTTTACATTGTTTAGAGCATTAAAAATTATGTACAAATTAAAAAAAAAAAAAGATATTTCATTCATAAGTTATGCTATGTCCTCGGTAGAGGACATTGGGACTCAATTTCTTTAAAAAAATAAAAATAAAAAGACATGAATGAACATGCATAGGCAAAAACAATTGATTTTTTAAATCACCAATACATTTTTATTTTTTTACCAAACTTTGTATAAAGATGATTCTCAACTATGTTATAACAGAATGATTCGATATACCATTTTTCTTTCTGCAAAATGCGTGTAAAATGGTCATAAACGGGTTTTCTCATTATATCTATAAACTAAATCTAATTTGCATGTGAATGTGTTTTTGGGACATGTAATGAAAAAAGAAGTGTAATAATGGGAGTAATAATTGACAAGATTTTCATAATAATATATAATATTTCATAGAATATTGAAATATAATTCTTTCCCTATTCATTTGTTATGTCTGCTAAAATGCGTAATAAACATGCTTTTAGTCCTGGTGTCCTCATATGAGGACATGTATGAAATCAACGTCCTGTTTCATAACAGTAAGTCATATTTTGATTTGAAACCCCATAACATTTTCCTGAGATGTTGATTTATGACACACAATTTAAAAATTAGACAGATTTAAATGATAATTGCAAAATATTATCATATTTCCGTAAGAGTGTCACTAAATTAATTTCAGACATATTTGAAGACCAAGGAGAGGGAGTGGTCATGCTGAAACATCCAATCATTTAGTATCTCTGAAAAGCCCTGAATGTGCTCTGTACAGGACATCCAGACTGTACTGTGGCATGTAGAGTCTCAGAGAAATTCACTAAAATATAACGTCCTCATATGAGGCCGCAGGGTCTTAAGAGGTTAACAGGCGCAAACTCGTATTATTACTGTAAACACTTGTGGATTGGGTAACTAATACGCGGTTTGGTTTCTCCTAAGGGTTTTCTCTCCAGTTCACTTAGGATGCTTTCTAACTTTAACCAGGATGTATTATTCAACAGTTTGTCTCTGAATGATTGAAATGATGATATCAGGCTGTGGTTTAGAATGAAAGTGGAGCATTGTTTTCACAGGGTTTTGTTGTCAATATTTCCTTGTAACAAAAACCACTGGTGCAGGCTGCTATTTTTACACTGTCGCCATTGTGTTTTTGTAGCGACTGGATACTCAATGCACTTGTTTATTTTTTCTTCTAAAGAACTGTTTATTCTGTGTGTATTTTTTATGGGCAAATGGGCACTAAGAAATATTTGTTTCAAATAGAAATCAAATGAATGATGTAGGAAATTATACAATGTACACGCAAAAATATATTTTTATTGATTTTTTTGAGGTATATTTTTTTTGTGTGTGTTTTTTCCCACTCAGTTCTCTTTACTGTAATGCAAACATAATCTTTTCTCAATTCTCATTACTGCAATATAATTATGAAAATAAACTCAAAATCATTCATTTAATTCAATTTCTCAAAATAGTTAACCATTATTGCAAGAAAAGAAGAAATCTAATATTAGATCAATATTATATTAGATTATATTACATAAAATACAATCATATGTATATATATATATATATATATATATATATATATTTATTTATATTTCATTTATTTATATCTATATTTTATATTCATATTAAACATTCATGTATATTTTGACAGTATTATGTAAGATATATAAAGTAATACTATATAATTTTAATTAAGTACATATTGTAATTATTAATTATATAACTAAAGAGTTAATTAAAATGTAAAATAAATCAGTTTTAGTAATTATTAAATTACTAAACAAATGAATAAATTACATTTTTGCGTTAATTTGCTTTCATTTTTAATTTAATATAATATAAATTATTTTTATAGTATATTATTTGTTTATATTTAATTTGGTAATTTTAAAATGCATTATTATTATTATTATTATTATTAAGAACATAAATAAAATATTATTAAACATATTTGAAAAATTAACAATTTTTTTTTTTGCATTATAATAATGAAAATAAATTTTTTAACGCAATAGACACGAAACTGCTGTGCGACATGACACAATGACAGCCAATCAGAAGATATTTAATATTTAATGCACAGTTACGAGAAGCATGATATTGGACCAATAAAATTCTCTTGTGGGCGGGGCTACGCACCATTATGTGTGTCAACCAACCCTCCTGTCACATATCAAATCAATTCCTTTCTTATTTCACTTGGTAATGTGATGAAATCTGACCTCTTGGCCGTTTATATTACAAAGTTGTGAAGTTGTTCTGCCGATCTGGAAGAGCGAGTCAAGTGCAGACCTGCCGTTATATATCACAGAAAGGGCACGATTGCCTGTGGCTTACAACGCCAGCTGTTTCTCAGCGTTGCTCCTGAAACTCAATCCTGCCCTTTCTTGACGTTTACTCATCAAAAGCTGCCCACATCGACAGCATCTCGCACTTTTTATTTAGATGAAAGATCTTGCATTACAGATGGTGTCAGGTTTCGTTCGGAAGCGCTCGTGTTGTTTGTTTGTAGCTGTCGTATCAAAAGCGTTGTCTGTGTTTTACAGGGTTGTGGCGCTGCCGCTCAGCCGGCGGTTGGGCGTGCGGGACAGGGTTCGGGTGTGCGTCACGCCCGTCCCGAAGCTGGAGGCGTTTTACCTGCAGAAGAAGCAGCAGCCGTCGCAGGTTAGCCATCTGTGACGTGTGATTTAATACTGTACATCCACACCAGAGGATCAGATCCACAAAATATACATGTAGAGCTGCCAAACACTAAAATACTGGGTAAAAATGGCCATTTTTTAATTAAATGGGACTGTTTTAATCAATAATTATTATAATATTATTTACAATTTTATTACCATTTTTTTTACACTATTACAATATTAATTAAAATTTCCCTTGGCTCTTCCATCGTCTTTTTTTTCCTTTTTCATTTTTGTTGCAATGAGTTCTGGGTTTTGCCAAAATTAGGTTAGCTAATCTTCAAAGGCAGCATAATATATTATGATACAATATTTAACATTTATAAAATAACAGTAATTGTTTATCAATTTTATTTTATCTATAATAGTTAATATAATTTTTAAACTTTTTAGATAATTATTAAGGATTCTGAAATATTATATTATTATTAAGATAATTAATAGATAATTGTTATATTTTATTATATTAAATACTTCTATGGTGTTAATATTTTAAGTATGCTTTATAAAGTTAATATATATATATTATATATTGGCCCCCTTCCTGATTTTTTATTTTTTTGCATGTTTGTCACACTTTAATGTTTCAGATCATCAAACAAATTTAAATATTAATCAAATATAACACAAGTAAACACAACATGCAAGGGAAAACAAAATCCAAACCCACATGGCCCTGTATGAAAAAGTGTCTATTAATTATCTTAATAATAATATAATATTTCAGAATCCACACACATATATATATGTGTGTGTGTGTGTGTGTGTGTGTAATTTTTTAAAGCTTTTTTGACATATCAACAAATTAGTTTCGAAGTTTAATACAAAGAAATTCATATTTTTTGTTGTTAATGTTGTTTGTTTGTTCAGAATGATTTGCTGGTTCTGGAGAAGCACTGTGGACTCTCTCAGCATCAGATCCAGACTTGGCTGCGTCACCGCCGAAACCAGGACCGGCCCGGAAACACCAGGAAGTTCTGTGAAGCCTCGTAAGCTGACACGTCTGCTGCCTCTAAAGTCTGCTAAAAATAACCCACAGCAGACATCTGTGATTGATTGTGTTTGCGTTTGATTAACATGAGTGTGCTTCCTCAGGTGGAGGTTTGTGTTTTACCTCATGGCGTTCTCAGCTGGGCTCGTCTCACTCATTAATGTGAGTATCTCCAGCCACTTCAGTAATGCTGGGGTTTCTCAAAAGGTGCATTTGTGCCTGACAATTTCAGAAAATGTTTTTATTTTTAGCATTTCATTGAACTTTCAAGAAATCGTATTTTCCCCATAATTTGTGAAATACTTATTAATAACTTATTAATAATAAGTACTATTTTAGTTTGAAATGATTTTTGGCTTCAATATGTGTTATTTAAAATCAAATAAAAATTTTATAGAAATACAATACAGTTAGATAAAAATTTAGTAAAAATAAACTTTTCTTATTTCTTAATATTATTGAATATATTTAATACACAAAAACATAGCTGTCTTATTATGAACAAAAAATTGGTATTTGTTACTCCAAATAATAATAATAATAATTTGGTAATACTAGATGATAATAAATTTATAATGAAAATAATCGATCTTTACTATTTCCTAATAGTATCTAATACACTTAATAAGCAAAAATTAGCAATCCTATAATGTTTGTAGGGATGTAGTAAAATAAATTAAAAAATGAATAAAAATCTATTTGTATTAATTTTTTGATAATATTTAATACACTTAAATAAGCAATCCTATATTTAACAAAGATTTGGTGCATGTTAAAATTTGCTTAAATACTTATTTCTTAATAGTGTCTGATACACTTAATACGCAAAAATAGCAGTCCTATAACAAATAAAAATTACTGCATTTTACTTCAAACTAAAAAAAAAGATAATAATAATAAAAAATATATATATTTTCATTTTATATAGTTTTTTGCTTAAATGTTTATATGTTTATAGAGATATGTTTGATAATTGTTTTGATCAAATATTTATTTATTTAAAATATAATATTTATAGGTAAAGTAAATAAAAAAGTATATAAAAATAGTGTTTTTTACTAAAATCTTAATAATATCTAATTCACTAAAATAAGCAGTCCTATATTGAACAAAAAATTTTGTGCATGTAACTCTTAAAAACAAATTATTTAATAACGTTTTTGTTTGATTTAGTTTTTGCTAAAATATTTATTTTATTTAAAATAAAATTAAATAGTTATACAGATATAATTAAATAAAAATGTATTTTTATTTTATTTCTTAGTAATATCTAATACGCTTAATATACAAAAATTAGTGTTCATATAATGAACAAGAAAAAATTGTGGTAATATAATATTACCAATTTTTTTTTTTTTTACTTTGGTGCATGTTACTCCAATGTAAAAAACAATATATTTTGCTTCAAAACTTGTTAATTCAAATACATTCACTTGTAATCATTTCTGTCCAATGATGTTTTTCAGACTCCGTGGTTTTGGGATCATCGGGAATGCTGGCGCGGATACCCAAGACAGGTCCGTAACAAACGGCTCTCCAC
This sequence comes from Spinibarbus caldwelli, assembly GCA_039654775.1. Taxonomy (NCBI): domain Eukaryota; kingdom Metazoa; phylum Chordata; class Actinopteri; order Cypriniformes; family Cyprinidae; genus Spinibarbus; species Spinibarbus caldwelli. Next base: position 2,856,290 of record CM077231.1, read on the forward strand.
ACACATTCACTTCCTGCTGAACAATCCCAGGAATTTGAGATTAGGCAGAAATCGGAGGAACTAGTGAGCGCCGCACCCCACGAAACGATCAAAACAGTTGAAACTTATCTCATGAGAGCCAGAAATATATCCAATCATCTGTGCAATATTACTATAAAAACTGTTCATGTTTCATTTGTTCTCAGAAGTGTTTCTGTTAACTACATATTTATACTTTTTTACCTTTCACTTGAATATCGGTGCGTTAATTCTGAAATAAGAGACATAAAATCCGTAGTTGTGCTTTTTCAGATCACATTATTTGTGATTTGATCTGCAGGCCGTAGCAGAAGCTCAGTATTGGTATTACATCGTGGAGTTGTCCTTCTATCTCTCGCTTCTGCTCTGCGTATCGGTGGACATAAAGCGCAAAGTAAGTTTCATGAAATTTTGTTTGAAATTTACTTTGAAAGATCTTAAAGTCGATAAATTGTGCTTATATTTTGGTTGTGTAGGACTTCAAAGAGCAGATCATTCACCACATCGCCACTATTTTCCTCATCGCATTCTCGTACTGTGCGAATTACGTGCGCGTGGGGACACTGGTGATGCTCGTCCACGACTCTTCTGACTTCCTGTTGGAGGTAAATCTCAGAATCTGATTGGCCGCTTTGTCAGCTTCTGTTATGACATCATGACCTCAAGATTCACACTGATGTAGGGCTTCATGAAATACGTAAAATTCTGTTTTATTTTTTTCCATATTCCATTTTTTTTCCCCCTCCGTTAAAATTTTTCTGGATTCTTTTTTTTTTTTTTCATTTTAATCTTTCTGGACTCTGTTTTAATGGTTAAATTCAATTTTAATAATGAAAAAGCATGACTAATAAACTGAAATAATGAAACATTAAATTTAAGAACATTTTATTACAAGTTTAACAAAAAACTAAAAAATTATTTTTAGGGCTCTATGAAATTTGTTTCATTTTTTGTCAAATTCTGTTTATTTTTACCAAATTACGTTTTCCATTTTTATTTTTTTGGATTCCATTTTAATGGTTTAATTAAATAATAATAATGAAACAGGAAGTCTAATTAAGTGAATTCATTAAAAAAAAAAACAAACAAAAAAAACAAAAAAAACAATTTAATACATTTTTTAAAATAAAAAAATAATTTTAATAATAGGGCGCTATGAAATGTTTTTTTTTTTTTTCCAGAAACTATGGGTTGTGTATTTTAATTTTTCTGGTAAATGAATGAAGGCATAAAACATTAATTTAATTTATCCTTTAATCAATTGTTTATCCTTTAATTTCATATATCCTTTAATCACTTTTTTTTTTTTTGACCAAGTGAAAAAAAAATTGTGATTATTCCTTTAATAAAGTTTTTGTACTAACAAACAACAATTTTATAGTCCTGTTTGCTATCTTTATTAATTCACAAAAGTCCTAGGTAATCAGAGTTCAGAAGTTTTTAACACATAAATACTGAAAAACAGGATTTTGACAGTTTTTTGTGGAATTTATTTTAGGGTTTTTTTTTTTTTTTTTTTGCTTCAGGGATTAATAAATACCAGGAAATACATTATGTATATATAGCAAGTTCGTTTTATTGAAACTGAATAAAGCACATAAATGACCTTGACTTAATATATAAATGAATAACAAATTTTTTGTCTATGTTTAATTGTTGATTTGCAGTCTGCCAAGATGTTCAATTATGCTGGATGGAGAAAGACCTGCGATGCCTTGTTTGTCGTTTTCGCTGCTGTATTCCTAGTAACTCGCCTCGTGGTTTTCCCATGCAGGTAATATCATAAGACTTCATTTTTCATTTAATGCTGATTTCAAGTCATTTTGAATGGGTCTTCTCAAATCTAAGACGTTCAGATGGCTAAAATATTGCTTTGACAACTTATGAACCATATTTTGGTTCATTTCCAGAATCGTCTACACAGCTGTGGTGGATTCGTTGGACGTCTTTCCTCCGTACCCTGGTTATTATTTCTTCAACGGCCTGTTGCTGGTTCTTCAAGCTCTGCACATCTTCTGGGCTTGGCTTATTCTTCGAATGGTTCACAAATTTGTCTTTTTAGGCAAAGTGAGTATCATAAGTTGTAAGTTTATAAATGAGATGTTATCCTTCAGTTTTCTAACAAACGTGTTTTTAAGGTGGAACGCGATGAACGGAGCGATGAAGAAAGTGAGGCTGATGAAGGGGGAGAAGAAGAAAACAGCTGGGAGCAGAAAAAGGGTGCCCTTAATTCGAAATTGGCGTCGTTGGCCAATAACTGTGTTCTGAACAATTTAACAAATCAGAGGCGAAAAATGAATAGCAGAACGCCAAAAGCTAGATAGTAATACTACTTTATGTATTTAGACGTGTTAAACCATCTCCAACTTTCTTGGCTTATCTTCTTCGTCAAGGTCCTACTGTAATTTCAGACCTCTGATGTTTTGGTTGCGTTTAAACGTAATGCGTAGTCAGTAGATTGCGTAAAACAAAAAGTACTACTTGTTTGTATTATTACATTACCATTGGAGTATATTTGAAATAGTTTCAACTTTAATTCATTTAAAGTTAGTCTAATTAATTATAGTGCATTGGCTGAGTAGCACTTAAACTCGGAATAAATAGTTAGCGTACATAAAACTGGTTCATAAACAGACGTTTTAAGTATTTAATTGTTGAACTGTTGTTTAAATTAGTTTACTAAATTGCTGCTGCTGTTCATTATGGAACAATATGTAAAAAAAAAAAAACGTCAGCTCTCCTGACTAGAGAGACCCACAATATTTAGATGCGTTCTTTTTGAATACTTTTGTAGAAAAAATGTATAGATAGTCTTCTAAGTTGTAGAAATGTGTGAATTTTCTGCAGTGGCTGTTGTTTTCAAAACAAGCATTGGTGGACCACTAGGAAAGACTTAGGACGCCATCTAGTGGTGACATGTCTGCTTGTCTTTGTGATTCTGCTACTGAAAGATTTTGTTGAAAGGAACTACTGGAGCTTGTTGTGTTTTGTAAGATGGCACTTTTTGTTGTGCATTGCCTTACCAAATAAGGAATCAGATGATTTCTCACTGGAGCATGTGCCTCGAAATCTTAAAAGTCAAAGTGGGTAGTAGGGATGGGTATCGAGAACCGGTTCCATTTTAGAACTGGTTCCAAATTTCCAAAAACCGGGTATTCGATAAGACACGTGCATTTCGATTCCGCTTAACAATTCCAATTTTAATGTGATTTTAAACTATTTAAGCACAGGAAGGGAAGAAAGAACTTGCTCACTGTTTGCTTGCAGTGCACACATCTGAAGCGCGAGCACGGAAAACAGCGGCTTTGACAGCAGTCCCGATGTGGGTTCCCGACCTGTGTCCGTTCTCGAACCGTTCCGTACATTTCCACTGCAGAAAAGGTTGTTCTGGGCCGGTGTTGTGCCCATTTTCTACCCCTGCCAAATTATTACCCCCTCTCGTTGAAATCGCTACCTGATTGCTTAATCCTAACCCCACCCCTAATCCTAACCCCTCCCCCACACCTAACCCTTAACCTACCAATACTAAAGGGGTAGCAATCTGGCGGGGGTCAGAATTTGGCACAACACCGGAACTGACTTCTCTGTCACATTTATCGACCAGTATGCACAAAATACATCAGTATATCATCATAAACATGGCCGTTTTTTGTCTTAAGTGAATGTATACAGATGAGACAGAAAAAGCATGTGTTACTATTTTTAGATCTGCGTGCGTTTGGTGTTAAAGAGACAGCCGCCTAATAAACATGCAGCCTGTCATTAATGTTAATCAAAGAACAAGAAAATCATTAACTGTTCTTGACTGAATGGCTTTCATAAATTTAATGAGGATTAATCTTTATTTTATTTATGAAAAAACAAACTATGCAGTGTTTTTAACTTTTGATTTCAATTTCTATACCTGAAATTTGTTCAGTTTTATTTATTTATGCTATTGCTAACTGATTTGTTTGTTCCTATTTTATTACTTACTGTTTACTTTTCTTTAACAATTTAATGTTTGAAATTTATATTAGTCTCTTTGTCTTTTTTCTGTGGTATTTTTTGTTAAAACAATAGGCAAAATAAATATGTTTGACATCTAAATGTTTGACCTAAAATTTTTTAATGGATTTGTTTATCTTATTGGAATCAGAATTAGGAATCGATAAGAATCGGAATCGGAATCGATAAAATTCAAACGATACCCAACCCTGGTGGGTAGTTGAATTTGAGGACGCCTATGTAGGCCGCTTGAATCTGCTCCAAGGGCTAAAGGCAAAGCGTTTTTGTTGTTCTAGATGGGTCTGGAAAGTTTATTTGCACAGTAGCCATAACCGATCTTTTGTTCAAAAGTTGTGCGTCTTACACTGTTTAACTTATGCTTCTTAAAAAAAAAAAAAACCAGTGATTGTTTTTGTATGAATTTTCCTATTTTTATTGGGATTTACCATGTTCTGTTTGTTAATGCAACATTTTGTAGCTGTTAAATAACTTGTAACAATGACAGAAGAGGGATATATTCTTATAATCTTCAATACCGTTAATGTTGCATACTTGCTTTTCGTTCACTATTTTTCTCTGTGACCTTTTAAATAACAATAAAAATGTTTTAGAATATTATTATTCTCAAGTTTGCTGAACAAAATGTTCCTGCATTGGTTTACTATTATGGCTTTAGAAGGGAGTGACATGCATTGTGACACAACCTCTTATGGGGACAGGACAGGGTATTTTATCATCAACTTCTAAGCAAGTGTCAATGTAAGGGTCCAGTAGAATCATGTTTGGGTACGTTTTGTTTATCTTCCTCTCGCTCATTATGTAAATCTGTCCATTAACTGTGGCACAGCCTGTGAAGAATTTGTTGTCCAGACAGTCCTCTTGAAGAACGGTCCATTCATTCGTGTCAATGTCTAAGCGCAGAGCCTGTCCTCCCAGTAGATAGAGGGCACCATTGAGCTCAGTTGCAAGAAGGTCGTAACTGGAAAAGAAGTACACATGTATCCAACAAAATGGGTTGTGGCTAGAAGGGATACAGCTAAAACAGGAAGCTAACAATAAATTAAAATTTCTACCTCTTAGATTGTGTTTTTTTAACGTCTGCACCTACCCCAACCCTAAACCTACCCCTTTAAATAATGTGACAAAAATTATGCTATATTGATGTGAGCATGCCCAGTAGTTTAGCTGTATCCCTTCTAGTCTTTACCAACAAAATGTCACTTGGATTTACCAAAGTGTACAGAACTGATATAGGACTATTTGTGGTGGTATCCGTGAAAAGCATTGCTTTAAAATGGGTGGACAACATTGGCTCTTGAGTTTAGCTCCAACCCTAATCAACACCTATTTGCAATTTTCAAATAATCCTGTTAGATTTTTTAGATGTATTTGGGGTTGGAGGTAAAATCTGCAGGGCAGCTGACCTTGAGGGCAAGATTCACAAGTTGGACACAATTGAGTTTACTCACCGTGGAAATGGCGAATAGGACACCACGTCCCATTGATCAACTTCTGGCCTGTACCTCTGAATCCCACTGTAAACATCCCCATTCTCATCAAGACCACAGGCCAGGTAAATACTAGTCCCCATAGTGACAATGGCCGCCCTTTCCACAGCCCGCACCATGGGGCTGACGGCGTCCCATTCTTCGGCTCCCAAAACCAGCCTCTCGACGTCGGCCACAGGCCCCTCATCCATGCTACCGCCAAACACAAACAGCTGGAACTCCAGAGCCGCTGAGCAGTGGCTGTGTCTGGACTTCTGCATCGCAGGGCCATCCACCCATCGTTTGTTGCCATGCTCATAAATGCTCACCCAGTCCACGCTATACCATAACACGTCCCGGAAGTAGCCTCCAGTCACTACTATGTTGTCCCCTTAGAGAAAGACATAATACTTTAGATGGTGTGGACAGTTAGATAACAACGGAAAAATGGCCAATTTTGTTTCTAGAGATCTACTTTCATGTAAAGTTTAGCTCCAATCCTAATCAAACACACCTGAATAGGCTCATTAAAAGGGCTTTTTCACCATGTAGGTCTAGGAACTAGCCAGCGTGGTGGTTCCTAGAGAACCAATTTTCACTTTGGGCCATTTTCCGGGTCGCATTCGCACCGGCAGCAGGAACTCTGAAGTAGCCAACAGTGACACCTTTATTCGTGGCATTTACAAACGTCAACAACCGGTTAATGGAGGATGCCATGATCTGAGGTGTTTTTGTTGTGTCGTGGATTTCGTGATAACGGAGATGGAATGTAAACGCACAATTTATGTGATTGAAAGAGCCTGAAAAACTGACTAAATCTCATATGACAACTTGCAGTTTTACATATCATCGAGGCTGAGAAACAAACACAATGCCGCAGATAACAAATTTTCCATGTTTGCGGAGTTAATATTTTTACATGGCTTTTTAAAAATGCTGGGTAGCTGGTGTTTTGTATGCATTTGGCCAATCAGTGTACACTTACGTCACTGGTAGTTCCTATAGAACTGTTTTAGACTCTACTTTGAAGTAGGAGCTAATTTAGGGCCAGATTTACTAACAGCTTGTGCCAGCACAGACAAAATATAAAATATAAAAAATAATAAAATAGTGCTGTCAGGATTTACTAAAGACGTGCAGTGAAGAATTAGCACTGAAAAGGCGTGGACACAGTTATTTTTGCACCTGACCTTATTGAATATATGTTTGTAGGAGCTTCCCTTTCAGATGCAAAATTTATAGGAGAGTATTAAAATGAGTCACACAACACGATATACTAACGTTTGTGCTTAACAAATTACTGGCATTTGTGGCATTATTTAACACCCCAAAAAAGCATGTCTTAAAGCAGGCGCTGTGCTGCTCTTGGTAGATTGCTCTTTGTTGATCACATGCAGAATTTTCCCCTCCCATTGGCGCTTTTATGGAATTGCGCTCTAATGCTAATTTGCCCTGTTTAGTAAATCTGACCCTTTGTTCCCCCAAACAGCGTTCCTAGAACTAAATACGTTCCTCCTGTGCGAAAGCCCCTTAAGTTCTTCAGAAACATGTCACAGTTACAAAACATATATTGGAGCACTGAAGGTAGATCTCCAGAAACAGGAATCGGCACTCCTGACTTAAAAGTTTCATTTTGGAAAGGGCATGCAGCACCTGATCAAGCATGTTCCAGGTAGGTCATTATGCTAACAAGTTGTGGAAGGTTAAAATGTATAGGACCAGCTAAGGTGGTTACCTACTGCAGCCACAGAGTACTGTGTGAGACACTTCTTTTGCAGGGGTGAATGGGATTGCCACCTTCCACTGTAAGGGTGAAACTGATACAGTAACTGTGTTTCTTGCTCATGCGGTCCACCGAGAACAAACAGAGTTTCCCTTGAGCGTGCTCTAGCCATGGACCTGCCCATAGTCCAACTGCTGGGCAAGTTATCATTTAGTCTACAAATGAGCTTAGCACGTGGGTCTGAACTGTTTATCTTGGTCAGAAGATCAGTAATGTAGGGAAGACTTAAGCACTCGGGCCTAACCAGACCCACCAGTTCCATGAAGTCCTCTTCCCGACTTGGGTCAAACGTTGCCCAGCGAAGGGCCACATCAAGAGCCAGGTCTTCCTTGGGAATGCTTAAGTTGTCACTAGCAAGGAGGTCAGCAATGCTTTCCTTCGGAAGGAACATAAAGTCCTGTTCGGAGGCTAAGGCAGGTAGGTGGGTCAAGACTACATCCCTTGCTGCTGCGTAGAGGTCCAGACAGCCAAGCTGCCAAGCATAGGCCATCATTCCCAAGCAGTTACTAAGATGCAATTGTCTTTCCAAGAACTTACAGCAGAGTAACCGAGCCCTGTCCAACTGGAGGAAGTCAGCAGCCTCCAAAATGTCAAGGACATTCTTGCAGTCTAGGTTCAGCTTCAAGTTCTTTGTAAACTCCATTAGTGCGTGGAACTGCTGCAGTCCAACACCCTTAATCTCAATGTGCTTCCTGGTGCTTTCCCGACCACCGCCAAAAAACAAGGCTCGGAAGTAGGGACTCAGATGGGCCAAACGCTCACGGTTCACAAAGAACAACTCCCCCTCCACCTGGAGCACTGTGTCAGGAGCGACACTGACGGTATCTTGATCTTCCTCAACTAAATCTTTCTCGGTTCCTAAGCTCTGGTCAGAAGCACCTATATCTTGCTTTGCACAAGCCATGACTGTGCACTCCCCCTCCCAACACTCACTTCTCTGCTGAAATGTGTCATGTGACAGTTATATCCTTGCTCTAGCCTGTCACTCACTCTCCATGGGAATGGGGTCAGCAAGCAAATAAAAACTAGGGCTAAATATATCTCAGTTAAAGTGCTAGAGAGACCCAATTTAAAAAAAGTGCACAAAAAAGCTTTTGTGACTATTTAGGGCATTATCTTTCTAGGATTGTTGAGTTGTGTACTTAAGGCTGACATCAGTCTAAACATCAAGGCTTATAATGTGTATGTATCCAAAATTTGTCAAGTCAATACCACAACAAACCAAAAGGGGTAGATGTTGGACAACTGAACATAACTATAAGTCAGTCAAACAACTGCACAAAGGTAGTCTACAGTCTGGGTTTAACCTTGCTTTCATTTATTTAATTGCAATTTGCAATGTTTGAATACAAGAATAATGAAATTTGAAGTTCAAATGTTTGACTTGCAGTATAACTGCACAATAAAAGTAAATGGTTCTGGTTGGCTGTTCATATCGCAAAGGGTTATGGTTTATTGTTGTTCTGTTATCACCCTCTTGCAGAAGTGTAGTGCTTTTAATGGGGGACTTTGGTGAAGCATCTAATTTTAAGTTCAGTGTACGTCTCAGAACTTGACTTGTCGTTCCTGTATATCCAGAGCATTGCAACCAAAAAACTTCAGCATTGTTTTGTGTTTGTGGTTCAACTCCCTTAATCTTGATGTTTGTCTTGGTGCTCTCTTGACCACCACTAAAAACCAAGGCTCGGATGTAGGGATTCAGCTGGGCCAAATGCTCATGATTTACAAACAAGAAGTCAAGTCACCTTTATTTATATAGCGCTTTTAACAATACAGATTGTGTCAAAGCACTTAACAGTATCAAATTGGAGGATAGAGTGTCAGTAATGTATAATAATAAGATTAACAGAACAGCATTCACAACATTGACTGGAGTTGATAACAACATTTTTTTTTTGATTGGGTTATCATGGTTTTTATGGTAATATAGTATTCACTGAAGTACAAAGTAAAATCTATAGTATATTTATGTATCTTAATACCACAGTACTTTATTGAAGAATACTTCTTGGGTATTTAGAAGCAAATGGGCAGTTTGATTATGGATCCACTACTAATGAATGAAACCAGATAGCTGAAGTAGTATCCAGTTGGAGCTTTTTAAAAGCAATTTATTTCACACACCACTGAAACAATACATTCATAAACCACTCAGCAAACCCTTATGTGCTGATGCATTTAAGACCAAACTCCACGTTTACTTTCTCCACACATCAAATCCCCCAAGACCAAAAAGTAATATAAAATGCTGAAATGAAAAACCAAAACTGCATCACCTAGTGTAAACAGGACACTTAGTCTTGCCTGTACCTGTCAGAACACCTATAGATTTTTCAACGTACTCGATAAAAATACCCTTCCAGCATTTTTAACTCAAAACTATAGGAGCAGGACACATCATTTATATAAAAATATATGCATTCTGCATCCACTTTAAGCATTGCAGCTAACTCTGTAATTTCATCCATTTCCAGTTTCTAATTATGTTTGGCACTGTCTTAAGTGTGCAACAGAGACCAAGACAACACTGTTTTCTCCTTCACTTGAATATGTACAAATATTCAAATTACAATGCATATTTTTATAAGGTTTTCGAGACCCGCTGAGACACTCGACCACATTCAGTTGCTTCACCACATAAAATACCTACGATTGTTGCAGCATGTCGGGCTCCATTCAAAACCACTGCTCATTCAGTTTCTACTGCATACTGAACTGGTTTTAGTGGGAACTTTAGAGTTAATAAAGGGATAGTTCACCAAAAAATGGAAATGGAAAAAAAAAGAAAAAATACTGTTGACGGTAGCCATGGACTTCTATAGTTTTTTTTTTTTTTTTTTCTATACTATGGAAGGCAATGGTATAGAAAAAAACACAATGGAAGTCAATGGTTACCATCAATTGTTTGGCTACAGTTGATGGTAAGCCATTGCCTTCTATAGTATGGAAAAAAAAAAAAAACCACCATGGAACTCAATGGCTACCGTCAAACATTTGATTACCAGCATTCTTCAAAATATCTTCTTTTGTGTTGAACAGAAGTAAGAAGTGGAGGGTTAGTAAATGATGACAGAATTGTAATTTTTGGGTGAACCTACCTTATCACAAAACAGAAATAATCTTGGAAATAAAATCTAGTTAAGTAGCCAACTGGATTGTCACATCTCAACTATCAATGCTGTTTAGTATCAAGAACTCATGATTGTAGACGTTATCGACAGTTCTTATTTCAAACATGGGTTTAAAGATACCAACATACCCATGCAGTGCAGAACATCTGGTTTATTTCTAATATTAATGGTTTAACGTAGGGGAACAGATGTAGTTTGGTGAAGTCCACTGCATAAACGTTGTATTTTACACAGTAGAGGCTCATATGGAAAGAAAAGTAAACGCTGAAAATGATGTAACATGGCATAAGTAGACGCCATATTTAATTTGACGTATTTCCAAAAATGTTCCAGTAGAGAAAACGCAAGAAAAATGGTATGACGTGTTGAAAAGACGTACGTCTATACATCAAAGGCTTGTTTTCATTGGTGACAAATTAAATTTGGCATCTACTTCGACTGAAACGTCTCATTGTTAATACTGAAAAAGAATGGCGGGAAATTAGTTTTTTGGCAGGGTTTTAACTGTGATAAATAAAACCTCACTCGACGCACACAGCAGAGATAGCAGCAGAAACCAGACAGACAACAGACACCTCGTCGTGGAGGATCGGCTATATCTATCGAAAAAAAATTAGCTGTGCTGATAATAACGTCACATCATGGCTTCAGTTTAAACTCCATGAAAATCATCATGGAAGACCAGTCGACGTCTTATTTGCTTTAACGCACACATTCACACACACGCGCAACATGCGGCCTAGCGCTTGCATTCTCTCCGTTGCCGTCCTCCGAGTGTCGTCGTGTCTAAACGGTTAACGTTCACTCATCGTCAAAGTTCTGCTGGAGCAGGAAGTTCGCGGCGAGGTTCTCGTTCTTCTCGCAGGCGAAGTAGGCTTGGATGACAAGTCCCTCTGGAAACCCCAGAGCTTTTAACTAGAAAACATGACATAATTTTAGAAAATGTTTAAAACAAGTTGTGTGAAATTAATGTTTAATCATTTTTACTTATAAATTAAATTTAAAATATAAAAAAAATGTAGCCTCAGCAGCTAGCTAATATTTTTTTTTTTTATATTGTATTTTATTCTAGTAAATTTTAGTGATATATATCAGTTTTTTTATTTATTACAATGATATATATTATAATGTAAACAAATTTAAAATAACATATTTATGGAATTATAATAAATTACAATACAATTAATAAATACAATTATAATAATTAATAAATGATTTTCAATTCACAAAATTACTACATAACCATTAGAATGCAGTGATAAAAAGTAATTATGCATATTGTAGTTTAAATTAATAATCTCTTAATGTAATGTTTATTTAAATATTTATTTTTAAATAATTGTAATTGATTTTTTTAATAATGATATTAACAATTTAATTATTTGTGTGTATATATATATATATATATATATATATATATATATATATATATATATATATAAAAATACTAGCACTATTTATTTTATTATTGATATACCATTATAGTTTTTGTTAATATTTAGTTTATATACATTTTATATAAATACTGTTTTATACTTTTTAGTATTTTCACCTTTAGTTAAGTTTTATTAATTCAGTTTTTTTAAATATGTCTACATATTTTTATTACTTTTTATTTATTACTTTTAATTTATTTAGTTTTAATTGTTTTACTATTTCAAGTTAAACTAATTGTTTTACCAATGTTTTAAATGTTTTTAAAATATTTTATTATTTAATTTTATTTATACAAAATAATATACTTATTATTGCTGATATATATATATATATATATATTAATATTATATTTTACTTTGAACTTTGAATTACGTCAAATAAAATGGATAGCAAATGTCAGTTTTATTAGTATTTTATTTTAATTTAAAACAGCTGCAGCTTTAAAAATTGGCTACAGCGCTAAAACTGAAACCATATAAAAAATATAATTACTTAAAATAAAATAAACATTAACTAAAATTCTCATTTCTTCATA
>CM077231.1:2876167-2933667 GCA_039654775.1 Spinibarbus caldwelli
CAGCCTTTCCAAAACACATCTATGTGTCGAAACTTTGCACACACATTCATGACCCAAAATAAGAAAAAGCCACCAAATTCCAAGAAGTAATAAATACAGTAGTCAACATTTGAAGTGGATCAAAAAAGTTCAAAGTTGTCCTAAGACAAGAACCGGTATTGTTTTGGTTTTAGGACAACTTTGATGAAAGGTTTTGATCCACTTCAAATGTTGACTACTATAGTTTAACCAGTGTTTCAAACTGTTTAAAAATCAAATGCGGGTCAAACTGACCCTCAACACATTAGGAAAGTTAAGTTTAAAAAAAATTAATGCTAATCTGGCGGCAGATTTTATGGATGCTAATGCTTCCTCATTGGCCTAAAGTACAGAACGTCAGTGACGCCCATGAGCGTAAATAAAGACTCCGCCATCAGCTGTGCTACAGAAATAACGTTTCAGAGAATTAGCAAGAAGGCGGCAGCTGCAGGGCAAACGGGCGTCTATTTCCACACGTTGTGAACAAATGTCCACTCACCGGCTGCGGCGGGTGGCGGCTGAGGTCGCTGTGGTGCTGGAGGGGTGGGGTTGGACACGGGCGTGGGCCGCACTACTTCCTGCGGCGGCTGCTCGGATTCTGTGGGAATACCCTGAGGAACGGACATTAACAGCTCGTTCATATTGGAATTTGTGTGGTTTAAACAAGGTATTATTCCAAGTCAACATGAAATCAGGTTTGACCACATTGTCTTTATTAATACACATTGATTGTGATATTCTAAATTAAAAAGACAAATAAAATAACATTGAGTCAAGTTTTTTATTTTTATTCTTTAATTTAATTTTTCATTATTAATTAGAATTTAAGTAATTATAAATTATAATACAATTAAGTTAATAATTAATTATTTTTGATTTATTTCTTTCCAATTATAAGCAATTACATATTCATTAGATGGCAATAATAAAAAAAAAATAATTATGTGTATTTTAGCATTAATATTAATAACTTCATATGTATTTAAATAATTTATTATTAAAATGAATTTGAGTATTAATATGATCAAAATTATCACTGCTATTGTTATTTATTTTAGTATATACTATGATATATATTTATGCAAATTTGTTTGGTGATCAAAATGGATTTATTTATTTTCTTTTTATATGTATTAACATGTCGCGTCACTTTTTTATATTAATGTCAACATGTCACAACATATCACATAATTTTTTAAAATAATAATAATTTAAATGTATTTAAATAATTTGAAATTATTAATATAAATTATTTATTTATTAATAATTTATAAAATAATTCATTTTTGCAATATGTATTAATGTTAATAATTTAATATTTAAATAATAATATTTAATTTTAAAATAAATTTTATTATTAGTATTCATCATGTATATACAAAGTTCGTACAAAGTTGGTTTGGCATCTAAATGGTTGTGATTTTATTTATTTATTTATTTATTTATTTTTTTTTACAAATTATTATTACTATTTTTTTAAAATATGTTTTAAAATTTAAAGTGAATTATCCAAACAATATATTAAGCAAGCTACTTTACCAAGCAAATGGACAATATTAAAGATTTGCAAAGTGCAAATATCGATAAAAGTCCCTGTTTCACTCAGAAATTTGTCACATTACGAAGTAAAATAGGTTGCAAATGTCACTTCATGTTGACTTTGAACAAAACTAGTTTTATTAGCATTTTACTCCCGGTATTTTTCTGGGAATAAAACATCTGCAGCTTTACTATAGTAAGTACATTAGTAACTCTCACCATAAGCAGGTACTCCACAGCTCTGTCCGGATTGTTATAACTTGCTCGTAAGGCGGCGATCACCTGTTCTCTCTCGTAACCCATTGACATGATTTCTGTTACCAAATTCTCATACGCTTGACCTGTAACTAAAGAAACAAAAGGTGACAGATCTTAAAGCCAAGTTCTTCTCTCCTTTATTTGGTTCATAACAAAACCGAAAACCCAAACATACCTAGTATGGATGCAGCTGCTTCTAAAAGACCCAATTCATCTGCAATGCTGAACAAAATGAACGACAAACTGAGGAATTTTCATTCTTTGAGCAATAAATAAAATATTTTTTGTGGGTGTGGCCGTACCTGGCCTCTGACTGGGCGATGGCCTGCTCCTCTTGGGCTTCCTGGTTCTCCTCTTCTGAGATCAGATCGGGAGTCGCGCTAACAGGCTCAGGCTTTTCTGCAGCAGCCTCCGAGGCAGCAGGGGGCGCTGTGACGGGTGGCGCGGGCGGCTCCGCTGATGCCGCTGGTTCTACGGGAGCGGGAGTGGGGGTCGATACAGGCACTGTGGAGGTAGCAGGAGGCGCAGCAGGAGTTGAGGGTGGCTGTGCTGGGGTTTCGGTGAGGGTTGCGCTAACAGTAGCAGCGGCTGCCGGTGCGGGATCAGGACCTTGTGGCGGTGCTGCAGGTTTGGGCTGTAGAAAAAGAAACACAACTGCACAGAGAACTATAGAAACCTGCCAATGAACACTGTTTCTATCCAAAGTTGTGAATTTAACTTCTACGAAATACTGGAATTTCGCATAAAACCTATGCGAATGAAGAAATGTGTTTGAGAGAACAAAAACGTCACTTCCTGGGAATCTGGCGCAAAGTATCAATAAATAAAAATGGAAGTTGCAAACAGTGAAAGCACTTTGGCTCTTTTTCGCACAAAATAAACTTGATGAAATGCAATAACAATCACAATCATGTCATCTTGTGTTTGCATGTCTGATGTTTGTGACACTGTTCTGGGAAGTAATTATAATAAATCAGTTTTTTGTTGTGCATTGTGGAATTTATTCAGAAAAGGTACGTTTGTACATGAACGGTTGTAATAAAAATGGAAAAGTTTTTTCTTTGCATTTTTGACTTTGCGTACGTTGTCAAAATGATCCTTGTTAACACGGATCTACGAAAACGACTTAATACACAGTATTATGCATGCCAGGCCAATAGCTGGCAATGTCACTTAGTAAAGAAACTCTACACATCTGTGCATCAATTTCACAAATTTGCATGTTCATATTTTATCAACCCGATCTCATGGCAATTCGTACATATTTTACGAGGTGGCTAATTCGTAGTCATTCATACAAAGGACCACCCCTAACCCCGCCCCTAAACCGACCCATCACAGAAAATCATACAAAATTGTACGAGTAAGGTCGTACGAATCAGCCACCTCGTAAAATATGTATGAGTTGGTTGTGAGATAGCGTTGAGTATCACAGAGATGAAAATGGTAACGTTTTCAAAAACTTGCACTTTGAAACCTGTTTTCAAAATTTTGCACCCCTAAATTTGATTCCAACATTGGATTAAAAAAAAAAAAAAAATTATATATATATATATATATATATATATATATATATATATGTATATATATATATATATCCGCCTCAAAAGTATTTTTAATTGTTTTATGTGCATACGTTAATTTATGTGCATTTTAAGATTTTATGCACATCTTGGCATTTCCATCTAGTGTTTTTTTTTTTTATGCGACATCCCAAAATTTGAAAGAAAATGTTTGGAAGGAAAATCAGTTTTAAGGGCTATAATGGGACTGAAACTTGCATACATGTTGAAAATACTGTATAAATGCAATGACCTTATGAAGAAGGCAATGAGAGAATTGTGAGAAATAAAACAGCCATACCTTTGAAACCATCACTACGACAAAGTTCTTCTCATCTATCTTGTATTCTTTTAGAGGTATATCGTCATTCAAAATTTTGCCTGCATTTTATGGAGAAAAACACAAACACAATTTCATAAATCTAAGAGTGTTTTATTAAAACCAAAGAAGGATATGGTGCATGCAAAAAGTAAAATTTTGTATTAATTATAATATATAAGCTTTTTGATGGCAGAAATAAAAAATGTCCACAGAAACAGACCTGCATAGATTAGTTTTTGACCGACAGCTGGAAAAGCATCTTGCCCCTTTTCTTCTTCTATCTTCTCTTTAAGTGCCTTTACCTGTATTTACAATATACAAGGACAGAATTTAATCAGAAACATCATCACAATTCAAGATTGTTCAAGGACAAAAAAAAAGGACAAAAAAGGACAAGGACAAAAAAAAAAAAAAGACTCAAGAACTGTATGAATATGAAAGCAGGCAACTAATGGTCATGTGCTTCCCAAACTATCTTCAAGAACCAAAGCAACAGATTCATATGGTCACATGCTGAATTATGGAGTCACTTCATCTTGTTGCTTTGCTCAAACACCATCAGAATGATATTGCATTATCTGGACACATAAAAAAACTTAATTTTCACAATAAATGAATTAAAATACTCATTGCGAAATAACACATTTACAAAAACTAGCCATTGAAATGACCAAGACACATTGATCTGACTGCATAAAAATACGTTTTAAACAATAACAGATCATAACAAATACAATCCATATCAGTAATGCATTGTCATTCTAGGAAAACAAGAAGCATGGCAAGCTGTTTTAATATTCAGGCATAAAAACAATCTAGCATACACTACCGTGTATTTCAGTTATCAGTAACATTTTTAACCTTTTTAGTAAGATTAATCAAACTATAAAGTACCCATTCATTACTTATGAAAAAAAAAAAAAAAAACCTAGCCTCTGAGAAAATAAATTCTACTAGTCACAGTTGGCATACATACGAATGTTTCATTTATAAATACTATTATCTATTGAATACAGATCAGTAAAGCTGGAATACATAGTAGTAACTACTTGTACAAATGAAAGTAACATACACATTTGGCTGTAATAAATAGCGAAACTAGAAGAGGTACAAGCAATAACTCATCGGTAGTGTATATTTAACAAACCCCCAAAGAGTTTAGTGGCAAAAATTAGCAATTTTTAACCAGTAACAATGCTACAGTTACTTGTCACTAGTGGAATACTTACAAGTACTAATGTCTGACGAATAAGCATTAGTGAGTAACTACTGGGACATCTAGAGTTCTGGTATATAATAAAGAGTTATCAGTGAAATAGACAATATGTACTTAGCACTATTGGACTATTTGCTGGTAATTAAGATAAGTAATAAGTAACATTAACAAGACTAGTTAGTTTATCCGAATAGGTGTTAAAACGGCTTGCCACAAGACGAGAGTGTAAACAGACCGTTAAAGTGAACAACGCGACCGTTATTTTCAAATTAACAGCCGTTAGAATGTGCGGCTCTGTGACGTCACCTGTTATAATATAATATTGTACAATATGACAGCGACTGTTCCACGCGCACCAGAGGCCGCGGCGTTTCCCAGCGCGTCATGCCCGCTCGCTGGCATGTTTACACGGGCACAGACGCGCAAACTCACCGTCAGCTCCTCGTCTATCTGCACTTTGAAGGTCTGCTGCTGGAGGGTCTTCATAGTGATCGTCAGCATTGTGTTTGAGCGCGAGACCCCGCGAAATACAGCCTCGGAAGAGTCTTCAATGAGCGCGCGTGGAGATGTGACTCAGCTATCTTCAGGAGGGATGTGTTGTGGGAAGACGCCATCTACTTGCTGAATTGGACAAGACACATGGACACATGGACGGTACAGTGACCCCTAAGAGTCTTACGAACGTCTGACTGGCATTATGTGAGATAAAATACCAAAGTAACACGTTTCTAGAGATTTCCTCAGAACTAGCTTCACTGGGTCCCTCAGTGATGCTGGAGACCACGAAAAAGACAAATCTATTTTAAAACATTCGTTCTTAGTTCTTAGAAACATAATTTTTATATACATGTTGGTTTTGAAAAGCATTTACATCATTTTCAACAAAAGTCTTGATTTAATTGACTCAAGTAGTGACACATCATTACTGTAAATCAAGATAGAATGTTTTGTTTTGTGTTTTTGAACAAAAATCATGAGTTTTTATTGTTTTACCATTTAATACCTTCAACTAACCTTGTCTTGTCATGAAAAAAAGTCAAATTTACTGATATTGTTAAGAGACTTACTCATTTTCATTTACTCATTTTTTACTCATGTCCCGTTTATGGTTTTCTTGTCACTTGACAAAAATGGCTCCCTGAATATTGATGACACTTAAAGGTAAACTATTATATTTTAAAACATTCTTATTATTGTTACATTTTAAAACTTAACTATTTTAAGTTATTAACTTTTTCCTGTCAATATTATATCAAATAAATTCATATATAATGGTAATTAGTTAACTAAAACAAAAACCATAAAAATATTTTAACTGAAAAACCTTGCTACGTATACTGCATTAGGCTAACCAAGACTTGTCATATCGCTTGCATGTTGTTGCTCTTTTGTTGGTTTTGATTGCTTCTATTGTCCTCCTAAATGACTAAATGTAAATATAAACAAAACAAAAAAAAAAAAATGAAAATTATTTAATTTCAGTGAATTTCTTGTTTTCATTTACTTTATCTTAATGTTTTAAAATAACTAAAACTGAAACAAACTATATGGACATATTTAAAAACAGCAGAAACTTTATTAAAATTACAAAAAACACAACAAAATTATTAAACTTTACCTAAAATTAAAACGAAACCAGAATATATATATATATATATATATATAAAAATAAAACCTTATTTCAAATATTAACTAAAAAAAATTAAATAAATAATAATTTTGTGGGTATTTTTGGAGAAATAATATTTCATTATTTCAAGTACTTACCTTTAATAAGTAACATTTACTTTCAACAAAAAATTATAACAATTTGACATTCAGAAAAAACAAGCCGGACAAGCATTTAAAAATAAATCATTTATTTAAAAAAGTGCAAATCCAACAAATGAAACATTAGAATTTTCCCCTTGCGCGACTCGAGACAGAACAGAAAACCCAAACGTTAATTACTCTAAAGTTTATCAGGTCGTACTATAAATGCATTGGGGGGCTTCTAGCAGCAAAACCAAAAGAAATCCGAGTTACGGGATGCAACATGTGACTAGAAAGGGGCGGGGCCAAAAAATTCACACTACATATTTAAAGAAAAAGACATCAGAAACACATCAGATCTGCTCATTCAGAAGGAAACTCCTTCACAACTCGTCTTTAGGGAGCGTATCGTCCTCACCCTCTTCCTCCTCAGGAGGCTCTTCTGTGTGCTCTTCCTCCTCTGGTTCATCCTCATCTTCGTCCTCCTCGTCTTCCTCATTATCATCATCCTTCTTGCTCTTTTCCTCCTCTTCACGCTTCTTCCGTTCTTCCTCTTCCTGCTGGTCCTTCATTTTCTTTTCTGGTCCCTGATACATAAAAATAACATCATGCCATCAGTATTTATGGTTAAATAATACTGTTGTGTAAACAAATGTAAGGACTGATCACAAATATATAATAAATGTAAACTGTCAATACTAATATGCTGTGAACTGTGACACTACAGACATTATTACCTTTGTTGCGCCCCACGTTTCTGTACCAAATTTCTCGGCCTCCTCAACATTATCAGTGATCATGAAGTTATCAAAGATCGTTCCAGTTTTCACCTGTAAGAAAAGTCAAAAGATCACTAAACACAATGGATAATCAACAAAATTTTGTAATCCTGCATAAATTGCCATTTAACCACAAATTGATTGTAAAAAAAAAAAAAAAAAACTGCAGTACTACATATAGTTATTGATACATTAGCGTGACAATGCATGAATCCGAAAAAGTCGCAAAAAAGAATGCAATGCGGTACTTGCACAACTCTTAATTTCCTTTGCTGTTCTTAATTTTTTTGCGGACAAAACATAAAATAAAAAATTAGCGAAAAATAAATCAATGCTGTACCTGTGTGCTCCATTACAATTTACTTTGTTCTTATTTTTTATACCAAAAATAAAATAACAAAAATAACTATGTTGTGTCAGAATTTTGTAAAACACAAAAATAAACATGCTTTCTGCAATTTGTTTCTTTTTTTTGCAATGTACAACTATTGTATATCTAATGTCATACCTAAAATTGTAAAAAAGGTATTCCATGAAATTCTGGAAAAATTGTGTAATCCTGGTGGACTGGTTAATAAACCAAATTTGTTTAAAACCTACAAATGAACTTTAATTACAATGTTGGTTTAACGGTACGCCAATCTAAACCATACCTGCCAAAGATCCAGTCCTAGAACACCAATGTTGTCAAATTTGTAAATGGAGTCGTCTGGAGTGTATTCAGGGTTGTCAATTTCGGGGTGAATCCAGGTGCCTTTGTAGTTGGGGTTGTCGATCTGTTTTGGTTCCCACTCGCCCTATATAAACACAACTTTGTTAGCCAGTTGGTAAAACTGGTTCCTGCATAATGAACAATCACTCTGCTTGAGAAGATCAGTTAGTGAAATTACTGTAGAAACAGTTCATGTGAAACAACCTGAATTTCTTCCTGAACCTGAATCAAGATGCAATTTTGAGTATTAAGCACTCTCAGAAACCCCTGGAAAGTCCAAACCTACTTGAGACTGAAACCAGTCTGAAGTGGTTTTAGCTGGCCTCCCAAGTGCCCAAAACTGGTCTAAAACTAGACCATTCTGAAGCACTTTATGGCTTGTTTGGTAGATCTTAAAATATTAGGAGCTTCTACATTACAATGAGATGATAATAATCAATCACAAAAACTCCTGGAAAGTCCAAGCCTACTTGGTATTGAACCCTAAACCTTCTTCTGGCAGCTTACCATGCAGAAAAGGCCAGTCTAAAGTGGTTTTAACTGGTCTCCCAAGTGCCCAAAACTGGTCTAAAACCTTCAAACTAGACTCATCCAACCGCTTTAAAACACTTTATGGCTTTATGTTTGGTAGATCTTAAAACATTAGGATCTTTTACATGAGAACATCTCTGATAATGAGATGATAACATTACTCACTCTCAAACATCCTAGAAAGTCCAGACCTACTTGGTCTCCAAAGTGCCCCAAACTGGTCTTAAACCATCACTTTGAAGCACTTTGCGGCTTTATGTTTGGTAGATCTTATAATATTTGTTCTTTCTATGTGAGAACATCTCTGACAATGAGATGATAACATTAATCACTCTCAAAAACTCCAGGAAAGTCCAAACCTACTTGGTATTGAACCCAAAACCTTCTGGAAGCCTACCCTGCAGAAGAGACTACTCTAAGGTGGTCTAAAGTCTAAAAACATCAAACTAGACCAATCCGACCACTTCAAAGCACCTTATAGCTTCATGTTTGGTAGATCTTGAAATATTAGGATCTTCTGCGTGAGGACTGTCATTTTGTACCTTGTACTCTGGGTTCGGGATCATTGCAGGTTCCCATTCTCCATCCATGTCTTCGTCCCAATCGTCTGGTTTCTTGGCATCAGGGTCGGGAATGTTCTCAGGTTTGTCCCAATCCTGAATATAAAGTTAAAGCACTATTGGATTCATGTCTAAGAACAACTTTTTTTTTTTTTTTAAATATCGCAAAGATTTCTACACACTGAAATCGTACCTCAGGTTTCGTGTCTTCAGGATCATCGATTTTTGCTCGGTCGTCCCAATCCTCTGGCTTCTTGGCCTCTGGATCCTTGATCTTTTTTGGAGGAAGGAAATCCCAGTCTTCCTCCAGAGAACCCGACTCCACTTTCTCGTTGTCGATTTTGACTTCGTACGTCTGGTCTGGCCGCAGGATCAGCGTATACAGGTGCGTGAGTTCATCATCCTGACGGGCACAAGCGGAAGAACTGAATTGCAACAACTGCGATTAAATCTTGAGATGTTTTAAATACATTAATAAT
The DNA here is from genome assembly GCA_039654775.1 of Spinibarbus caldwelli. Lineage (NCBI taxonomy): Eukaryota > Metazoa > Chordata > Actinopteri > Cypriniformes > Cyprinidae > Spinibarbus > Spinibarbus caldwelli. The sequence continues at coordinate 2,885,896 of CM077231.1, forward strand.
ACATACTTTGCATTTGATGTCCTTTTTAATTAGGTGATTCTGCCCTTTGTAGTTGAAAATGACGTGAACTTTCTTGGTGCTGTAGCCACAGATGTCAGGTCCTGTGAGGATGATCAGAGTGAAAATGAAAAATAGGGAATCAAAAATAGTGAAAGTGAAAGTAAATGCCATCAGTTGGATTTCACATTGCACTGTCAATGTTGTTGACGTTTCGCTGGTTTTCTTAGTGAAAGAAAGTGACACAAGTGGCACATTGAAAGCCACCATTCTTGACTTACCGAACATAATGTAGTACTGCGATTCACCGTGCATATTGGTCTGGTCCAGGTCGGCAGGGAAAATTTTCACATACCCGCCGCCGCAATCGATCTTCTGCTCATGTTTCACAGTGAACTGGATGACAAGCGGTTTACCCTCATTACTAAACGAGTCAAAGCGACTGGATAGAGCATAAAACCGGGCATCTTGACTTGTCTGCAAACCTTGAAGGGGAAAAAACCCTTGCATTATTTTAAGTCATCTCACACTGATTCATTTTGCATTTTCTTTTCAAATGAAGACATTTGCATAAGCAATCGAGTGGCGGTGAAAGAAGCCATGACCTCTGACCTTTATCAAGCTCGGCATCGCCGTAGAATTTCCCTGAGGTCAGTTTCCACTGGCCGTAGTCGGATTTGTGTTTGGATTCGACCCATCGGCTTTTCCAACCATCTGGAGAGACAAATTTGAATTAGGTGTTTGCGATAATAGTAGGAATTTTATTTGGATCAGCTTTATTTGGATTTATCTGGATTAGCTGCCTTAATTCTTCCTATTTTTAAATGTCATTTTGCTGTCATCCAGCAATAACTTTACATTACATTAAAGAGAGCACTATTTTTTAAGATACCTCTACCTCTATTATGACTTTTTCATTCAAACACATTTTTGTCTTTAAAAGTCACACACTGTCATGACAAAATGAAGTTATCCTTATTTCATACAGTACATTCTGATACACTGTTTTTGTTTTGAGAGTTTAATTATTGATAATATAATTTATTTGTATTTTAATTTATATTTTATTTGTATAATTTAATTTATCATTATATAAATATATATAAACACACACACACACACACACACCTCATGTATATAAATTCAATTACAATATCATTTAAATTCTGCAAATAATCGTAAGTTAAACACAACAGATATGAAACTCGTGTTCAAATGTGCTTTTACACAACAACAACAGTTTAATAGTCTAAAAAGTGAACTGAAACCAAAACCTAACACTTTTGAATAATAAAAGATATTTCCCGTTTGTCAAAATCCATAAGTACGCATTTTGACAAAATTCTGTATCATTTTCACAAATCATAGATTCTTAGCATGACTTGTAAGTAGTATAACACAGTTTAGTATGCAAATACAGTAAATGAAAGTGACACTGGCGAGATGACACAACAGGCTTTGATCGCAGAAATGCATGAAAGTAAACTTACTCAATACACTATAAAAATACATTAGATACATTATTTTGACATTTTCAAGAAACACTTTCATCTCAGTGAAACAGTGACAATGTATCTGATGTCATGCACGATCAAAGAAGTGAAATTTACCTCCGTCCAGAAATTGTTCTTTAAAATACACATCTGCATATGCAGCAAATGCCAGTGCAGATATAAAGCACACTGCAGCAGCGATCCGCATCTCTGCACTGTTAAAGGATCTATAATAGATGAAGATTCAGATATAATAATGAATGGCGTTGGAGCTAATGGTCAGTGAAATATGGCTCAGTTGTGTTCCTGCACAGATGGCTGAGAACCATTGGCCAGACGGGCAGCCAATCAGAGCAGACCACGAGTGAGGCGTCAGCGCCGTGGGCGGGGCTTCTGCGAATTACGTGGCGTGAACGCGAAGGAAGTGTGTAGAAATAAAAACAAGGATAGTGAGATTCTCGTCGCGATAGTAAACTAAAAAAATTACATTGATAAATGTGAAATAACGCTAACGTGACAATGTTAACGTGTGTGTTTAGCTTATATATGTTGCTTACAACTGTATTATTTAATAATTAGAAGTTTATAATTAAATAATTAAAATGGTAATTGTGTTCTCCAAAACAAAACTTTGCAGAAGTACAAAAGTAGCAATTTAGTCATTATAAACAACAACAAAAACAATGTTTTATTGGTATCAAAAGAGTAAGGATTGTCTTTACAATGTTTTAATAATGTAAAGATATGTGGCACATTGCTGAACTCAAAATTCAAGCTCTACATAATAAATGTAATAAAACAGACTGAGACTGGAACCTCAGAGTGTGAAAACTTTATTGACAGAGATAAAAACTAATGGATAGCAGTAGTAGTCAAGCAAACATCAGTAAAATCAAATATCTGAGGGAAATATCAAGTCTTTGAAGCTGGTTTAAAAAAAATGGACATTAAAAATGCAAATAGAGAGCGCTTAGGATTCATGCATTTATGTTCAGCCAATAGAGGAGCTTTAGTATTAGGAAAGAAGTCTGATCTGTACAATAATAAACACTATCTATTTTGCAACACGAAAGTAAGCTAATTTCGGCGAATGCACGAAAAACTTGACTCTCTAACACTTGCATTCTCTATTCATTTTCTAACTGCTTGTTTTCTTAAAAAAGCCTCTAACACTAGCTTTCTCTATTCTTTTTCTATTCTATCTACTTATTTCATTTTTATTATATATAATAAAGTGTTAGAGAGTAAAGTTTTTCATGCATTCGCCGAAATTAGCTTACTTACTTAGATAACCACTAACCAAGACTTCTCATAGCACTTGCATGTTGTTGCTCTTTTGTTGGTTTTGATTGCTTCTATTGTCCTCATTTGTAAGTTGCTTTGGATAAAAGCTTCTGCTAAGTGACTAAATGTAAAATCACAGTTAAATTATTTCTATATGAGAATAACAGTGAATGTTAATCCTCTCTGACTAATTTAACCATTTCATCAGTAATCAGTCATTTATTTCCTAGTTCCAGAACAGAAACAACTAAAGTCATAAAAAAAACAGATTTCAAACTCACCAACCAGACGCCACAAACACAAAGAGAACAAAAATCTGAGAAACATCTTCAACGTTCGCAGTACAAAAATATGAAAAGAAAAACTCTTCAAGACTGGTTCAGTAATAAAATGATTGATGAGCTGATGTGAGGCTGATCTGTAGTAAAGTCATGTCAGAATAACTGCACTTTTTTAAGTGCTGATGAGTGAGACCACCCAGCTCTTTTCTTTCTGATTAATTCACACTCAAGCGCCAGTAAAGCGTCAGCTTCCTTTAGAACAGTTGTGTCAGAGAAGTTAAAAGTGTCTTAAGCAGCGTTTGATCATGAGATCCTGAGAGTGTTTGGCTCTGGTATCTACTGTAACTGTCTTCAGCTCGTTTGTTCTTCATTTCTTATCAATTGTTTCTCCTCTCAGACTGATTTCTGAGTTTCTCTAGTGGCTTTATGGAGCAGGAACAGATCAATGTTGAGACTCAAAATAGTAACCTTCAGTCTCAGTTCAAACTGACTCCATTCATCACTGATGAAGCTTCAGATTTCAGTTTTTGAGGAAGAAGAATATAGAAAGAAATATATTGTGTCTGAGTCCACAAGCTCTGCTTAACTGTAGATATAGTTTAAAACACTATGACATATTTCTATGTGTAAAACATTGTGCGTGTAAAACAGAGCTGTCAGTTATATTCTATAAAGATTAAGAACATTCATACACACAAAGCTGTGAATGTTAATAAGAACAGTGGCCTGTAAATCTGATTTATTCAGTTCAGTTTGTATTTTGCTGGATTTGGAAAATTTGATGAGAATTGTTTGAGTTCATAATAAGGTATGTGGCTTTTTAATTGCAGAAAAACTATTTGAAACACATGTGAGTTTACCTTGGTCTTTTCTTCAGAGAAACTGAGAAGAGGCCTGGATCAATAGGTTTCCTGAAATTTAAGTTATGATGCACTTGCACAAAATCCTCATTTCTTAACTCTTCACTGAGTATAAAACAGTAACGAGTGCCAGAAAAAAACACAATCAATAGATTAAACATCATTTTAGTGCACAAACTTCTCTGATAAGACAAAAAAACAAGCAAACAAAAAAATAAATAAAAAATAAAAGCACCCCCTGCTGGATGAACCGTCGAGAGAAGAAACATTCACGGACAGTGACGATGCTCTTCCACAGTTATTAACATCATAGCCTACATATAAGGTTTTTACATTTCGAGGGTTGAGAACCAGGAGGGCGTAAGTGACATTTCACCAACTTTACAGGAGAGCCAAAACAAAAATTTTACCATAGTTTGATCAGACTTTGTGTACTGATTTCAATTGTTTATAATACAAATTTGTACACTCATGGATGACAGTACTTTTGCCAGTAGAAAGAGCTCATTAAGAGCTTTCAATTGATGTACACTCTTAAAAATAAACGTGCTTCACAATGCCATAGAAGAACCTTTTTTGTCTAAATGGTTCCATAAAGAACCTTTAACACTGGGGTGTCAAACTCAGTTCCTGGAGGGCCAGAGCCCTGCAGAGTTTAGATGCAACCCTAATTAAACACAACTGATCCAGCTAATCAAGTCCTTCAGGCTTATTTGAAAACTACATGGTTTGTGTGTTGGAGCAGGGTTGGAACAAAACTCTGCAGGGCTGCGGCCCTCCAGGAACTGAGTTTGACACCCCAGTGTTAAAGGTTCTTTATGACACCCCTGCTTTAACATCTGAAGAACCTTTCTGTTTTACAAAATGTTCTTTGTGGCGAAAGAAGGTTCTTCAGATTATAAAAACGTAAGCAAGAGATGGTTCTTTAAAGAACCTTTGACTGAATGGTTCTTTGTGGGACCAAAAATGGTTCTTCTATGGCATCGCTTGAAGAACCTTTTGAAGCACCTTTATTTTTAAGAGTGTATATATCTCCATTTCACCAAAAATGTCACTTACGCCCTTCTGGTTCTCAACCCTCGTTTATATTTTTAAAAAAAGTATATTTATAACACTATACATTGTGTTATATTACCTTGGCGGTACATTACAAAGGAAAAGCAAATGGGGATGCAAAAATCCTACCTGCTGTCTCTGACCGCTCACCTCTGTAGAGTTTACCAAAATGACGACTTCTTCTGAGAACCACGTGTGAAAACTAATGAAGTAATATATATTATTCAGTACATTAATAGTAATGTTTTTAGCTGTATATGTACATTGCTTCAGAAAATCTTGCGAGGAACAAAATTAACAATTGAAAAGTAGCCTAGCCTAATAATAATAAAAAAAATATACAAAAGAACAATGTAAACATTTACAAATTATGTTTAAAATGATGTATTTATAAAGTAACGCTGTATATGTGGTGCTCTGCTGAAATTTGTGCTCCTCCAAGAGGTGCTCGACATAAACAAAATAAATAAAAATGAGAGACTTCTGAACCTCAGAGGGAGAAAACTTTATTAATAAAGTGAAGCAAATACACAGTAGCAGTAGTAAAGTGAGATATGTGTGTATTATCTGAGAGAAATAGAAAAAATAAAGCCTTTCAAACTGGATCTGTACAATAACACTGCAAAACATGTACATTTTAAAAGCCCTTAAACCCCTGAATCAAATATGAAAGATTACATCGATATCATATGACAAATTACATCATCATTTAGGTTTCTGATGTGTGAATATGTGATTGATCTTGTTCAGCTCTTCTGGATCTGATGTCATAAACCAGAATAATGACAGTAGCCACGCCCACCAGAGCAGAGAGGACCAATCGGATCACAGCTTCAGTAGAACCACAGCAGTGAACAGAGTCTGAGGAATAAAAACATCAAACTGAGATCAGCTCAGTCAATAAACGCTAATATCAGTTCTAATATCAGTGCTGCTGTACCTGAACATGTGTGACAGAGTTTGCTGATGTCCAGATGTGTGGTCTGGTTTCTGATGGGATTGTTGAGCACACAGCTGTAGGTGTTTTTATCCTGATATTCCACCTCCAGAGGTAGAGAGAGACTGATGCTGAGATCAGACACACTGATGCTGGACAATAAACTGTTTCCTTTGTACCAGGAGAGAGTCACATGACTCACATTCACCACTGAACACACCAATGAACAATATGATGATGATGATGATGATGAAGAACAGTTTGAAGAGTTACTGCTGATGACAGGAACAGGTAGACGAGCTGGAAAAAGGACGTATGAATATATTCAAGCTTGAGGAAGAAACATTGCGAGTAAACAAGACTGATCAAAAGTAGAGCATTTAATAATCTGATAGAGATAGCAAAACTGATTTTTAACTCACTGTAGACACTAAGACTGAATTTCTGGCATTTGGCCTCTCTGTAGGTCTGTAGTTCATAGAGTCCAGCGTGTTCAGTTCTGGTGTTTGTGATGGTCAGAGATGCAGTTTGTTTGTCTAGTTTCAGTCTGTCTCTGAATCTCCCATCATAATAATTAAATACAGTGCTGCGTCCATCCTTTGCATTTATATGACCTATTAAGGAGTTTGCAAACACCCACTGAATCACATTACCATGTATTTTAGTAAGATTAGAGTTTAGAGTGACTGAATCTCCCTCCATCACTGACACTGACTTCACTGCATCTGTAACACCTGCAGAACAAACAGAAACAAAGTTTGTCACAGATTAATACTTCTAAATAACTTTATAATGAAAGTTTATAATGAAATTAATAATAATCTCATATAATCTTAATAATCTTTGTGGTGATTAAAAAAATGAAACAATTGAAACCAAAATATTAAACTCACCATAGACAGAGAGAATGAATCTCTTTCTCACACTGTTGCTCTGTAGTTTATAATTTCCAGCATGTTTCTTACTAGTGTTTGTGATGGTCAGAGATCCTTTTTGTCTGTCCAGCTTCAGTCTGTCTCTGAATCTCCCATCAAGAACATCATCATATACAGTCATGCTGTCGGCCTGTTTATTGATTTCAGCTATTAAAGTGTTTTCATTTCCGAAACTCCACTGAATCAAATTATCATACATTATATCAGTAAGATCAGAGTTTATAGTGACTGAATCTCCCTCCATCACTGACACAAACTTCACTCCAACTGCAACACCTGCAGAACAAACAGAAAAAAAAAAAAAAAAAAAAAAAACTTTGAAATAGAGTATATGGTAATTTATTAAAATATTTAGAAATTTTCAAGATATGGACACAACAGAATCAAGAAATGATGTGTGGACACCTGATTGTCAGAGCACTGATTATGAGGATATCGAATGCGACTAATAATTGTATTTTTGTGGTGTGTTATATATTGAGAATTGCAGAAACCAGGGCGGTAGTCCTATATCAAGTTTGTACATATCAATGTACATATATCATAGATATGACTGGTTATGATCGCTATGATTGGTTCATGTGATAAATCCCGCCTCTTGTGTTTGTTGGTGTTTCACGTTTGTGTATCAGACTTAATTAACAATATAATGGCGTTTATGGAAAGACTAGTAAAAAAGTAAGTAAATAACTCACACACTCATTACCTGTTACGGGGCTGATGAGACGAGAGACGTGCGGATCCATGTGCAAGCTTTTATTTAGAAACATAGTCAAATCACAGACAGGGTCAGACGATGGCAAGCAGGTATAACACAGGCAAAACAAAGAGTAGTCCTAGGGCAAGCGTGGGTCGACGATCGGCGAACAATATCCAAAGGGCAAGGCAGAGAGAGTAAATCCAAGTAAACAGCAATAATCCAAACGAGGGGCAAACAGAGTCCGAACGGCAAGGCAAGGGTTAATCCAGGAAACACGGGCTAGAGTCAAAACACGGGAAAACAAACAAGGCAAGACTATGGGAACTAAGAAGGCTTCGTAGGGTAGCTATCACTAGGGTATTTGCATACAATACTCGGCCGAGACAGAGAGGAAGTCCAAGGCTTATGTAGCGTGTGTGATTGCGAGATGGGTATCAGGTGTGAGCATGTGATTAGGGAAATGGCTGCTGGGAAATGAAGTCCGGGGGTAGTGTGTGGTGTGAGAGTCAATGTGATGGTAGGGTGACCTCTGGTGGCGAACAAATGGAGGTCCATGGACCAGATTCATGACATAGCCCCTCCCCTAGGAGCGGCTTCCAGATGCTCCAAACATTACACAATCCAAGAGGGTGGTGGAGCGAAGGCGTAACAGAGGGAGGGACGGAGGGCCAGGTCCACTTGGGAGTGGAGAGGTCGAGGACCGAGGCAGAACAGGGCACCAAGGCGGAGCAGGCGGGACTGGAGCCCACCAGGGCGGAGCAGAAGAGGCTGAAGCCCACCGGGGCGGAGCAGACGAGGCTGAAGCCCTCCAGGGCGGCGCAGACGGAGCAGGAGCCCACCAGGACGGAGCAGGAGCCCACCAGGGCGGAGCAGACGAGGCTGAAGCCCACCGGGGCGGAGCAGACGAGGCTGAAGCCCTCCAGGGCGGCGCAGACGGAGCAGGAGCCCACCAGGGCGGCGCAGACGGAGCAGGAGCCCACCAGGGCGGAGCAGACGGAGCAGGAGCCCACCAGGGCGGAGCAGACAGAATTGGAGACCTCCACAGCAGAGTAGGAGAACAGCATGACGGATCAGGAGAGCACCACAACGCATCAGGAACCCACAGCAGAGACTGGGACCTAGGGAAAACTGAGACACAAGAGACAGGCAGAGCATATATGGCCTCAAGGACTGAGGCAGGGAACATAAGAAGTTCATTGATCTTTTCCCGGGCTAACAGTTCATTAGTGGGCTCCGTGGCCGTGATAGGGCAGGACGAGAGTTCAGGGACAGCCCTTCTGGTTGTGACAGGACAGGACGAGGATACGCAGACGGCCTCCATAGCCGTGACAGGACAGGATGAGAGTTCAGGGACAGCCTTCATAGCCGTTTCAGGGCAGTACGGGAGCTCACAGACGGCCTTCATAGCCGTGACAGGGCTAGACGAGGATTCGCAGACGGATACCACTGACACCTCTGGAGGTTCTGCAGCAGTTGCCGCCACCTCTGGAGGTTCTACAGCGGTACCGTAGGAAACGAGAGGGAGTTCTTTGCTGGGCGCCACCACCATAAAAGAGTCTGAACTAGGCAACAATGCCTCTGGAGACACAGCAGCGAGCGACACTACCCCAAGAGGTTCTGCAGCATCAGCCGCCACCTCTGGAGACATCTCAGTGGACGCCGCCACCTCAGGCAGTTCGGTGGTGGTGTACGCAGCCCAAATGCAACATAAAACGATCCCCATCATGGGAAGCGCTTCGGACAGGGGACTCAGTTCAGTGACAGGAGGTGCTAGAGTGAGTGGGTTTGGGGATACCAGCAGCACGTGCAGACATCAGTGGTGTATCCCTCACACTGGATACCAGACTGCGAAATCGAAGCACTGACCTTGAATATCTGGATGTAACGGACAGGACGTCACAAGACTCTGGATGATCAACTGTGACGTGACGATACTCTGGCGGATCAGCTGGTACGTGACGAGGCTCTGGCAGATCAGCTGAGACGTGACGAGGCTTTGGCAGATCAGCTGAGACGTGACGGGACTCTGGACGATCAGCAGTGACGTGCTGGGACTCTGGACGATCAGCAGTGACGTGCTGGGACTCTGGACGATCAGCAGTGACGTGCTGGGACTCTGGACGATCAGCAGTGACGAGACTTGGGTCAGGAATGACAGCTGTGACGAGACTTGGGTCAGGAATGACAGCTGTGACATGACGGAGCGTCGTTGTGGCCGCCATTTTGTGAACGGGCTCTGCTACGGCCGCCATTTTGTGAACAGACTCTGCTGCGGCCGCCCTGACATGAGTGAGTGCGGTGACGTGTTCCTCCGCGACACCCACAGTGAACACAGAGCCCACACACAGCAAAGCAAAGTCCATAAACTGTACTAATGATGACCGCGGACCCTCCTGGAGAAGCTTGGATCTGAGCGGTTGATTAACGCCGTCACAAAATAAGTCAATTAAAAAACAGTCCGGCAACTCAGAGTCATTCGCTAAAATTAAAAATTCCTCAATACACTCCTCAAGGGATCGGGTACCTTGCTTGAAGCGTAACAGAAGAAATTCTATGTCCATACCTGACCAGGGTTCCTTCGAAAAGCCGCTGGATCCTTGTGTGTCCGAGTATTCTGTTACGGGGCTGATGAGACGAGAGACGTGCGGATCCATGTGCAAGCTTTTATTTAGAAACATAGTCAAATCACAGGCTATAACTGTATTGCCTTAATGGTTTTATACTGCTTAATTAATCAGAAAAAAAGTGATACATGCTCTGAATTCCCGATTTGATTAAAAAGATTCCAGAATTCGCTCCGTAGTACCAATTTGAATTAAATGATTCTCAAGACCACACCAAAGACCTGATCTAAATAAAATGATTCGCAATCAAAAGATTCACGAACCGGCTTCGAAGTTCTGATCTAAAGCAAATGATTCTTAATACGTGCTCCAAAGTCCTGATCTGAATCAAATGATTCGCGATCCCGCACCGAAGTCCCGATCTAATTATTTGCAATAGGCTACGCAATCGGATTGGAGTGCTTCGAAACATCATTTTGCGATGCAATGGTTTAACTGATTCAGAATTTTGAAAAGCTCACCCATTACTATAGCCTACTTGCTTTTTTAAAACCATTAAAAGTGATGTTGAAATTAAAAAATGAATGGCTCTTTTGAACTGTTTTTTGCTGGTGAATCGTTTGAACTAAATGATCGGAGTCACAAGCTTGAATAAATCAGAAGGCATTATGATCGAGTTTGTAGCTTAATTCACTATATTTTAAATAGTTTGACCATTGCAGTCATTCGGTGACAGTTCAATAGGAAATCATATGAAAGCATCCAGTCATCTCATACATCAGTATATTGTAATAAATTAGAAATGAGAAATTATTGTTGTATCTGATTGTATTATTCTATATAGAGTGACAGTCAACGTAAAAAGAGCAAATGGGAGAAGAAGATGATCACAAAACAGCATAATATGAAGTTAACAACATGAAGTTAAAGTTAAAAGTAAACTTCATTCAGCTGAACTGTGCACGTATGTTTTAAACACTGCGGCTACCTGTTCTTACTTCACACATATAATAAATGAACATAGTTGCGCTGTTTTCTAGCGTATTTACTTTAACTTCTCAGGTAATATCAGTGGTATGACCTATTTCAGATGTGACCGAAATTACAATTAAAGTGGTTACGTACATACATACAGGATTATTTGTTTATTTACTTATTTTTGTTTACTATAATTATTTGTGTATATTAATTTGCTGGTTATGATCTATTACTTTGTTAACTATTTTATGGGGTTTAGTGATGTTTGTAGTATCCCCTGTATGTGTGTAGGAGTGTGTTTAATGGACTAGTCCTTTGTGTATAAAAGTTCCCTCTGTGTGTCGTTTGAGAGGTCACGTAATTTCTTTGTTTTATTACTTTGTTTGATTGTTAAGTTTGGTTCTGTTCAGTTGACCATTTTTGTGAGCCCAGACCTGTCTTTATTTTCTTTATTTCTATTTAGTTTCTAAGTGATTTAATTTGTGACTTTGTTTGTATTGAATAAATTATTTCTTTGGAAATCCTGCGTTTCTTGCCTTTGACTGTCAGGGCTCTGGAAGAGAGATGAGGCGAGGACTCAAGTGCAGGAGAAAGTGGGTGTTTTTAATAATAAAAAGAAACAAAAATGAACAAAAACCACCCCGAGGGGGAAAAAACAGGCAGGCAGATAACTGCAGTACATGCACACATACCCACACACGACGTCAAACATCTGACATTAAACAACGAAACAGCAAAAGACTCCAGACACCAGGAGAATAAATGGGGAGACAAACGAGGACGAAACAGGTGAAGTAACTGAAACAATAATGAGACAACAAGGAGGGCGGGGTCAGACAATAAACAGGAGAGTACATGGCACCAACAACAAACAAGCCATGTGCTCAAACAAACACACAGTGACATCTGGTGGCCAACCACGGCACACCAGCAGGACGGTGACACAACCCCCTCTTTAAGGAGCGGATTTCAGACGCTCCACACACTAAAACTGAAATCAAAATGTCTAGGAGGGAGGTGGGTCAGAGGCGGATCAGGGGGAGGGATGGTGGGCCAGGCCCGTGTAGCGGCAGAGGGCCTGGAGACAGAGGTAGACCAGGGTACCAGGGTGGTGCCGGCAGAGCAGGAGGCCAAGGCGGGGCCGGCAGAGCAGAAGGATCATGAGCCGACACCGTCGCCGCCTCAGGAGCTTTGTGTGCGGATAATGTCGCCTTGAGGAAATCGTGAGCAGACACCGCCGCCTCGGGGACCTTGTGAGCGGGCCCCGCCACCCCGGGAGGAACGTGAACGAGCACCGCCGCTTCGGGAGCTTTGTGTGCAGACACTGCCGCTTCGGGGAAATCATGAGCGGGCCCCGCTGCCTCGGGAGGAACGTGAGCGAACCCCGCCACCTCGGGAGGAACGTGAGCGGGCACCGCCGCCTCGGGAGTAACGTGAGCGGGCACCGCCGCCTCGGGAGCCTTGTGAGCGGGCGCCGCCACCTCGGGAGTAACGTGAGCGGGCACCACCGCCTCGGGAGCTTTGTGTTTGGACCCTGCCGCTTCGGCGAAATCATGAGCGGGCCCCGCCGCCTTGGGAGGAACGTGAGCGGGCACCGCCGCCTCGGGAGGAACGTGAGCGGGCACCGCCGCCTCGGGAGGAACGTGAGCGGGCACCGCCGCCTCGGGAGGAACGTGAGCGGGCACCGCCGCCTCGGGAGGAACGTGAGCGGGCACCGCCGCCTCGGGAGCCTTGTGAGCGGGCGCCACCTTGGGAGCTTTGTGAGTGGATACCGCCGCCTCAGGGGAACTGTGAGCGGGCATCGCCACCTCAAGAGGATCGTGAGCGGGCATCGCCATCTCAAGAGGATCGTGAGCGGGCGCCGCCGCCTCGGGAGGATCGTGAGCGGGAACCGCCGCCTCGGGAGCCTTGTGAGCGGGCGCCGCCGCCTCGGGAGCCTTGTGAGTGGGCGCCGCCGCCTCGGGAGCCTTGTGAGCGGGCGCCGCCGCCTCGGGAGCCTTGTGAGTGGGCGCCGCCGCCTCGGGAGCCTTGTGAGCGGGCGCCGCCGCCTCGGGAGCCTTGTGAGCGGGCGCCGCCGCCTCGGGAGCCTTGTGAGCGGGCGCCGCCGCCTTGAGAGGATCGTGAGCGGCCACCGCCTCCCTCACCGACATCAGCGGAGGATCCTCCATGCTGCGTCTCAGCCCGGGGCGCCCAAAGAACGACCCCGAGAATCTGGAAGTGGCCGGCATGATCTGAGGAGGTTCTGGAGCGGACTCTGTAGGCTCACGGACTGGAGCAGGCTCTGGAACAGCCTCCAGGCCTTGAAGGGTGGATGAAGCATTCCTCCTGTTCCTCCTCCGTCTCTGAGAGCGGGATGCTGCAGCTTCGTCGGCCACCGCTGGGGGCGCTGCAGCTTCGTCGGCCGCCACTGGGGGCACTGCAGCTTCTGCAGCTTCGTCGGCCACCGCTGGGGGCGCTGCAACTTCGTCGGCCGCCACTGGGGGCGCTGCAGCTTCGACGATCCCTGCCTGAGGTACACCAGCCACCCTAGCTGGGGAACGTGCCAAGAAATCCACAAACTCACCAAACGTCAGGTGGTCCAACCCCCTCATCCTCCACCAGTTGAGGGGCTCCTCAAGGGCACTATTGAAGAGGTCCTTGCGGGCCGCATCATTGTACCCCAAACCCTCTGCTGCACCACAGAACCTCAGGGCAAACTTCCTCACATCAGTGCCCTGCTGACGGAGGGAACTCAGGGCCTGAAACTGGAGGATGCGTTGGTAGAGGGGGCTGCTGACGTTAGAGACTGGTGGGTGGTGTGAGCCCATTCTCCGCTGAGTCCTCCTTTGGCTGTTTCGTTCTGTCAGGGCTCTGGAAGAGAGATGAGGCGAGGACTCAAGTGCAGGAGAAAGTGGGTGTTTTTAATAATAAAAAGAAACAAAAATGAACAAAAACCACCCCGAGGGGGAAAAAACAGGCAGGCAGATAACTGCAGTACATGCACACATACCCACACACGACGTCAAACATCTGACATTAAACAACGAAACAGCAAAAGACTCCAGACACCAGGAGAATAAATGGGGAGACAAACGAGGACGAAACAGGTGAAGTAACTGAAACAATAATGAGATAACAAGGAGGGCGGGGTCAGACAATAAACAGGAGAGCACATGGCACCAACAACAAACAAACCATGTGCTCAAACAAACACACAGTGACATCTGGTGGCCAACCACGGCACACCAGCAGGACCGTGACATTGACTGCTCGGCCCCTCACACATACTCAGACTTAATGCTGGCAGCAGTGGAACCACTTGGGAGAGAACTGCCAGGTGACTTATTTCTTAGCATAAAAGAGGACAATGGTACAAGAAGGATACCAAATTATTGTCTTAAGTGTGAAAATATAGCAGAAGTAGCACTGATATTCAAAAACAATGGACTTGTGACAAGGCTCCTAAAATAATCAGGTCTTCACTTTAAGTTTTCATTTAGAGATGAGTGAATTTTTGCTAGAAAAAGAGCAGGAGAAATAACATGCAAGTGTCTCAGAGCCGGCAAAAGCTATGAAAAGAGTGACACTTTATCTCACAGAGTATGACGCAGCCTGCAGAAGTGACATGCATGGTTGTTGTCACCACTAGAATTACCTCCTGTAGCCAAAGCAAAATAAACTCATTTAACCTCTTCCAAGACCATATTTACAAAATATGATTGACCAAGTCAATCATTTCGGATCCAAAAGCATCCAAATGTTCTGGTGTTGCTAGAGGAGGAGTACAGTGAGAAGTGCTTGGTACCCACAGTGACGTTCAGTGGTCGTAAAGCTCTTATATAGGGATGAATGAGTGCTGAAGGAGTGAGGGAGTTGTGCTTTATCAACGCTGTCATGAATTCACACACCACTGTTTGATGTAATACAAAAACTTTAAACAAAAGACCCTCCCCTCATTCCCTGTATTACTGGCCATTTTTTCAGCATGACAATGAAGATATTCGTTCTCCCAAGGTGAAAATCCTTCAGTGGACATGTATTTCACTCAGTCTTAACGCTCTTGAACAGCTGTGGGGGATTCTGTAGAGACGAGCTGAGCAAAACTCCCCATTAAAGACCAGAGCATTTAAGGAGGTCATCCTCCAGGAGTTAAACAGGACAGATGTGAAAATTTGTCATGAACTTGTACACTCAGTGCCAAGAAGAGTCAGAGCAGTGTACTTAAAGTTCTGGAGGACATACTAAGTACTAGAATATTATACATTTGCTGAATTAAATCTAGGGTGTACTCATTTCTGCAATCCTTCATTTAACCCTCTGGGGTCGATTGGGGTCGACAAAATTGGCTAATTTACTTATCTTACAGAAAATATTGGCATATATTTTGTTGTTTTTATTAAGTATATGTTTAATAAATTTCAATTTTGCCATCTTTCCATGAATTATATTAGTGATCATTAAGAAAATACATCTTTTATATTTATTCAGAGGGGGTGTACTCATTTATGCTGTGCACTGTATATATATATATATATATATATATATATATATATATATATATATATATACTTGTTTGGTCAAAATTATTGCTAGGGACAATTTAGTAGGTGAAACAAATATTGAACTCACCATAGACACTGAGAATTAAAGTCTTGTTCACACTGTTGCTCTGTAGTTTATAACGTCCTGTATCTTTAGTCATGATGTCTGTGATGGTCAGAGATCCAGTTTGTTTGTCCAGCTTCAGTCTGTCTCTGAATCTCCCATCAAGAACATCATCATATACAGTCATGCTGTCGGTCTGTTTATTGATTTCAGCTATTAAAGTGATTTCAATCCCAAACCTCCACTGAATCAGATCATCATTCATAATTTCAGTAAGATCAGAGTTTAGAGTGACTGAATCTCCCTCCTTCACTGACACTGACGTCACTTCATCTGTATCACCACACACACCTGAAAAACAAACAAAACAGAAAGAGTTTAATACTTTTAAATAACTCAGTGATGGTTTACTAAAATAACTGTTTGAAATATAAATTTGAAAGGAATAATATCATAAAACAACAGAACAGACACAAAAGAAGCAAAATGTTGCATTGATTAATCATTGTGAATAATCTTTGTGAAGATTAAGAAATAAAATTGTGAAATAAATATTTAACTCACCATACACAGTGAAAAAGAAAATTTTCCAAATACAGTTGATTTTCATGAAATAAAATCCACTGAGTTCAGTCGTGGTGTTTGTGATGGTCAGAGATCCAGTTTGTTTGTCCAGCTTCAGTCTGTGTCTCAATCTCCCATCAAGAACATCATCATATACAGTCACGCTGTCGACCCGTTTATTGATTTCAGCTATTAAAGTGCTTTCAGATAGAGTCAACCACAGAATCAGATCATCATCCATTATTTCAGTAAGACCAGAGTTTAGAGTCACTGACTCTCCCTCCGTCACTGACACGTAATGCCAAACATCACCAAACCCACCTGAAGAACAGAGTTTTTCACAGATTAAAGCTTTAAAATCACTTGATGTTGGTTTAATGAGGCCTTCACTAAACTATGTTTAACCATTTAAATGTGAAGTGAATAATATTATGAAACAGCACAAAAACTAAAGATGATATATTAAAGAGAAATAGACATAGGTCTGATATAGACCAATGAATAAAATAGTAAGACTTTTCCTAAAACTAATGCTGTTTGGTATTTGAGCTTCATGTTTATTTAATTTTACTGAACACATCTCTAATACCTGAGAGTAGACCTGAATTCAAGCTTGTTCTCACAGTAAAATCACAGTTCAATTATTTCTTTATGAAAATAACAGTGATCTTTAATCCTCTCTGATTAATTTAACCAGTAATTTGTTACATGGTACCAGAACAGAAGCAACTGAAGCCATAAAAACACATTTCAAACTCACCAACCAGACGCCACAAACACAAACAGAACAAAATTAATTTGAAGAACATTTTCTTCATCGGTTCACCAAAAAGTCCATGATAGTAACCATTAAAACCTGTCCCTCCCTTAACCTCTGTCACAGTTTCCATTCACACCCCTTTAACGTCATGAAAATCATCAAGCTATTTCTAATAGTACATTTTCAAAGTAATTTTGTCCCTGAGTGAAAATAGTGCAAGAGAGGCTGAATTACACAATAACGACGCGTAATCTACCAAAAGCGTATCTGCATGCTCAATAATTAGAATATAAAACTGACAAGTTCCTCATAAACTAGCACTACAACCCCAGTCTTTCCCTTTTTGACAGTCCAAAATTAAGAGCTCCAACCCATTTTCAGTGTCTAAATCAAACATGACTTGGATCTGGATTTAAAGGGGACTCAAATGTCTTTCCACAAAAATGTTGTAAATTCTGCCATTATGAAAGTAATATGTAACTGGGATATGTTGCGTTAAAATCAATATCACATTTGCAGTCATGCTGATACTGGAGAAAAACCGCATATATAGGCCTATATTTTATTATTTTTTTAATCTACAAGTATCTGCAAGAAATATAAATGACAAATCAAATAAAATTATTGAAACATTAATAGAGTGTCAGAGCCAGATACAGTTATTGTGATCAGTACATGAAGAAACACACAGAGTTTGATCATTGTTCTGTGGTGAAACACGTCACGTCAGATTCCTGTAACACAAACACAAATCAATAAAATTATTCATATTAAATAAATGGCAGAAATTCATCATGAGGACTGATAATGCATTGGACCGGACCATCATTAGGAACAATGATCAACAAATAGAAGAACTTTGGCCTTTTGAATAGCTTAAGCTTTTTGTAGTATTTTATTTGTGGATTATTACATAATGTTTGACCTTAAAGCTGCAACTTCCTGCAGATCGATGATGTCATTTTCAGCAGAAGTATGCACAGTGCTCACTGACTAGAGATGTTTAGAGCATTTCTTTGGTGAATGTTAGTCTAAAACCCACATTTAAATCTGCTCATGAGATCCTGAGCGTGTATGATTACCACCTCCCCTGCTGAAAAATCCAGCTAAAACCAGCCTAAGCTTGTTGGCTGGTTTTATCTTGTCATCCAGTCTGGTCTTAGCTGATCAGCAGGCTGGTTTTAGAGGGGTTTTGGCCACTTCCTTAGCTGGCCAGGCTTGTTTTAGCTGTTTTTTTTCAGCAGGGTTGGTATAAATCGTGTGGGTTGTGTGGTGCCTAAACACACTACTGAGGGTGATCGGACTTTTGGGTAACACTTTAGAATACTGTTCCATCATTAATGAATAACTACACAAGAACACATGAGTAACGCAATATTAGCACTCTAGTAACTACTAGCAGCTAACAAGAAACTCTGATTAATGAATTAGTAAGTGATAATGCTTAGTCGAATGTGGTAGTTCACTATTAGCTAATCAGCAACTATTATTTTTTTCATACTTCCATAAGAACTACTAAGAACTACTGTATAAAATGAATAATACATAATGTATAATTACTTCTAAAGTAAAGGTCATGGTAACCCACTAGTAATGACTCAAGTATTATGAAATTCCTCAGAAAGAATTTCTAATTTTTTGGATCAGTATTCTAAAGTGAAGATCACGATAACTCCCTAGTAATGACTGAAATCATTGTAAGCTTTTGAGAGTTTTGTAAAGTATTGGATAGTAACTATTCAGGTGGTATTACATCCTTCTAAAGGAATTACTCATTTTTTGGATCAGTATTCTAAAGTGAAGATCGTGATAACTCCCTAGTAATTACTGAAGTTATTGTAAACTTTTGAGGTTTTTGTAAGGTTTTGGTTGGTAATCCATTTTGCTAGATTTTGTAATACTTAAATCATTACTAGTGGGTTACCGTGATCTTCACTTTAGAATACGGATCCAAATAATTAGTAGTTTCTTCAGAAGGATGTAGTAACACATGAGTCATTACTATCCAAAACCTTACATATACCTCAAAAGCTTACAAGTACATCAGTCAATATTAGGGAGTTATGATGCTTTTCACTTTAGAATACTGATCCAAGTAATCAGTAGTTCCTTTAGAAGGATTTGAGTCATTACTAGTGGGTTACCATGATCTTCATTTTAGAATTAATTATACATTATACATTATGCATAATTCACATTAATAATGGACCTGTATACAGTAGTTCTTAGTAGTTCTCCAGGATATATATATAAAAAAATAGTAGTTATTGATTAGCTAATAGTGAACTACCAGTTTCAACTGAGCGCTATTACTTACTAAATCATTAATCAGAGTTTCTTGTTAGGTATTAGTAGTTACTACAGTGTTAATAGTGCATTAGTCACTTGTTCCTGTGTAGTTATTCATTAATGACGGAACAGTGTTCTAAAGTGTTACCGACTTTTGCAATAATGACCGGGTGACTGTACATTGTTCCAAGTAATATGGCCTTGCATAATCACTCTGTGGATGCTAAATTTGTATCTAAAGCTATATGTTGCAATTTAAAAGTGACATAGTGTTACCCTTTATCACATGGCTTATGGCAATAAACAAATTGCCATACGTGGACGTAAAAAAGGGTCCAATACAATTTATAATTCAGTCTGCTTAGAAACACGGCAACAATATTGCATTATTAAACCTGAAGCAGCTACTCTGAGGTGATTTTCACTACAGACGATAACAGACACAAGATGTTTGTTTGAAAAGAAGTGCGAACCTGTGGATACAAGAGACGAGAGAAGCGAGAGACGAAGGGTTTCAGTTTCAGATGATGGACGACTGACAATATTTGGAAAAACTGTGCTCCTGCACAATTTTATGAGTGCGACTGTTTGGCCGACTGCGGATAAAAAAAAGAGGTGTTGATTAAACGGGCAAACAGAATCATTATAGAAATAGCCTAGTTCAGTTTTAGCATTCTGATTTATCTATCACATTCATTAGGCCAATAAAACGATTTAGTTGGATGTTTTTGGATGTAACCCAGATAGCACACGTACGTCTGCAAGATGTCTGTTAAAGATCTCTTGATCTGGAAAGCATCTGCTGTCTACAGATGTCTGACAGATGTCTTTCAGATGTCAGTTTTACATACATTCTAAATCATAAACATCTTAAAGACATCTAATAGACGTCTATTTGACATCTAAAAGGAAACGTCCTATAGACATATTGCAGATGAGCAAACAATCTAAAAAATACGTCTTCCAGATATAAATGCAGACGTCAAATAGACGTCTCCGAGATGTACCTGTGCTATCAGGGAAGCCTAATTGTTCACTGCAACAATAAGTGATTCTTTTAAAGTTCACTGTTTATTTCTATTCTTGAACCTATAGCCTATAGCCTATTTCAATTTATTTGTTTAGATTTATATGGCATGTGGACATGCGTTCATCAGTCATGACTGATGAAATAAAGATAAAATAAAATTAAACAGGCTATACATTTAAATTATGAACATTAGTTTAAACCGAAATTTCAAATAAAATAATTCAAATAGCCCACTCAAATAATTTTAAAGTTGAATGATGTTTTTCAAAAGTTAGCGGATAAAATTATAGCCTACCTCACAACAAACATAACTATCTTTGAGAAGAAGTAAACAGTTCTAGTTCAGACGTAACTTGTTTGAACTTTATCTGCAGATTGGAGGCTTATTGCTGCGAGAGATTTAAACGCCTCAAGTCTGTCTCTAAACACTTCAAGTCTGTCTCTAATATTTGTTCATATGTCACGAGGATACTCGTGGATATTAAGAAATGCTGACATGCAGGTAACTGTAAAAAAGAAACCGAAAATCTTTGAACAGCCGCAGAGACGCGTAGCCTGATCGATCGGATGCAGGGATCAGAAACCGAGACACGATGGAGCAATTTATGAAATCTGGATCATCTTTATTAAACTTACAACTGTACAGAGATACGAAGAACACTTTCAGAATAGTTTTGCTTTTACTACTCTTGAACGGTAAGACTTGATGTCTGTTTTAATAATTTCTCTCTCTCTCTCTATATATTATTATTTTTATTATTATTACACTCTAAAAAATGCTTGGTTGTTTTAACCCAATTTTGGGTCAAATTTGGACTAACCCAACTTTTGGGTTAAAAATTCAATGTAAAAATTTAACCCAACAGCTGGGTATTATTAAATATAATTAGTTGGATTTTGTGTAATTTTGTGGGACCTAAACACCTTTTTAGAATTATTATAGTGCACAAATAATGCTAATTACAGACATAAACCTTATTTAATAAGCTAAATTGACACATTTACACTACCGTTACAGTCACTTTCATCATGTTCTTCCTTCCTGGAATCGAAACCATGACTCTGACATATAGCCGTGCAGGAGTGCTTTTATCAATGTGGCACAATTTAGCCTAGTCAATACATTAAAGTTCCACAAAAGATTATTAAAACAGAATTATTTAAAAAGCACTTTAAAACAGACCTTTGTATTTGATATCATTACAGTGTACTTAAGTGTATTAAAAACAAACAAACAAACAAAAAAAAGTACTGTTTTTATTTAACCTAAAGAAGCTATTTATTTATATGTTTATTTTTAATGTTACATTATCTACATGTTTAAAACATACTTCAAAGATTTGAAGTACCAATTCAAATCTGACCCACCATGACAAACATTTCTTAACTGTGATACCTGGTGTTTTGTTTTTGCTAAATAAACTTAAAGATTATATCTCATACTTGTCTATGTGAACTAATTCCTGACACATAGGACATAGGTACAGCTGTGCTCAAAATTATTCATACCCTTGGTAAATACGATCAAAGGCGGCTCAGAAAATAAATCCATTTCATTAATCCTTCTGATCTTTTATTTTAAAAATTAAAAAAAAAAAACTAGCCTTTTCATTGGATAATAAGAATTTAAAACGGGAGGGAAATCTCATTATGAAATAAATGTTTTTCTCTAATACACATTGGCCACAATTAATCATACCCTTTTATTCAATACTTTTTGCAACATCTATTTGTCAAGATAACAGCTCTGAATTTTCTCCTATAATGCCTGATGAGGTTAGAGAACACCTGATAAGAGATCAGAAACCATTCCTTCATCCAGAATCACTCCAGACCCTTTAGATTCACAGCTCCATGTTGGTGCTTCTTCTCTTCATTTCACCGCACTCATTTTCTACAGGGTTAAGGTCAGAGGACTGGAATGGCCATAGCAGAAGCTTCATTTTGTGCTCAGTGACCCATTTTTGTTTTGATTTTGATGTTTGTTTGTGGATCATTGTCCTGTTGGAAGATCCAACAATGGCCCATTATAAGATTTCTAGAATGGACAGTCTTTTTTGATTTTTTATCTGTTGGTATTTGATAGAATCCATGATGCCATGTGTCTAAACAAGATGTCCAGGACCTCCAGCAGGAATATAGGCCCACAACATCAAAAATACATCAGTATATTTCATTGTACACATGGGGTACTTTTTATCCCTGTGTTCACCAAACCCATCTTGAGTGTTTGCTGCTAAAAAGCTCATTCTTTAGTTTCATCTAACCATGGAAGCCAGTCCCATTTGAAGTTCCAGTCGTGTCTGATAACTGAATATGCTGCAGATTGTTTTTGGATGAGAGCATTTTCTTTTCTTTATTTTTTTTCTTGAAACCCTCCCAAACAACATGTGATGATGTAGGGGCTGTTTGATCATTTTTTTTTTTAAAGGTTTTCTGACCCCAAGACTCAACTATTTTCTGCAATTCTCCAGCTGTGGTCCTTGGAGAGTCTTTAGCCACTCAAACTCAGACACACGTGCTCTTCCAGGCAGTTTTGTAATATTTTATGTTGATTGGAAATTCTTAATTATTGCCCTGATGGTGGAAATGGGAATTTTCACTGCTTTAGCTCTTTTCTTAAAGCCACTTCACTAATTTGTGAAGCTCAATTATCTTTTGCTGCACATCAGAACTATATTCTTTTGTTACTCATTATGATGGATGATTAAGGGAAGCTGGCCTTTGTTTCCCCTCATATTCATAATCCTGTGCGACAGGAAGCCATGGCTAGATATTTTCATGTTCATAATCACCCTGGTGTGCTTAAAATTGTAAATATGAATGGGAATATACTTCAGAGATATATTACTCATAAGAATTTCTAGGTGTGTCAATAATTGTGTCCAACATGTATTTGAGAAAAACCTTTATTTCATTTTGAGATTTTCCCCCATTTTCAATTGTTTTAGTTCAATGAAAGGCTAGATTTTTGTGATTTTTTTAAATAAAAGATCAAAAGGACTGTACATTTAGGACAAACAAACTTAAACCGTTTATGTTGGTCCCCAGATGCATTTGGTGCCGAGACACATAAAATCAAAGCAGTTTCAGTGAAAGAGGGAGAAAATGTTGCTCTGCATTCTGGTGAGACTGAAATACAGAGAGAAGATGACATGTTCTGGATGTTTGGAGATGAAGGCGAATGCATAGCTGAAATCAATATAAAGCTCAAAATTTTTGAAACATATGACAGCGATGATGGGAGATTTGGTGACAGACTGGAGCTGGATCGTCAGACTGGATCTCTCATTATCAGAGACAGCAGAACCACAGACTCTGGAGTTTATACCATGCAGTTTGTCAACAAAGGAGCAACCATATACAAGAGATTCTACGTCAATATTAGTGGTGAGTAGATAAATTAAACATTTGTGTCAATATTAAACAATGTTTAACACATTCTTGGCTATGTAGTGCCAACAGCACACCAATACTGCTGAACCACTGAATTAATGTATCATCTTATTAGTTTTTTGTTAATAAACATTATATAAGCTAGTTTGTCATTGTACTTTTCAAAGCACAACAGACAGTTATCTTTTCTTGTAAACCGTGACACTGAGATTGCGAATTTGAACGTGAAAGTGTCCGAAGCCCAGCTTATAACATAGCAAAAGAGGAACTCCCGTTCACAAAATTCAAATCACAAATAATACTTTTGAAAAAGAACGGGCTGAATGTTAATCCCACATGGCCTGTGCCCAATTTATAGGAGTGACACTGATAGCAAACGTAGATCGAACAGGATTATAGGGACCACCGAAATACATCCTTTCCAGTAAAATTCCTACATGACTACACTGAGGACATGCGACAAACAAAAATGGCTACATTTAAAAGCTACATTTACCTAGGCACTTTTATCCAAAGTGACTTACATTGCATCCGAGCTTGTTTCATCATGTTCTTGCTTACTGGTTTAGTTGTATATATTTAGAGTTCGGTAGTTCTTTGTCTGTTCTTATATTATGTTTGTATTTTGAGTACTCCTAAGCCCGGTTTCACAGATAAGGCTTAAACCTAGTCTGAGACTAAAAGTGCCATGGTTTTGTCTGAAGATGCACACCAGTAATTGTGTTAAAATCTACTTAAGTGTCTTAGTTTAAGGCTTAGTGTTGTGTTTTTGAGTGCTGAAGATTATATCTTTGTGAACTAATGCCTGACACATAAGTATATGTATAGAACAAACACTTTTAATACTGTTTGTGTTTGTACCCCAGATGCATTTGGTGCTAAGCCACACAAAATCAAAACAGTTTCCGTGAAAGCGGGAGAAAGAGTTGATCTGCTTTCTGGAGATACTGTGGATGTTTGGAAAGGAGCGCATGCTCTTAGCTGAAATCAAAATAAAGGTCAAAATCTTCAAAACTTATGACGGTGATTATGGGAAATTTAAGGACAGACTGGAGCTGGATCATCAGACTGGATCTCTCATTATCAGAAACAGCAGAAACACAGACTCTGGAGTTTATACAATGCAGATTATCAACAAAGGAGCAGCCATATACAAGAAATTCTATGTCACTGTCAGAGGTGAGTAAATAAAATAAACATTTGTGTTAGTCAATATATAACAATAATACATTATATATATAATAGCATGTGGTGTATGCCATGCTTCCAAGTCGTCTTATTCGTTTTGTTAATAAAGGTTGTAAGTGTCAGGGTTCTGTCACTTTTGATCTGGTTTATTCTTGGTTGTGTGACAGAGCCCTGACACTTGTTTATCTTGTCTTTTGCTTGCGTTGGTTGTCATAGCACACAGCTCATGAGTTTTCATTGGCCGTGTGTTTTTGTTTTGTTTTGTGTGAGCACATGGCTTTGTTATGTGCCATGTGCTCTTATGTCTATTGTTCACCCCGCCCATCTTGTTACTTGGTTATTGCTTTAGATGTTCCACCTGTCCCTCCTCAATACCCTCCAGCGTTTGAGTCCTCGCCTCATCACTACCCACAGCTCGACAGTAAGCTAATTTGTTATTGTACTATTTTAGTGTTTTCATGCTTTTCATTAGGATTCGTAATGAATCCATCTTTCAAGGTTTCTTTTTGGTCATAGAAAGTGAAAGGTGTAAAGACGTAAGCGCAACAGACAGTTATCTTTTCTTGTAAACCATGAGACCAAGATCACAAAAGTGAAAGCCATTAGTGGTTTGGTCGTATGTTTATAGGCCTATTTCCTCACTGTGACATGCTACTTTATACCAGCCATATAGTACTATCTCTTTCTTTACTAAAATGGCTTTAGTTTTTGTTCTGGTTTTAGTTCATCATGGAATTAGTTTATTTACTGGAAAAACAATGTGAACTAATTCGAGGAAATGGGACGTGTTCCTGCAGTAGAAAAACACCTATAGCTACACTGATCTAATCAGAAGCCATTCATGGTTAATTGTTATCTATGGTTTTAACCTCCTGAGACCCGAGAAAAAAGTTTTAGGAAAAAAATAGTTTTTTTTTTTTTTTCATGTCTTTACATTGTTTAGAGTATTAAAAAAAAAAAGTAAAACATTTTTTATTATTTTTTTTAATTATATTTCATTCATAAATTATGCTATGTCCTCGGTAGAGGACATCGGGACTCAATTTTTAAAAAGTAAAAATAAAAAGACATGAATGAACATGCACAGGCAAAAACGATAGATTTTTTAAATCACCAATACTTTTTTTTTTTTTTTTTTACCAAACTTTGTATAAAGATGATTCTCAACTATGTTATAACAGAATGATTCGATATTCCATTTTTCTTTTTGCAAAATGTGTGTAAAATGGCCATTAACATGTTTTCTCATTATATACAATGTATCTATAAATACATCTGTGTTTTTGGGGCAACATGTAATGAAAAAAGAAGTGTAATAATGAGAGTAATAATTGACAAGATTTTCATAATAATATATAATTTTTCATAGAATATTGAAATATAATTTCTTTCCATATTCATTTCTTATGTCTCCCAAAATGCGTAATAAACATGCTTTTAGTCCCGGTGTCCTCATATGAGGACATGTATGAAATCAACGACCTGTTTCGTAACAGAAAGTCATATTTTGATTTGAAACCCCATAACATTTTCCTGAGATGTTGATTTATGACACGCAATTTAAAAAATTAGACAGATTTAAATGATAATCACAAAATATTATCATATTTCCATAAGAGTGTCACTAAATTGATATCAGACATATTTGAAGACCAAGGAGAGGGAGTGGAAACACTGAAACATCCAATCATTTAGTATCTCTGAAAAGCCCTGAATGTGCTCCGTACAGGACATCCAGACTTAAAACTATGGCATGTATAGTCTCAGAGAAATTCATTCAAAAATATTGTCCTCATATGAGGATGCAGGGTCTCAGGAGGATAATTACAAATGCCTCAGTTGAACTACAGAAGAACTATGGTAAATATTTATAAGGGCAAGTGCAAAAGTACAATCAAGAGCTTTTAGAACCAAGCCGTCAGTCACTTTTCCTCCTGCGTAAAATTTCTATAAAACAAGGGTCAGATACTTTGCCTCAAACAGCAGACAGATACATGTTAAGTGACTGAGTCTGAGTGATGCTGCTTGAGTGATTTCCTGAGAGGTTTAGTTGAGCTTGTTCTTTGCCGGGCTGATTTAAAAAGAATAAGACAAGCATTTGAATATCATAAATGAAGTTTATGGTTTTAGCTTTTCAGGTTTTCTTTCATTTTGATAAAATTACATAACATAGTTGGGACTACAAATCTTCTATTATTTCAGGAAAGACACCTCCCAAGATAAGAGTAAAGATAAGTAACCCTCTGGAATGGGATGCAGCATATGGTAAGTAAATATTATATACATTAATGCACAAAATGAACAAGAACACTTTACATTAATTAACTGAAAGACTACAGGAAAGTAGATCAATCAGCAATGTTTCTGTACACCTTAAAATATTTCTTACTATAATCTATACTGTATCGTTTCTCTTTTTCTTTTTAGTTTTAACCTTGCTGCTTGCAGGACTTACTGGATTCGGACTCATCCTGTGTGTTATGTGGTTGGCTCCCTAAAATATATTATATTTTAATGTGTTTTAAGTGCCCAAGTATGTTTTAAGGCCACTATATTTGACCGATCAAATCACAGTTTCAGTAAAACCAAAACAGTTGAAAGATTTAAAGAAGAATTATCCATTTGAACAAACTCTCGTTTTGCAAACTTTAATAATATATTTGACAAAACGGGAAGAGTTCGTCTCATTGCAGTTTGGCTTTAGACCTGAGAAGTAAATGATAAAATCTTGTGTTATATGTGCATTGTGATATATTTTGCATTTAAGTTCATAAGGATATAATATAGCACATCAAATGCAATCAGTGCTTTCATGTAAAAGTAAATATCACATCCACAACTTTTGTTTTCAGACTTGCTTCTGCTTTAATCAAAGATTTTATAGTTAAACGTCTTCAATGTTAAGTCTTGTTAGTATCCAGAGATCTCAGTATTGCTTGTAAAAATCCTGTTTTATTTCTTTAAAAAATAATTTGTAATTGTTTCTCTAATTCATTAAAGATCTGCACATAGATTCTGTACTATGAGACCATCTGTCGTTTATTATTATTATTATTATTATTATTATCATTACGCGTAAATGACAGAATTTTCATTTTAGGTGAACAATCCCTTTAAGAATGTGATTAATTAGCTAAATCAGTCATTAATCATGATGAGTCACTAAAACGATAATATTTATATTCATAGTCCTACAATATGTATAACAGAAAAACAAATCTGAGCTATGAAGCATCATATCTGCTACTTTTGCTTTGACAGACTTGACATAATCACAACACTTCTCTTTAAGGCATGACTGTGTGTAATTTATTTTGAAGAACAAAAAGTAAAAATGTTTCATGTCATGTTCGCCACAAGCACCATTTTACCAAAGAACATTTCTGTGGGACACTGCATGACTCAAAATGGGTTTTTCTGGGTTAGGATTACTAAAAGAATAGCACTATTGGACTTATTTTAGTCTCAGTATAATAAAGGATTCTCAGAGATAGAGACAGTAAAAGCACAGAGCATCTGCTGCAGCACTAAACGCTAGAAATTCAGCTGGAGATGGGAGAACTGCTGCTGACCGTGACATACTGGGTCTCCATTAAAGAAACATTCTGTAAAAGAGGGTTTAGGGGAGTGCTGGGTAAAGTAACAAGTTTCAATTGGACTAGTTGTAAAAATGGTTCTGATACAGGTAGATTCTAAGAAATAAATCTGTAAAATAACATAAAACTAATGCTGACAGTGCAAGTGTTGTGTTCCATTAAGTCAAGACATACACATAAAAGTGTGTAAATTGTGCTGTTAATACAGGATTTTTTAAGGAACAAAAACAAAAACTGAAAATGAGCAAATACTTTGAACACAAAATCCTGAGTGCTGTGGTTGGCACAATAAGATCCCAGTGGAACCACCAACTTTAAGCAAATTCATAAATCTAGTAATAAATTAAGCAATATTTGATTTAAATTTGATTGTCTTCATCCAGATAATTTTTAGTTCTACCTGTGGCTACCAGAAGACAGCCACAACCGGACCAGATGTGGGCCACATCTCAGAAATGGCAAAACCGGTTTTTTGCACACAGTTTGTTACATCATATGATATAAATATAAAAGATATTAAAGTCATATAGATTTTTGCCTCAATATCTTAAAGTTTGAGGTCGTTGTAACTGCATTAATAACAGGCTACATCACACAGTGAAAGCGTGCACTCTCAGTGCGCATGTGCACTAGTTAATCAGGAATAAACGCTTCATCCACAAACTATTAACACACAGAGACATCCAGCAGAAGCTGTTTATTGTCACGGATCGCTCTGTCCTTCTCCCTCTCCAATCACAACGCACGCCCTCACCTGGTTTCACCTGAGCCTTGATTGAGCACACCTGCACGTCATTGAATCCTCATCACCATCCACTATAAAATCACACACCTCACAACACTTCAGGGTCCGATCTTGTTTAGTTTGCATTTTGTTTCTACGATGTGGACTCCTTAAAACTATTCCAACGACTTACCTGTTTGTTTACCTATCTTCTGTGTCTTGTCCTCCTATTTTCTGCGTCAGTCTCCTCCAGCGATCTCCAGCCTGGATCCCAAGTCGTCCAGTGAGGTGTGCTTCTCCCTGCTTCCACGAGTTCCTAGCAAGGCAAAGACTTTCTCACGTTCTCATCTCCACTATCAGTCTATTGAACTTTATTCTCACCCCCATCAGTCATCCCTTACTCTGCTGTTCAATCCCATGTGTGTGTCTGCTTCCCATAACATTTATCCACCCAACAGATCAAACCACATTTGTGTACAGATAAAACAGAGGAAAACCATTGCAGGGTCCATTTGACTCAAACCAGTGAATCACTTTTACAGCCTAATGTTTGCCTGTTACAATGAGTGCAAGTTAATGAAAACATGCAGCAACCAGTAAATGTAGTTGTTTTGAAAAATTAGCGTTTTTATTACCTGAGGGATTCGGTATGTTGAGAAATACTTTAGTTCATGAGATCTCTGGCTTTTGATTGTAGACTTTGGTGTTGGTGAATTTGAGCACGTAACTTTAGTTTTTGAAAATCTAGTTGAAACGCGCGAGTTTACATTGGACATTTCTTCTGGAGAAATCCTGGAACGCTGTTGTGATTTGTTTCTTTTACTGTTCAATCAAATTAAAAGGCATGTTTTGATGTCCCCAGCTTCTTTGTTGATTTGAGCTATACAAGTCTCTGGATGTCCAAACATCTGTTATTTTATCGTATGTCTGTATTTCAGTAACACCAGATTCTAGAGTGACTGAATCTCCCTTCACTATTACTGTCTTCACTGCATCACCAAACACACCTGAAGAACTATATATAAATATTTATTTATTTATTTGTTTATTTGTTTGTTTGTTTATTTATTTATTTATTTATTTATTTATTTATTTACTTACTTACTTACTTACTTACTTACTTACTTACAACTTAAAGACAGTTGTATCATGTTTGCACAAACAGGGTGCGCAGAGGTATGCAATTACATATTCTGACTGGCAGGCAGGACAGTCTATCGTAATGTTTGGACCGAACATTTTGATTGGATGAATATTTCATGGTACTACGCCTTCCACAGACAATATAAATAAATTTAAACCACTTAACTTAGTGCCTGCTATCAGGATGTGAAGAGATTTTCAACCAGTGTTGGAGAGACTTTGTACTGTTAGGTTCTGATTGGGTAGTTGATGAGTAAACCCCCCCGGGTGCCGGTCAGAGCACCAATAATGAGGAGACAGGTGATCAGCTTTAGATGGTGTATTGGCAGAGAAAGGTAGGGCCACAGATGTACAATAAAAGGTGAAGATAGTTTTGCAAAAATAAGTACAATAAAGAAAATGAATAAACTAAGTTATATAAACAACAGTAAACTTTCACTGTTATATAATGAAGCCAAAGTATCCCAATTTACATCAGGGATATTTCTCTATGAAACAAAGTTAAATGAAGGGAAAGAAGGTCTTCACAAAGAACTACAAGCCATGAGTGAGAATTTGTCACTATGAACATACAGCTCTCATATATGAGTAGAATCGTGGTGCATATGAGCAGCATTTGCATAAACAATGCTCATCACTCATTCGGTAATTTAACAGCTCAATAGAACAGCATCGCGTCATTCAAACTTCTTTAAGAAACACTATAATACATAACACTGATTTACATCTAGATAATGAATGAATAATCACAAGTTAAGTAACATTACCAGGCTGAATAATACAGAACGATCGTTACAGGACATGTCTGGGCAGGTTCGTCTGATACCGACGAATATAACATTGTTCCGATCACTGTTAACACAAATATAAATAAAACCGGCTTACTTTGCGGTCAGTGACTAACACCTTGATGTTAAATCTGCAGCAATCACCACGAACCAAGTAGAATAATCATCCTTTCAGCCAGTGGCTTGAACAGATCACACGAACACAGCAAACAACAGCCGCTCAAGGAACTACGCTGCCCCCTCCCGTAATACTACTAAGACTACAGTTTCAAATTAAAAGTCCCTCTTGCAGGAGCCTTTAATACAGCCGCCCCCAAAGATGCAGAGCATCTTTGCTTCCAGAAAGGTGACTTAACTAGTCAATGTGAGGGGCCTTCAGTCTATCCTTTGGTAAGGCTGGCAGGATTACCAGGCGGGCTACTGGTCTGGTATAAACGTGACCCTTTATCTGTACATCAGCAGACCTGATATGACCATCTGAACTTGGGTAGGTCTTGATCCCTCGCCCTACAGGCCATAAACTTCGCGGTAGTTGGGGGTCTACAATCATAACAACTGTCTGCTCCTTCAGGTTGGGAGGAGAGGCTTGCCATTTCTGCCGGGTTTGGAGGCTAGGGAGGTAGTCCCGTATGAATCTGGACCAGAATTGGTCTGCCAGAATCTGGGAGTGTCTCCAGTGCCGGCGACTCAACATCTCAGATTCCGGGTATACGACTTGAGGCAGAGATCCATCGGGCCGCCCCATGAGGAGACTGTTTGGGGTCACCGGGTCAGCGTCTGCCACATCTGACGATACATACCCCAAGGGTTTTGAGTTCAGAATGGCCTCTACTTCCAGCAAGACTGTCATTAAGACTTCCTCTGAAACTGACTGTGCACCCAAAACGGTGTACAAGGCCGATTTAACTGACCTTACTTCCCTCTCCCAAACTCCACCAAAATGAGGGGCTGATGGAGGATTAAAGTGGAAGTGGATCCTTTGGCGGGCAAGCTGACACTGTATATCAGGAACCAATGCGGCATATGCTTCCTGTAACTCCCTTTGACCCCCACGAAAGTTTGTACCTTGATCTGACCATAATTCCGCTGGTGTTCCTCTTCTCGCAATAAACCTTCTAAGGGCCATGAGAAATGAGTCGGTACTCATGCTAGGGAGTAGGTCTAAATGGACGGCTCTCGTGGTCAGACATTTGAAGAGAATACCCCAACGCTTCTCGGTGCGTCTCCCAATTTTAACTAGCAGGGGTCCAAAGCAGTCCACTCCACAAGAATGGAAGGCAGGTTTATTGAGCTGAAGGCGTGCAGCGGGTAAATCCGACATTTTAGGGATTGTCGGTTGAGCCCTCCAACGCTGACATTCTGGGCAGTCGCGTTGAAACCGGCGGACAGCTTCGCGGCCTCGGAGAATCCAATAGTATCTCCGTATTTCCCCGAACAACCGTTCCGATCCAGGATGATGTAACTGGTTATCATAATGGTGAATGATCAAACGAGTGACGGGGTGGCGAGGATCTAGCACCAGAGGATGTAAAATGGAGTCCTCGATGCCTGCAGTTCTCCGTAAACGACCTCCCACCCTTATCAGACCACTGGACGGATCCATTTCAGGAGCTAAGGTAACTAGCCGACTCCCGGACCTAATTTGCTTTCCAGTCCCTAACAGTTTATAATCCTCAGGGAAGGAGTCCTGCTGCACCTGTTTGAGGATATGGACTTCAGCCTGGCGGTAATCCTCAGCCTCCGGAGAAGTCCCTGGAACCAGGTTGTTCCGAAGTTCTTGGGCGGTTACATCCAACAGTTCTTGCCAGGTGTTGTAGTTCCATCCATCAATCTTTTCAGACGAGGGAGGAAAGGTACTGATCCCACAGAAGGTAGATTTCCGTAGTTCAGCATGGTCTTCCCTGGTTTTATTCTTAGGAATTACTGGCCATTCTTTGGGATCTTGGAGGAGGAAAGAGGGTCCTTGGGACCATCGGTTCGGTGCCGCCAGGTATTGGAGAGGTTTTCCTTTTGTGAGGTCATCAGCAGGGTTGTCCGCAGAGCCTACATAACGCCACAAGCACTTGTCCGTCAGCTCCTGGATCTCAGCGATTCTGTTCCCCACGAAGACTCTGAAGCGACAGGACTCAGAATTCAACCACTGGAGGACCGTGGTAGAGTCTGTCCACAGGGAAATTGACCGGACATGTAGTGTTAACTCGTTCTCAAGTAACTTAGCCAACTGTGCCGCGACAAGACTTCCACAGAGTTCCAGTCTTGGAATCGAGTGAGCTCGTTTAGGAGTGACACGGGAGCGTGCTATGATGAAGGACAGGTAAGTCTGACCGCCCTGATCAGTAGTCCGGAGGTAAGCCACCGCTCCATATGCCTGCTCAGAGGCATCCGAGAAGATATGTACCTCATGGGTAACACCATCTATCCCAACCTCATTAGGGACATAAGGCCGAGGAAAGGAGATACAAGGAAGGTATCGGAGTTCCTCCTCCCATGCACTCCAGGACTGGAGGAGCTCAGGTGGCAGGTTGGGGTCATCCCACCCTCTCTCCTTGTTCCATAATTGCTTAATGATGACTTTCGCCCGAGTTGTATAAGGTAAAAGCCATCCCAGGGGGTCGTACTGGGTAGCTAGGACCTTATAGATGTTCCTCAAAGTTGGAGTCTTGTAAATCACAGGTCGGTGTTTGTAGGACAAGATGTCTCTCTGCCAGTTCCAGCTCAGACCTAGCGTCGATTCAGGGACGTCTGATATTTCCTGTGTCAACCATAGCTCCACACTCGCAGCTCGAGCATCGGATGGTAGATGATTTAGCACAGTAGGATCATTGCAGGCCCACTGGCGAATATCGAATCCAGCTCCAGAAAGGATATTCCGTAGTTTATCAATCAAGTTCCGAGCCTCTTCTGCAGTAGGCAGACTCTGCAGGCAATTATCGACATAGAAACACCTCTCCACTGAAAACCGAATTGCCTCATCAGTCAGGGGGTGTTGCCGGACGTGGCGTTGCAGTGCATAGGTGGCACAACACGGACTGGAGGTCGTGCCGAAGGACAGGACCTGCCATTCAAGAATCTTGGGTGCCTCATCCATTTTCAGGTTCCGCCAAAGGAAACGGAGTAAGGGACGGTCCTCAGGTATAAGGCGAACCTGATGAAACATCGCCTTAATATCCCCGCTCACAGCCACAGGATGTTCTCTGAAACGGATAAGGACGCCCAACAGTGAGGCTCCGAGGGTGGGTCCTGGCAACAGATACTGATTGAGGCTTTGTCCTTGGTATTGATAGGAGCAGTTAAAGACAAGGCGGAACTTCCCATTGTGACTAACGATGTGGTGGGGGATGTACCAACATTCAGGTAAGTCAGGTATAAGATCTGTCACCTCCCGAACAGCTCCTGTCTCAATGAGTTTCCTCATCTCCTCTTCATAGACCTCAGCTTTTACAGGGTCTTTCAGCAGACGTCTCTCAACACTACGAAGGGTAGGTAGGACTGAGTCTTTAGGTGCATTCAACAAAGGCATGTCCTTTCGCCGCAGCAGGGGTGTAGCTAACCGATGGATTCCCTCAATTCCCAGGATGAGAGTCTTACGGTCAAGTAGCTGAAGCGCCTCCTGATCCTGCTTGGACCGGGTTACCTCTTTGCCCTCCCTCTGTGGAACTGTATCCAACTGCCACAGTCGTTGAACGTTCTGAAGTAGCTCGTCGTGAATTGGAGCCATGGAGGTTAGCAGGCATTGCCGTGTGGTAGGAGGACACCCTATGGAAGGGACAGGACCCTGGAGTGTCCATCCTAGGCGTGTGTGAACGGCAACTGGTGCGCCCCGGCCGCCCCATCGAACAGGCTCGGTTGGGGTTATGAGATGGGGCTGATCAGAGCCGATGAGAAGTAAAGGTTGGACATCCGTAAGTGTACGGATCGGGAGACCTTGCAGATGTCGGTACTTCTGTTTTAGCTGTTCTACAGGGTAAGACTGGCGAGACAGGTTAAGACGATTGGCAGTGAAGGCATGATTGATCTTATAACTGATCTGAGGTTTACAAGGTGGAGAGACATGAAAGGAAATAGAGCAACCCTGAATGATCTGAATATCATCTCTCACTGTCCGCAACGGAAGGTCTTCTGGGACACCCTGAATGCCTAAGGCCTTAACTGCTGGGGAGAGCAGAATGGTCCTCTCCGACCCATCGTCAAGAAGAGCGAAGGTGTCCAAGGTTCGATCTTCATAATGCAGATTCACTGGAACCACTTTCAGCATAACCCGCCCTTTGACAGAGGGTTTATCCAAGAGGAACCTATCTGGGGAGGAATTGGTCAGGCAGCTCTTCTCCATTTTGGTTGAATCCTCCTTCTGGGATGGACTGACATTCACTTCATGAAGAGGGCGGAGATGGATGCCTTGGCAGATGTTGCAGGGCTTTTTAAGGTCACATTGAGCAGCATGGTGTTCCCTAGCACAGCGCCAACAACGGTTGTTATGGCGAATCCATCTCCTGACCTGATCGTTGGTAAGCTTAACAAAGGATGCACACTGGCTCAGGTAATGCTCAGTCTTATCACAGAAAGGACAATACCGTTTCACCTTGGCAGGTTTGATTTGTGAAACAGGACATTTCCGAGGAGCCGAAGTCTCGACCGGGGATTCTCCAACCCCATGCAGGATGGTCACAGTCCTCTTCCCCGAATCTGACTTGGCATGTGAGCCCTTAGGCATTGGCTCGGTATCGTAACTGTGGCACCAAGTTTCATAACGGAGCCAGTTTGAAAGGTCAACCAGATTAGGGTTTGTGCCAGGTTGGCGGAACATATGGCGACGAAACTCAGCTCGCTGCTCAGGGGGGAGCTTACTCAGGAGGCGCGCAACGTGGGATCCACAACTCAGCTCCAGCTCACCGTCACGTCCCAGGGTTTTCAATAGGCCCACTAGTGACTGCACCTGGAGAGCAAACCTCTGGAAGGCTGGGATATCACCTCGTTTTATGTCAGGGCTCTCAAGGACACTAGCAATCTTCCTTAAGGCTAACTGATGCGGTTGGCCAAATTTATCATGAAGAGCTGCCATTGTATCAGTGAATGGGGTAGGTGAGTTCAGGTAAGCATCCGCTATCATTCTAGCCTCCTCAAACTTAAGGTGATCCACTAAGATCTGATATTTGAAAAGTTCAGTCACGTCTGGAGGAAGCAGGTTCTTCAGAGCTATCCGGAGACAAGCAAACTCACCAGGATCAGGCCGGCTGAACTTAGGAATCGAAGGAGAAAGTCCCCTGTATACATATTCAGTTCCAGAATAAGGTGCTGCAGGACGTAGGCCGGGCTCTGCCTTCGGTGCAAAGACTGTAGGATTCGAATGAGCCGGTACTGAACTGAATCGCGGAGAAACAGGCACTGTTGTGCGGTTAGCAGTTAAGGGCATGGCCGCAGATGTGAATAACTCTTGAAGCTCTTTAGGGGTAGGAGGTGGGGGGAGTCCACAAGTGTCAGGAGCATAAGGCTGTGGAGGGAATGTTTCAGTAGCCGGGAACACAAAGGAATACCTTCGAGTCTCTGGCACCACAGGTTGGTAGGTAGTGGCACCCATATCCGACAGTGCAAGGTCACCCACCCGGTTCCTCAAGTCAACGTCAGGCTCAGGCCAAGGCGGTGGAGGAAGTTCAGCAAAGTTTCCATCCTCTGCTAAAGATGTGGATTCATACCGCCTCACAGGAGGACTGGATAACTGCAACGCCGGTGGCTGTGCTGGTGAGAGATTCTGGCCTCTAGCTTGACTAAGGTCAGCTCGAAGGGACTGAGCCACTCGAACTAATTCTCTGACTTCAGCACGGACTTCTCTCAGCTCCTTCAGGTCTGTCTGGAAAGCCTGTTGAGTCTGCATTAGTTGTGCATGTTCATGACGCAGGTGCTGTAGCTCGCTGTCATGTGCAGAGGTAATGAAACCAGCCGCCTGAGGTGAGGAGAATGATGGCTGATGGCATTCACCGTGCTGTGAAGGCTTATAACCTGAGGACAGGATCTGTGAGCCATTAGAACAGACCAGGTCACCACCAGGGGGAGTGGTGTATGGCTGGAAGGATGGGGGAGGAGTCCGATGGACAGGTGCCTCCCAGGAGTGAGGGACATCACACTCAGCAACAGGTCTGCCTCGAGTATACTGTACTTCATATTGCTGTAGGTAAGCAGGAGGATGAGTATGGCGTTTACGGCGAGCACCTCCAAATATCTCCTCATCAGGATCCATTATATCAGAAAGGAATACTCATCCGGCTCGAAGGACCACTTGTTGGAGAGACTTTGTACTGTTAGGTTCTGATTGGGTAGTTGATGAGTAAACCCCCCCGGGTGCCGGTCAGAGCACCAATAATGAGGAGACAGGTGATCAGCTTTAGATGGTGTATTGGCAGAGAAAGGTAGGGCCACAGATGTACAATAAAAGGTGAAGATAGTTTTGCAAAAATAAGTACAATAAAGAAAATGAATAAACTAAGTTATATAAACAACAGTAAACTTTCACTGTTATATAATGAAGCCAAAGTATCCCAATTTACATCAGGGATATTTCTCTATGAAACAAAGTTAAATGAAGGGAAAGAAGGTCTTCACAAAGAACTACAAGCCATGAGTGAGAATTTGTCACTATGAACATACAGCTCTCATATATGAGTAGAATCGTGGTGCATATGAGCAGCATTTGCATAAACAATGCTCATCACTCATTCGGTAATTTAACAGCTCAATAGAACAGCATCGCGTCATTCAAACTTCTTTAAGAAACACTATAATACATAACACTGATTTACATCTAGATAATGAATGAATAATCACAAGTTAAGTAACATTACCAGGCTGAATAATACAGAACGATCGTTACAGGACATGTCTGGGCAGGTTCGTCTGATACCGACGAATATAACATTGTTCCGATCACTGTTAACACAAATATAAATAAAACCGGCTTACTTTGCGGTCAGTGACTAACACCTTGATGTTAAATCTGCAGCAATCACCACGAACCAAGTAGAATAATCATCCTTTCAGCCAGTGGCTTGAACAGATCACACGAACACAGCAAACAACAGCCGCTCAAGGAACTACGCTGCCCCCTCCCGTAATACTACTAAGACTACAGTTTCAAATTAAAAGTCCCTCTTGCAGGAGCCTTTAATACAACCAGCATGTTTTTGAGCCAAATCATCTATCCTGCTTTTAATACCAGTTTTTTGTTTGTCATTTAGAGTAAATATCTGCTAGCTGGGAGAATTAATTCGTTTACTGCTTTTTTTATTTTTTATTTTTTTTTTTTATTTAAAGTTTATGCTGATTCTGCATGTTGCTTGCCATTAGCTATAATTAGAGTTTACAAAAGACTTTTTGCTCCGTGTTAATTTGAGCTTAATTGTGACAAACTGTACCGCGTTAGTTTCGATTTCGAGCCATTTGCGTGCTATAGGCTTTGCTGTGCTAAGGTGTCGACAACTGTTTTCACTCAAATAGGTTAGCTGTGTATTTAAGTGGTGTCTGTTCACTGGCATGGAAGCGTCATGCTTGTTTCACACACACTCTGCCTGGAGTGCGCATGCAGTTTGTATGTGGTGTGGAAGCAACATGGACTCATTGTGCTTTCACACAGGACGCGTTTGCAGTCCGCTCCTGATCCACAGCTGTGCACCATAAACATTTATCCATTATTTTAATTTCAAATCCAAACGTTGTTACTGAAAATGCTTTTTCAGTATTCTCTTTTTTTACACAGTACAGAAATACAATCTTTTATAGACGTAATCACGTTAAATGCAATAAATATAAGGAACGTATTATTCAATGCGTTTTACTTATAGATTTATATATGAAGTTGCTTAAGCAAGTGGCAAAACATTTTAACAGCCTATAGTCTACTTGTCTTTAGTAGGCTATCACAAACATTTTAAATTAAAACGCACCACTAATAGAAACAGTCACACTCGTGCCTTTTCTTTTGCATTTAAATTTTTATTAAAAGCAATTCTGCAGTTCATAAAGAACTTTGTTTTTCCTACCTCCACAAAGTGCATTTTCCTTGCATTAAACTTAGCCAAAAAGCCATATGTGTTGACTGTGAAAGTGGTGAGGCTGGTGCTTCATACTGTTCATCTTAATTTCTCAAGATTTAAATTAATAAATAAATTTTAATTTAACACAAAATGACCAAAAAATTAACTAATCGAAAAAATAAGGTGGAAAGAAAGTGATCTTAAATGACTAAGTGGTTTGTTTTATAAATACTTTATATTTTATAAATATAATTTTGAATAAGTAAAAACACTTAATAAACATTTACTAGTGTAAAGACTGGCAGCAAAAAGAGTGTAATTGTTATTCACCAAAGACCTTAACTCTGAATCTGTATTTAGACTCTGAGCTGATGATTACTTCATAAAGTCCAGAGTCTGTGGTTGGGATGTTTTTGATGGTCAGAGATCCAGTGTGATAAGACAGACTCAGTCTGTCTCTGAATCTTTCAATTAAATTTTTAGCATTACAATCCTGAGTGCACACATTATGTAGATGATTCGGCTGAACCCCCTCCTCCCCCATCTTTTATTGCCTTTTATTGCTCTTCAGAAGTTCTTATTGAGAATTAACAGAGGTTTAGATGTTAGTTTTATTAGTCAAAAAATGAAAAAAACAAAAGCAACTGCAATAGTGTTTCACAGCAAACACACACACACACACACAAATACTTCAATGAACCAAATGCCACTGTGATGCTTTAATGCTGAAAATGAGCAGCTGTTACCGCTCAGGCTTAATACATAAATATTTATCATACAATCTTCAACAGTAGTGACAATTATTCATACTGCAGTGCATGATGGGAGTTTTGTACTATGGTGATGCCCAGCATACATTGCTGTTGGAAAGCACTCTTATCAGAATGTTTTCTTTTTTTCTGTTGTGCTTTATGTATTTTTTTTTTTCTCCCTTGTTAAAGACTGTTAAATTATTAAGCAGTGTGTCATGAAATGTTTTTTTTTCCCCTTGTATTTTAAGTAGTGACCACTGGGAGGTGCTGTTGGTATATTTTCTATTTCTTTGTCTTTCCCTGACATGGTCAATTGAAAGTGAAAGTAAAGAGTTTCAAGTTGAAGTAAATGTGGATGTACCTAAAATGGTTGTCACAGAACGTTTGCTGCATGAAGAACGAAAACTGAGAGATCGAGATGTTGAAAACACAAATAAAAATGCCAAAGCTTTGAGTGGAAAGCAGTTCTCAAAAGGAAAAGGTCCAAAGTGTCATCACTGTGGAAGATTTGGACATATCAAACGTAACTGCAGAGATTTCAACAAATGTGCTCAAAGCAAAGACTTCAACAAAGAAAGTAAAAAGGTAGGCTATAAACCAGGCAAACAAGGCTCAGGTGAAAAGACAAGATAGTGGCTCAGATAGTGAGAGTGTTGGATTAATTGTGAGCCATGCACTATCAATAAATTCTGACAAAGGAATGGATAGCTGGATTGTAGATTGAGGAAGATTGTAGATTCAGAAATGGATAATCCGTTATGCAGAAATTTCTTCAAAACTATAGCATAGGCCTATCTTTAGTAGCAAATAAATCAGCTAAAATAACTGCATTTCTTTGACCGCACCGATGTGTGACCAACGCACAGTTGTGTTTTTTTTTTTTTTTTTTTTTTTTTTTTGCTGATTTTTACACTCTGAAGTGTTACTTTTACGCTCCAGGCTTTCAGCTTCCTGTAGATCCTGTTTGATGGTGTAATTTTCAAAAGTGTCCTGTGAAGTTCTCGTATGTTACTTCAGTGAGCTTTAAACTAACATGTAAATCCTGCGAGATTCAAACCAGTATTATTTTAGTATATTTGAGATACTATTACATTTTAATTTAGATTTTGAATCGGGTTCTATTTTTAGATTTTCTGTTTTCAATTTAATTTCAGTTAATTTTTGCTCCACAGCATGCATCTGCAGGTATGATTGGTTGAGGTCAGATTATCTTAATTTTTTTTTCTTCCTGTCAGCTTAGCAAAAAGGTCATTAATGTGAGGCAAGGAGTACTGTTCTACAGACAACACTGGGTTCACAGTAACATTAAAGTCCCCACAGATCCTTATTTCTCCATCTTTCTTTAGAACTGGAAAAATGGGTGTTGCGCACTTACTCACACTGACCGATTCCAGCACACCGTCCTTCACAAGTTCAGCTAAGCTCATCTCCACATTGAATTTGAATGCATATGGCAGAGAGCAAAGGGCTTTGAAGAATTTTGGTTCTCTTCTTGGCTCAATAGTCAAAGTCACTTTAATTAAAGAAATTACTTGTCATCCAGTTTTTTTTATATCGACTAGGCATTCCGTTAGTTTCTCAATTTGGTGTATTTCACCGGGCCGCGACGAAATATAGAGTATCATCAGCATAACAGTGAAAGTTAACACCGTGTTTCCTCATGATATCCCCCAAGGGTAACGTAAAGCGTGAAAAGTAACGGCCCTAGTACTGAGCCTTGAGGTACTCCATACTGCACTTGTGATCGATATGATACCTCTTCATTCACTGCTACGAATTGATGGCGGTCAAATAAGTATGATGTAAACCATGCACTTCCAATAATGCCAACAAAGTTTTCTAATCTATTCATAAGAATGTTGTGGTCAATAGTGTCTAAGATCCAGTAGCACTAATAGAGATATACAACCACGATCAGATGATAAGAGCAGCTCATTTGTAACTCTAATGAGAGCAGTCTCAGTACTATGAAACTGTCTAAATCCTGACTGGAAATCCTCACAGATACCATTTTTCTCTAAGAAGGAATATAATTGTGAGGATACTACCTTTTCTAGTAACTTTGACAGAAAAGGGAGATTTGAGAGGTCTGTAATTAACTAGATCTTTGGCGTCAAGTTGGTTTTTTTTTTTTTTTTTTTAAATGAGAGGCTTAATAACAGCCAATTTGAAGGTTTTGGGGACATATCCTAATGACAATGATGAATAATAATAATAGCCAAAAGGGGATCTATGACTTCTGGGAGCAGCTCTTTTAGTAGTTTAGATGGAATAGGGTCTAACATACACGTTGTTAGTTTAGATTTAACAAGTTTATACAATTCTTCTCCTATAGTAGAGAATGAGTGGAATTCTTCCTCAGGATCTGATGCGATACTGTAGCTGATGGCTGCATGGTTACAATTTTATCTCTAATATTATCGATCTTGGAAGTAATATAGTTCATAAAGTCATTACTGCTGTGCTCTTGGGAAATGTCACCAACAATTAAGACTTTATCTGCAGCCAGCACTAATTCTGATAGAAAATCGGCAAATTCTTTAATAAAGTCTGTATGGTGCCCTGGTGACCTGTATACAGTAGCCAGCACAAACATCACAGGGGATATATCATTAACACTTGTTTCTCTGGATAAAGTTATATGAAGCACCATTACTTCAAACGAGTTATAGTTAAAGCCTGCTCTCTGAGAAATACTGAAAATATTGCTATAAATTTTGGCAACACCTCCCCCTTTACCTTTTAGACATGGCTCATGTTTATAATAGTAATCTTGGGGGTAGACTCATTTAAAATAATGTATTCACCTGGTTTTAGCCAGGTTTCTGTCAAACAGAGCACATCTAGGTTATGATCATTGATCAAATCATTTACAAAAAGTGCTTTCGTAGAAAGGGACCTGATATTCAGTAAGCCAAGCTTTATCATATGTTTCTCTGTATTATATACTTTTTTTTTTTTTTTTTTTTTTTTTTTTAATTTGTTGAACATCAATTACTGTAGATTGTTACTCTCAAATTGGTTTGGATGTTTTTTTGTATTCTCTAGCTCGGGGAACAGACACAGTCTCTATAGTGTGATATCTAGTTGAAAGAGTCTCTATGTGCTGAGAATTAATTGACTTCTGTGACGTGAGGCAGCTAGCAGACGGTCGGTTTAGCCAGTCTGTCTGCTTCCTGACCTGGGCCCCAGTTAGTCAAGTACGGATTCTAAGACTGTGCCATATCTCTAGAGAGAAGAGTGGCACCACCCCTGGAGGGATGAAGATCATCTCTTTTCAACAGGTCTCATCCCCCCAGTAAGCAGGAAGGGGACCAGAGCATATTACAGTGTCTGACATCGTACTTGCAAGTTCACACACCTCTTTAACATGTATTTTTAGTGATCTCTGACTGGCGAAGTCGAACATCATTAGCGCTGACGTGAATAACAATCTTACTGAATTTGTTTAGCATTAGCCAGCACTTTTAAAAAAAGTGATGGCAAAAAGCATGGCTAAAAGCACAAAAAAAAAAAAGCGATGACTAAAAGCATACTTTGATGGTGTCCTGGGTATTTAAATCGGACTTTTGGACCCATCCCAAATGGTGTCTTGACCAATTAGACATTGTCCTAGCACAGGGCATTGCTATGTTTCTCCTCCCAATACATATCAACACGTTATCTTATCAGTCACATGGTCTGAATTTTCCTGCTCTTGCAGAGTATAATTTTGGACATGATTTCTATAAGAATATAAAACTTTTTACAAAGTATTGATTGATAGAAATGTTTAAAGCATGAATTTTCAAACTCATACATACCCAACATGAATATAAACCTATAAACTATTCACTAGTTATTCAAAATACATACACAACAAGTGATTAGGACATGATAGTCAAATGTGTGGGTTACATACATAATATGGAGTTATGCTCCTTCCTGAGTTGGGATTATCAATCAGGTGTGTGGGTTTTTTTTTTTTTTTTTTTTTTTTAATAATGCTGTGAGCTGCTCTGTGAAAGAGTTGTTTGGTTAGGCTTGCTTCAGACTGGCTGGCACTAGGGTATCATGGATAGATTTGACATTCTTGTTGTCCTGGGCTTCTTTGTGGAATTTGACTCTTTGGGTTTTTAACACCAATCTGATTGAATCTTAAATTGTCTGATTCGCTCTGATACCCTACAGCACACAAAATCTGAACTGTAACAAGAAAGGGTTTCAGACAAACTTTTTCTTTATTTGCCAAAAATTACAAAGAACACGGAGTATATAGATTATAAAAGAAATTATGATTAAAAGTCTTTAACAGTAAATTCTTAGTTTTTGACAGAAAATCTGATGCATTAAGAGAGACAAAAACTTTTACACTTAGAGAGAAGAATTTTTCTTTTTTCCCCCAGCATTAGTGAGTGCGCACATGTAATGCAATGTCTGTTTAATTCATACTGGTAACCAGAGGGTGCCTTCACACAGTAAATCCATACGTAAAACTCATAGAAGTCATAATTCATATGACGTTCCAGGAAATCCCTAATATGGACAAAGGCATACACTATCACTGTAGCTGAATAAAATGTAGATAGAGATGCTTTAACTGATGAAACATGAAGACAATAAACACACTATTGCAACTAAATGATTTATCTGTTCTTCACGTCAAGTCATTTTTATACGAATAAACTATTTATAATAAAATACTAATCAACATAGCCTTTATCACTGTATATATAATACTATGATGTCTGTGATGGTCAGAGATCCAGTTTGTTTGTCTAGCTTCAGTCTGCCTCTGAATCTCCCACATCATATACATCATCATATACAGCGATTCTGTTAGTCTGTTTATTGATTTCAGCTATTACAGCGTTTGTAGGTATAAACCTCCACTGAATCACATTAACCATTATTTCAGTATGACTGGAGCTTAAAGTGAACTGATATCCCTCCATCGCTGATTTCATCTACATCACCAATCATGCATGAAGAACAATCTGAAACAGGTCACAAATGAAGACTTTTAAATAACTTTAAAATGG
This sequence comes from Spinibarbus caldwelli, assembly GCA_039654775.1. NCBI lineage: Eukaryota > Metazoa > Chordata > Actinopteri > Cypriniformes > Cyprinidae > Spinibarbus > Spinibarbus caldwelli. The sequence goes on from CM077231.1 coordinate 2,930,837, forward strand.
TTTACTACAGTAAACAGTTGAAATTTACATTAGAAGAGAAACATATCAAATCACATGGAAACAGGCAAAATGGTGTGTGGATTAAGAATTTAATCTTTGTGGTGAATAAAATATGAATCAGTTAACTCCCGTTGTACAGTGAGAATTAAACTCTTTCTGAAACAGTAGGTCTGTAGTTCATATCTAAATCTGCTGCTGAGCTTCAGTGTTTTATATGAAGGAAAATTTACATTTGGAAAATAAATAAATAAATAAGCACATTTCAAGCTCACCAACAAGATGCCACAAACAGAACCAAATTATTTGAAACATCTTCAATGGTTTCAGTCCACAAATATGAAAAGACAATCTTCAATACTGGTTCAGTAATGAAATGACAGATGAGCTGACGTGAGACTGATCTGCAGTAAAGTCATGAGAAACTCTACTGTCAGTCAGACTAACTGCCTATTTATTGTGTTGATGTGCGTGACCATCAGCAGCATTTTTAGCACTACTTGTGGATTATTTCACAAAGTTTGAAATGTATTTCAACCATAGGAAGTATCTTTTGTGCCTGAAGCATGTTTTGTTTTTTCTCATTTGTTCCTTTTTTTTTTTTTTTTTTTTTTAAATTTATTTATATTCTGAAGGCTTTAACCACTGAAAACCATTGTCAGTGGTTCCTTCCAGCCAAAATAAAGTAAATATATTCTCCCGGGGTTAATTAACGAGACTGGCCATCGCTTAGCTGTTTCTTTTCTGACAAACACTGCTGAAAAAACCATAACAGAATTTTAATGGTTTCCACTACAAATACCATTACAAACATTACAAACCATCAACTTTTGACCATTAAAAAATGGTTTGCTGTAGTGTGTTTTGGGATATATTCCATTAGGATTTATTGGTTTTAATAAGCCCCCAATAGAAGGTGACCAGTTACCAGCAGAGACCCATAAGGTCCATTACGGTTTCCATTAAAACCAATACAAGTCCCATTTATAACCAGTAAAACCATTACAAATTTTATGATGGGTTTTTTTTTTTTTTTTTTTCCCAGCAGGGTTTCCATCATGATAACTGATGTTGTCCATAACTGATGATGTGCAATCCAATTTAGTTAAGATATATTCAGGATGTGTTTAAGGAAGCTATGTTCCTATATGGTATATAGGCTATATATTCCTATATTTCCTATGTTGGCGTGCCCCCTTGTGGTGAGAAGTTTATGTACAAGTGATACAAGTGATTAATGTGATTTGAGCTCTCCATGAGGTCTTAAAAAACAGGTTGTTCTCCAGTATTCAAAAGCCTTAGTCTCTGTAATGAACTACATGGTGTCAGAAGTTAAAATAATCAACAAAGGAAGAGGACAGAAAAGGACACAATGGCTGAGGGTCCAGACCCACTTATCTTTGTCAACATAGCAGAAAACTGGCGAAAATTCGAAGTGGAATTTAACATTCATCGCTGCAGCCCACAATGATAAGCCTGATAAAACTAAAGCCTACATATTCCTCAAACTTGCGGGACCAGAGAAGCGTTCATTCATTGAAAAACATGACAAAACTGGGAGTCATAACACCCATTTCAGAGCCCACGGAGTGGGTGTCCTCAGTGTTCGCCATGCATTAGAAAGACACCGAAAAGATTCATCTATGCATCGATCCAAGGGATCTGAATGAAGCCTCACCATACATGCACTTTTACAAGTTGTTTGAACTGAAATGTGTGTTGGCAGTGTGTGCACAACTACCCTATAATGATAAAAATCTTTTTTTTTTTTTTTTAAAATCTACTAAAATCTTTACCCCTTTCTCAAATCGAGTCGATCTCAGATGCCTGTCTGTGTGGATGAAGGCCCCTCCCACGATAGTTTGATTGACAGTAGCGTTTCAGCACAGACTGGACTGCTGTCTTACCTCAGACCCGCTCTGAGTGAGCTGTCATCAGTCCGCCATTGTTTCACCGTCGGAGCAGATGTAGACAAGAATGTCTCCTAAGCGATTGAGGTGCTTTGTTGTTGGTGTAGTAATGAACATAGCAGTCGTTATTTACTCCCAACATCTGAGCTGCTGAAGACGCAGAGGATTACATTTGTTTCTGAAGGGAATGTGCCCCCGATCTACCTAAATGCGTTTGTTCGCAAGAATCATTCATGATCCAGCTTCACCTACAGAAGACGTGAGTAAAGTGTGTGTTTTTTTTTTTTTTTTTTTTTTTTTTTTTTTTTAAATGAATCTTTGCAAATCGCCTTTCCTAATAATGTGCTAATTAGCAAGTTTGATGATGAATGCGGCTAAAGTAAACGGTCTCTCTGAGAGCAGCTCGGAAGAGAGGGGCGGGGTCAGCAGAGCTCATTAACATTTAAAGGAAAATGCTACAAAACCGCTTGCTCTGAAAAGAGCCGTTTTTGACAGGGTAAAAAAGGCATGTCCCTACCAGGGCTCTGAACCGGTTCAAGGAATGAAAACGAAAACCGGAAACGAACGAAATTTTGACTGGAACAGAACCAGAAACAAAATCAAATTTTATAGTTCCGAACAGAATCGAAAATTTGAAATGGCCCTTAACCGGTTAATAACGTTATTTTATCGTTCCATTTAATATGCAGATGTGACGCTGACACATCCAACGAGTGAAATGCCCGCGCGCTCAGCTGTGAGCTAGTCATAGGTAAGTCACAATACACCGGGGTTAGAGTTTATCCGAGGACTGATGGATTCAACAGATCTTATGCACCTGCAACGCTTCTGTGAACGGAGAAAACAGAATAAAACTATAGGCTTACATAAAAAGGAATATATATGCCTAGTTGTGTTCGTTACTACAGCAACAGCAGAGTATTC